>CM060962.1:82479411-83066911 GCA_030765045.1 Tenodera sinensis
ATGATGTTATAAAATTAGGTTAGGGTTGCATATTATTATTGATGGCAGGTGTGGATGCTGCCTGTTATAACACAGGCTAAATTTTGATAACACAGGATTCTGTCATCCTGTTCATATAGGTACACATTAACCTAGGTGTCGTTGCCTACATAATTCCATCATGTGTGAGTAAAGACAGGGGACAAAATTTGACACACGTAAAATAGTTTTCCCTTGTTCATGAAGGTGAGAAAAATCTAAATGACCTAGCTACTGCCTGTTTTCTTAATTTATTGATTAACTTGGTAAATGTTGTCTTAACATTCATTGCATTTAACTGTTGCCAGAATGGTTCAACAAAAACCAACCCATACCACCTTTAGTTCAACAGTTTTTGGGTGTAGATTTGTCCTTTCAATGTGTTTATATTTATAAACTGTCCTAATTAGTTTTACATCGATACACACTACAACGTCGACCCATATTGCTCAATTCTACACCTAAAACAAAAGTAGAATTATATACCTTTCAGTACCGGTATCACCATGTTACAATATAGACTATGGATTCTTGAATAACTTCACTGAAGAATTAACTATTATTTAAATCACTTAAAATTACACACTATAAATGAAAATAATCATATTAACTTAATAGTTCAACTATAACAAGTAGAACTTACGAAAACCAGGCGAAAAACTGTTCAATTGCTCAAAAGAAACCGTTAAAAAGTGCAGCGAAAAACATCTGTTATAATTATCGTACTACAACAAGAAAACTACTGAAAAATTAATTTTGATTAATTTAAAATCTTTACCAATAAACACAATCACTGAAACAGCATATACCGCCACTAATTCACTTTCAATTAAACAAAACTAACACATGTTTCCCCATAACCTTCAATACTGGTAGCCATGTTTTTTAGAATGCCAGGCTCTCGACTATCAGCTGATCGGCCCGGGCCATAGCCTGAGATTCACATGAGCCTCGTCACGGGGCCTGATTAAACCAGATCTCTCACTATAACTTGTTCTTTATTCCAGGACCACTTCAAGACGTCTCCGTCCGGAGACATAACTAACCTACTACTCCCTCACTAAATTCCCAAGGGCGTGTCCAGGTCGTCGGCAATGTTCACGTCCTGGCGATCTCTCACCTGGCTTTGGCCCTTGTGACTGTCCAACAAACCCACACCCTCAATCCACAGTTGCATTAGCGGTACTGTCGGATTTCCACTCCTGAATTCACCGGGGGAGGGTTTTTAGTGGAGTAGTACCTACGGGTGAGGCCCACAGTCCCCCTCTGTGCCATCCCAGCGCATGGGGCTCCGTAAATGGATTTTTCCTCTACTTGAAAAAAAACGGCAATTCAGTAGCGACCGAGAGAACTAGAAAAGTTGTACATAGCCACTGATGATGCTTGTCGTAGCTACAAATGAAACGTCTGGGAGAGTGAAGGAGCCCAGTAGACCACGGCCTCTCAGCCAGGAAGCATATTCTTCTAAGTATTATTATTATTATTATTATTATTATTATTATTATTATTATTATTATTATTATTATTATTATTATTATTATTATTATTATTATTATTATTATTATTATTATTATTATTATTATTATTATTATTATTATTATTATTATTATTATTATTATTATTGTTATTGTTATTGTTATTGTTATTGTTATTGTTATTGTTATTATTATTATTATTATTATTATTATTATTATTATTATTATTATTATTATTATTATTATTATTATTATTATTATTATTATTATTATTATTATTATTATTATTATTATTATTATTATTATTATTATTATTATTATTATTATTATTATTATTATTATTATTATTATTATTATTATTATTATTATTATTATTATTATTATTATTATTATTATTATTATTATTATTATTATTATTATTATTATTATTATTATTATTATTATTATTATTATTATTATTATTATTATTATTATTATTATTATTATTATTATTATTATTATTATTATTATTATTATTATTATTATTATTATTATTCTTTTATGTAGGTGTTGCTTCGACGTCAACAAGAGAGAGAAATAAACCATCTGTTCCATACCAGAAGCTAAGCTGGGATACTCACCACAGGAGTAATGTATGTTTTGCTACTGCGCTATAGTGAATACTCATTGAAAGTGGCAGGTTTCGTAATGCCGTACAATCCAAACTGTGTCAATATTTTAGTTAGTATTGATAGTTTGTTGTTGAAGAAGCTTAAGTTATCTATTTGGTTATGATTATTGATCATGAGATCTGGAACTTGTGACAACTTGTCGCTCTCGCTAAACCACTGTACCATGGATGCTCTTCTGATTATTCGGTATGGTCGCCCTGACCAGAGCCTTGACACATTTTATAATTCTTTTGTAGCTTTGAACTGCAGTATGTACAATGGAAACGTTGAATTGTCTGACTTTTGGTTAGTTTTCATCAGACTGCGGCAAAATAATACCCAGCAGTGAAATTACGAACAACCGAACTTAAGAGAGACCGTTTGTTTACATAATGTGCGCAACTAGCTGAGGCGGATTCGAAACGCTAGTGCTATGTCCATGGTATGTTGAGTAATACGGTAGGTATTACCAGCTGGATGCGCAGTAGACTTCTGGGCCGATGATGTCAGCTGGTGTAGCCGACTAGCCACTTGCTGTGATTCAAATGACAATATTTATGGGATATCTCTATTCTAGTTGCCTTTATGGGATATAGTGATGGTACAAGTTTCCTGTGAGTGCTATGTGTAGTCATTAAGAAATTAAAAGATGAGTTACACCCAATCTGTGGTTACACCTGTGCAGTTGCTTTCTGCATCTACACTGGTTGGAAAATCACACCATCAGGTATTAGATTCACCAAAAATCTTAAGGTAAAAAATAAATGGGTTCAGTTATGTAGGAGGGCCGATTGTTTTTCTCCAGATAATTCCCGCATTTGAGAAGAAGTAGGAGAAGATGAAAAGATTTTAAGTAGAGACCAGCAGGAATATTAGGATGAGGAGTTCTTTTCCTGCATTGACCATTTTATTGTGCAACTAGGTCACATACAAGAAACAAACAGTAACACGACACAACTTCCCAAAATGTGCAAGTTTCAGAAATGTTGGCAGGCTATGTAGAATATAGATTACGAAAATCAATGCCCGTTCAAATTGCTTCATTATATGAGACATATACAAGCTTCTTTCCTGCAGATAAATCGTGGCTTACGTCGCTTTCAAGGGGCATATTAATTAAACCAACTGAGCAGTGGTTTCACTCCGTCATTAGTCTAGAGCAAGATTTCATTGACTTTCATGGAAGTGGCTTAAACAAATGTCCAAAAGTAATGAAGACCCTCATTGATAAACTAATTTGTAAATATCTGCATATAGAAAATATGCTGTAAAGTGCTTTGTTCGAAAGCGCACATTTATTAGGCTGAAGGGTATGAACAAGGGAAAATCAGAAAAACGGAAAATACCTGGAAACAGGGACACTGATTTGGCAAGAAAGAAGTTCAAGAAAATGAGGAAAGTGTGTTACAACTGAATAAATAAACCCATACATGATGCAGTAAACACTAAATCGGACACAATATTTTATTGTATACTCTTTCATTTTTTCGCAATACTTTATGTCTGTTGTATTATTTATTAATGTAGCTTTAAACTCTGTTAGGATGCAGTTATGAAACAGAATTCCAGCAACGATATCTACAATAACTGGGGGCAATATTTAGGGAGCGCGAGGCTTAAGGCGAGTCTTTATGTTTAATACTTTAAACAATTGTTCCTTTAGCTTCAATATTTTAGATCTAATGGTTAGAGCTGAACAAAGTTTTTTGTTTTATTGGCGATGTATTTGATACGGAAAATCTCTATCTGTAACTTCAAGCAGCTATTATTTTGATAAAGATAACCGTGGCTTGGAGCAACCTCAGCTATTTATACACCGCACGAACTAGTGATCATATTCAACTCTTACTAACCATTTAGCGGTTTTGTCAAACGCAAAAGAAAAAATAGGTAAACCATTAAGTTAGTGGGAAATTCCATTTTACTATTGGCAAAGCTGTAAATTGCATTTAAATCGCCTGGGTTAGAACTACAGAATGTCACTTCAGAGACGTGTAATTTGAGTAATTGAGTAAGAATACGAAGTGAAAGTTAATGAGTGTAGCGAACAGTTGTATCCATGAGTTACTTTGAATTTAACCGAGTTAACCAAAGTTGGTGGAATGGATGAATAGAACTGGGTTAGTGCGCACAGAATAGAATTATGAATTAGGTTGTCTGCGAATATGTCAGCAAATATCAATGCTTTATTCTAGACGATTATGTTAATATAAATGTGGGGTAATCAATAGATGCGGCAGGGCAAAGCGGCCTACCGCGGCAGTTTGGTCTGTTACAGGCGCTTAGTGGTTATACTGCTAATACGGAAGAATTGCCAACATGTGAACGAAAAAAACAGCGAGAGAGTGAGCACAAAACTTTACTTGAGCGCCCTAAGCCTCAAAGCTTAGCCCAGCTATGTTTATATAAGAAGAGTAAAGCCGTTTCGGCCGAAGGCGATGACAGCGTAGTCGTAGGATCTGTAAACCTCGTGATCAATGATCGCGAGGGAAAGAAATCGTGGTTTCAACTAACGGATAATATATGGGCAAATTGTTAACGAGTGCGTTTGGAAGAACTGATATATTTACTGTCTGTGCGTATTTTGCTCTTACTCGTGGGTTGGCGCTTTCCTCCGCTCATGCGCAGTTGTAAGAATGTGGAATACGTTGCCATTAAGTGATTTATTTTTCATATAAGAGTGTCTTAAAACGAGAGTAGGGGGGTTACAGACCATCTAATTAGTTACATTTATCTTTAAACTTCATAATGTATATATTTTCCTTCTTCAAATAATCTTTTTTCCATATCTACACGGGCTATATATGAAACCTTTTAATAATGAATGCACTAGAAGTAACCAGTAAAGATATCTTTAGCAGAAAAATGGATGCATCAAACTCGGGTTTATTCTCCGGCTTCATTGATGAGACAGTGGGATATGAAATTGAAATAACAGATGCAAGTTCAGAACATCTCAGACAAAGTGTTGAAGACAATGGCAATACAGACATAAATGAGAATGCTGTAACACATATAGATATTGTAAGAGAAAATTCCCTTCAACAATCTGAAATATTGCAGCCAAAACCTGGCTTATCTAGGCGTGTAACGGGTGCCAACAGAGTAGTTCCATTAATTACGAGTTTGTGGCAAAAAGGTGAATTAAAGGCATTTGAGCCAACAGTATTATCAGCCTACAAGGCAATACTCAATAATCCTGAGAGTACAGAAGAAAGACTATGTGAGATATGCCACAACGAGTTTCTGTCTTCAACTGAAGTGGAAGCACACGTCAGAGAAATTCACAGAAAGGAATATATAATGCCTCAACAGGTTAGTGTAGTAAAGTTATCTAATTTTCAATGAACTAGACGTGAATGTGCATATTGCAATATTTGAATAAGAAATAAAATGAGTTCATGTTTTTGTAGTTTTATTGCACTGCTTCTAGTTGCTACTCCCCAAACATATAGTATACCTAAGTTTCTGGTTTACTCAAGCAGCTTTAAATACCCCATAGAGTTGTTTGAGTTCTTTGCTACCATGGTACACTCTGTGGGCCCAAATGACCTAGCTGTCCACAGGCTCTTTAACTGCACTCACTCACTGGTACACTCCTGTATAGCATGACTGCCATGACCAGTTTTCTATGTTTTTTGAGGCTATGTAGCATTAAAACAAACTTGGTTTAATAGGAAAGAACAAGGTTTGCTATTGCAGCAAACGTTAGGTGTTTAGGATGAGAGAGACATCTCTGTTGTAAATCAGATGGCTATAGTGCTTTGGAATAATTCACTTTGCTGTGAAATTGTACAGGATTGAGAGATTCAGATCATGTTTAATGTTGATACAGTCACATTGGCATCTTATCACAGTAGTAAAGCATAAACATGGAAAGCCTACCGTTTAATCATGGCATCTTCTTTTTCAAGTTTTATTTCCATACTGTATTATATAATTATTCTCTCATTTTTACCATCAAATTATACTAATGTTACTTCCTTGAGAGTAACTGCTCCAGTGTCAAAAAATTGTATTTTTTTAATGCATGCATAAAAATTAAGATATTAGTGCATAGAAACATACTGTACCATTTTTTTTAAGAGGTGGAATCAGACTGAAAAATTCAATGCCATAGCCGGGTTTTGAACCACAGAAGCAGCTGCTTGATAAGCGGAAATCTGTGGTTCAAATCCCAGCTGTGGCAGGACTGGAAAATTCAATGCCATAGCCGGGTTTTGAACCACGGAAGCAGCCGCTCAATAAGTGGAAATCCGTGGTTCAAATCCCAGCTGTGGCATTGAATTTTTCAGTCCTGATTCCACCTCTTAAAAAAAAACAGTGCCCACACACGGCTTGTGTGTTTAAAAACATCAGCAGTAAGCTTGTTGGCATAAATAAATAACGCTGTACCATTATTTATTTATGACCTGTCAAGCACATCACCTTTAATTATAGGTACCTTGTATATAATATACATACAGGGTGTCCCAAAAAACACTGACAGTGCTTAGTATGTTGTACAGAATGGCAAACTAATTGGTTTTCAAATAGGAACCTCTGTCTGGAAATGTATGGTTTGGATGCTGTAGCGCATCAATGTGTGTTCACATTTCGTCAATATATCCAACATCTAGTTGTCTACATTACAAACCGGCTTGGAGCTGTGTACCTCCTACGTCATTGCAGAGCCTATGTTGTCGGTGGTGAGCCTCATGCACACAATCCAATATGTGCAGTTTTCAATCGCTCCGTGGACTCAAGCCATAAGATCCTCTGCTGACGTTACAGGAGTGCCATACACTATACTCTTCATACAACTCCACAGAAAATTATCGAGAGGTGTTGGATATGGCGACCATGCTGGCCATGGAACTGGTCCACCTCTACCAATCCATTGATTTGAATATGTGATGAGGTGATTCTGAACATTTACATCAAAGTGTGCTGGAACTGAAGTCGGCCATTTCAGCAGTTGTGCACTGGTACGTGTTCCACTGCTGTTAAAAAATGTTACTGTACTGCAAACTGCACAAGTAATGCAGTAGGATGCACACCAAGGCTCAGTAGAGGAATTTAGTGCATGCACAGGAATGTTATTATGCTCAGGTCGTTCATCTCAGTACACATTTGGCTAAAGGTTGCATACCTTCTGTATTAAGATACCAAATCAAATGTTAAAAAATTGTCACAACCATACGTTCTCAAATTTCACATCCAAACCGTGCATTTCCAGACGAGGGTTCCCATTTGAAAATCGATCAGTCTGCCATCCAGCACTAAATGCTAAGCGTTGTGTTTTTTTGGGACACTTAGAATATATATTTTATTTATAACCAGGATTAGGCCCTATCCTCTTCAGAATCTGAAATTGTGTGTGTAAGAGAGAGAGAGAGAGAGAGGATTTAATGCTTTAGAAAAATCTATGTACTAATCATAACACAAATCTCTGGCATTATTTACCCGTGGGCAATGTAGCAACTATTCCTGTTAATTATAGCGAGTGAGGCTACTGGCATGTAAACACTATAACAGTATACCACCAAGCCAGTGCAACTGCTGAATGGCCAAGTAATACAAGGCAATGATAACCAAATGGAAATGGCTAATATCATTGTCAGTAGGTATTGTTTCCAAAGTCAAAGCCACTGATGTGACCTAAGATATTAAAGGCGTACATAGAATAAAATAACTCTGTAACTGAATGGAGGGGGGGGGGGGATAGAGGGATAAATCTATAAATGACATCAACTTCAATTGTTATTTTCTGAATTGGACATCTCCTTTGACTCATGATTTTTACAATGTCTCATTTTAATTTTGTTTGTCCTTTATTTTCCATGCATAAATTCACTTACATTTAAATATGTTATAATTTATTTATTTGTTTGTTTGGTCCTGCAGTGAACAATACTCTGGGACATTGAACACATCATGGAAATGATGAAATATGCAGCATAAATAATAACATACCCATCACCAAGAAAAACTTTTTCTTTTAACATGTTTGTTTCTAAGAAGAGCAGCAGTTTAGACCAATAACATTTATATTTACTTCCCATCATGCATTATATAAGATAAATGAAAATTGTAGAGAAATGTAAACCACTACTATTTTGAGAGTAAACTTCCCAACATGCAACCCATGACAATAAGGAATAAGTTTAATTCATCATCATACGCAGTCCGTCCTATGTAATGAATATTTACCTGTTGCGCAACATATTAAACAATTCTCTACTAGTGCATTACCTGGCAAAGCCATAAGGTGTATCAGAAAGAATGTGAAACTGCCCACTTGTTTACACGAGATTGTCACACATACATGGTGAGACAGTATGTACACTGTTCAGTTCCTTTTTTATTCTAGGGAACAACTCTTGAAAGTTTGTGTTTATTCTACATAGAAGAGCAAGGAGACAATGTGTCAATTTCTGTAGAGCAACATTTTTAAGACCTTCTGGAAGCATAGTGGTTATTCCCCATGTAAGAGTACACCCCTTAGACAGTTCATCAAAGAACTGCTTTTTTTTTTTTTTTTTTTTTTTTTTTTTTTTTTTTTTTTTTTTTTTTTTTTTTTTGTTCAATTAACGTCCTCCAACATTACGTCATATCGGACGGTGAGTGAATGAAACGGGTGAAATGATGCTCAAATGAGCCCGAGGTCCATGGAGGATGGGCTTTTGGGAAGAGAATTTAAACATTCAATGCAGATATGTTCAGCATAGCAAAAAATATCACTAAAGGTCATCTATGACAATTTCTGACAACATGCTTGGTACATATTTTGTCTACCAAGATTTTGTTTCATTATGAAGCATAATCGTCTCTGGCTTCTGCTTTTCATTGGAGTTTTGAGCAATGGCATTGTCAAAATGTTGACTTAATACTACAAAGACATGCTTTCCTTTCTTGGAATTGTAAGGAACAAGGATCACCTCTTTTCTAAATGCAAACATACTAGAATGTTGAGGTCTGCCTATTTTATATTAATGAACTCCACTGGAAGTTGTGGCCTTACTTTTCTTCAGTGTTCCGACAAAAGACAATCTCTCTTTCTGAAGATATTTCAACAAACTATAGACAATGAACCAATTACAGTAAATCTTGAAAAAAGTGGAATGTGTATAATTCAGAAATCTGTAAGTCATGCAAATATATCAGTGCAATGTACACAATATGTTTTTATGTCAATTTTTTTTATGTGAAATGGAACTCCTTCAACACAGAAATGGAATGCACATTTTAATATTAATTAATAATCCTATGCATAATGTGGAAAACAGCATTATTTGTACTACTGCATTATATTATACTTTGTTATTCATGTCTATATGAGCATGTTACTTCTGTATGAAGATTGTACAGCCCTGAAATGGAATTTACCAGACAGGCTCAAGAACTTCGAAAGAATGTGCTGTCTGCATTATTTTCTGGCCAAAGTATAAGTTAAGTAACACTTAACATGAAGCCCTGCAGCACACCATTCTCCTGCCTAAAGAACGGGGATAAGGAAGAACCCACAGTTTACCAATTGTGCAAATGTCATTCAGAATTCAGAGGACTTCACAGGCTAATCCCAGAAAATTCAAGCTGTGCATTTCATTTTGTCATGTAAATATATTATAGGTGTACTATTTTAACCAAAATTTTAATCAAGATTGTTTGGGTTATTTTTGGCACAATCAGAAATAAAAGTATTTGCATGTGAAGGATGGTCTGGGATGGGGTTCTTTTCTTCAAAATTTTGGTTGTATCCTTGGAAGATAGTGAACAGAGGTACCGAGGTGGGTTCTTAACTGTTTTTAACACACGTATGCACACATACATACACACATCTCTAATTTTCACGTCATAGTGAGGCATTTTACATGATCGTTACTAAATTTGAACCTTTCGATTTGGTGTTAGGGGAGAAACATTATAGATCAGTTTTAACAGAAAATAAACTATGAGTGAAATTGGTGCCAGTTTAGAGGTCAGGTCGAGCTCAGAGCAGATGGCTTCGAGAGTTCAAGGCAGCAAGATCGCTCCGCTCTGATTGGTCCTTGCAATCTTTGCTCTGATTGGATGGATAGCAAGTAGTCAACACCAACCAGCCATCCATGCTGATCTTCTAAGAACAGGAAAACTGCAGCTTCAGCTGCCAGAACCTTCAACAGCCACTACAACCACTGCCCCCAGGTGGTACTAGGTACATTTAGGTGTCTGGCCCTCTATTGTTAAAGCTGCTGCATATAAGACAGCCTAGTTATTTGTGTATGCTGCACCCTTGTGTACAGGGCAAGATGCTATACCAGTGAAAAGAAATGCGGAGCTTTCAAGACATAACTAGCATTATAAAAGCAAAAGAAATTGATGAAAAAGAGACATAAACATGATTGCTGCATTGTGAAGTAGTTTCTGTAATGTTTGCAAGAAATAATTGGAGGGGTGTTAGTGGGTATACCTATTTGAGAGTCCCACACTTGGCGCATAAAGTGTTTTCCCTCCAAAAAAAATCGCCATCGCCGAAAATGCCACTAGGGCAGAAATGGCAACACCAAAAGTTTGGCAACAGCCGAATGGACAACCAACCAGGACCCTTCCCACGAGTCTTCTTGCCAGATAGGCAAATGCATGAGTGTGAGGACTCTTGACTATACCCGTGTTGACACTGATGGAGAGTTTCCAGTTTCCGATGGGACTTTGGTCTCATCTTATCCATCCAGGGTGGAAGATGATGCAGCCAGCTCATCTGACATCTCCATGGAGGTGCCAGAAGAACTGTACAATCTCTCAGGTGACAACGGGCTGCATCCCCACCCACCAGAAGCAGCCAGCCGGGCAGCATATTCTCCCTGTAATTGTAGACAATTTTAGTGGCTTGGTGGGCTTCCTCAAGGAGATCATGCCAACCCTATTGGGGTCGTGTATGGTCATCAGGTGGAAGAGTCACTTTGTGTTCCAGGGGAAGCACATGCAGGACTACAAGCTGTGTCGCATAAAAACATTCCTCATTTCACATTCGGCCTTGACAAGGTTAGAGACATCTGATGAGTTATCTGGGGACTGCCAGTGATCATACCCGTGAGTGACATCGAGGAGGACCTCTGCTGCCAGTGCATTACCTCATGCTTGGTGAGGCAGCTCTCCAAGCCTGCATCAAATGGGCACCTGTCCCACTCTTCCTAGCTGTGGTAGAAGGGGTCAACGATCCGAAGGCCAAGATTGATGGTCTCACAACCATCTGCTCCCTCGGGTAAAGCTTGAGGCAGCGAGGAGCTCTGGCACCCTCTGAAAATGCTACCATTGTCTGGGATTCAATCACTCCAGCCACTTCTGTCTCTGCAATCTGCATTGTCTTCGATGCAGTGGCTCCCACCACAAAGAGGTCTGACTATGTGCCCATGTGTGCAAACTGTAAGGGTGACCATGTGGTCTACTTCGGCGGATGTCCAGCCTGAAAGGCAGTTCTCACCTCCAGGCCCCACGGCCAGTGCAGAGACCGGAACAGTCAACCAGGGACGTCCTCACACCTCCAATGCCCAGTGACAGCAGCACAGCCTTCAACAGGATGAACCACCAAGAAGAACGTTTGCCCAGGCAGTACAGCAGCTCCCGAGTGGTCCACGGATGTCTTGGGCCCTCCAACACACACAGTCACAACCAACGCAACATGGGTCCCAGATGATCAGAACACCTACCCCGCCAGCTCATAGGCTATAGAGGTGCAGGAAAGCCCAGGAGACCAGCTCTGCACCTGGCATGGCGGAAAGGCATGGAACTCCCTCGCCTCAATGTCAACCGGGAGATGAAAGGGCTGGAGGCAGACGATCTGTATCTTGGCCACCCTCAACCCATACCCAAAATCCTGGCTTTGATCTCGCAGAGTTGCTTAGGTGGCAGATCTGCGAATTCATTGCCAGATTCTTCACCAGCAACCAGGCAGATAAAATGCTAATAGCAATAGAGGGACCCACCCTCTTGACTTCTGTTGTCCCGCTTGCCCAGAATGGCTGTTTGGTTTGCTTTCTGGAGCGTGTCTGGCCTGACCAGTGAGGGGGGGAGGGGGGGCGAGTTGCTTCATCTTATCCGCTCCTGTGCTCTAGGTATCATCTTAGTTGGTGAAATACATCCCCGCCCAAACACCTGTTTCCCTATACTGGGCTATGTTTGCCACAGAACAGATCGTCACCCTGGGGTCAAAACGATGGTGTTCATGAGGCAAAGCGTGATCTATCACCCCATCATCCTTCAAACCTTAGGGACCAGGGCATTGTGTTGGCATTGTGTTTGACAGGCAGATGCTAAAGGTAATGCAATCATTTGTCTCGCTGACCCGCACCCTGAACTTCAAGTGCAGGGTGCCTAGCAACCTCACACCATCCGCGAAGCAGAGGACTGCTCTGTCATTGGCTTCACAATCATCAAGCATTTCCCATTTCGTCTCACTCTCACTTCAATCAATGCACTCCACTCTGAACATGATTCCGTGTTGACAGAGATCAACACCCAGATTGCCAGTCACAACAGTTTGCCTCAAACTCGAGAGGTCAACTGGGAAGGTGTACAAAATTTCCTCCACACTTCCATCCCACCCATCCACAAAATAACGAACATCCCAACCCTGTAGGTGGCAGTCTCATCCTGCAGCTCGATAGTGACAGTCCTGCCCTTGGACATAATGTCGGTCTAGGTGGCTCAGTCGGTTAGATGCTGGCCTACTGATCCCAAGGTCGCAGGTTCATATCCGGCTCAGACCGATGGTTTTTAAGTGTGCTTAAAAACGACAGCTCTATGTCAGTAGATTTACTGGCATGTAAAAGAACTCCTGCGGGACAAAATTCCGGCACACCGTCGACGCTGATGTGATCCTAGCAATTGACAGCATCGTTAAACAACAAAACTATTTTTTTCCTTGGACATAACCCTACTTGTACGCTGCTCCTGGGCGGCACGGAAACTCTTCTACCAGCAACACCACACGCTCCACAATTGAGCCCTCTTGCGGTGCTGGTTCAAGCCCGCCTATGCAAGCACTAGGTGCAAGCTTGGGAGGATATGATGAGCAGCCTGATATCGGTGGTGGTGATATGAGGAGGATCATAAAAGGCCTCTGCAAGTGTAGAGGAGGTCAGTACACCTCACCTCTTCAGGACACTGGCCTACAAGCGCCAAGCCAAACCAAACATGGTCACCGACTACCTTGAATTCTCTGTGTGTCCAAGAGATGACCCCCGGGATGATCTTTTCTCCGATGTACTTTTGACACCCCTTGGATGACTCAGAACGGCTCCCAGTAATCTGCCCAAATGAACTCCATGGTGCTTTACAGTGTCTCAAATCCAAAAAGCCGGTGGGACCTCACAGGCTGACCTGCCTCATGATCCAGCACCTTCCCTACAATGCCATGCTCTTTTTGACAAGGTTGTTCAACGTGTGCCTCACACTGGACCATTTTCCATGAAAGTGGAGATAGGCCTGGATGATTTTCACCGTGAAGTCCAGTAAAGACCTGGTGTACCCTTCCAGTTACCGGTCCAGTAGTCTCCTTTTGATCCACTTGAAAGTGCTTGAGAGAATGGTCCTAAACCGTTTGTCCCCCCTATTGCAGGACGTTGACTATCCCAGTCCACCAGTTTGGATTTCGTTCTGGCCATTCCGCTCCCCAGCAGCTGCTGTAGGGGGTGGAGGCCACCGCTTTGGGGTTCCAGGAGAGGGTCTTCGCTAGCATTGAGTCCCTGGATGTTGAGAAGGCCTTCACAACAATCTGGCATCCGGTCTCCTTTACAAATTCATGCAACTGGGACTACCTACACAAGCCCTCAACATTTTACACAGCTTTCTCAGACACCACACTTTTTAAGGTCACAGTTACGGGGAAAACATATACACTCAGGTCAATAAGAGGCGGAGTCCCCAAAGGCTCTGTGTTATCCCCCATGCTCTTCAGTGTCTACGTGGCAGATTTTCCAATACAGCCGCAGGTCAATATAGCTCACTAATGCTGGTGCTGCTCTGCACCAATAAACACTCTCTCAGAGCCTTCAACCCTGTGCAACCTTGTTCAAGAGTGGTGCCGACATTGGAGAATGTTTGTTAATACAAATGAGTCATGCCATCCTCCTAATGAAGTGTCACACTCCTGCAGACTGCCCCACATTCCAATACAGAGTTCACCTGGGAGTTAAGCTGGGTGAGGGTCTAACTTTTCGCAAGCACACCAGAGATCTCTCCGCATGGACACAAGGGGCAACTTCCTCACTGTACCCCATGCTGAGATCCGAGATGCTCATTTGCCTTAAGTTACACCTTTTCCATGCCCTCAGGCTTTACACCTGCAAGATCTGGGGCATGCTCGCAGACAGCTGCATTCTATGCAGCCATGGATGCAGAACAGAGGACTCCAATCCATCTATTCTGTTCCCCTCCCATTCCCTGTAAGACTACTTCATGAAGTCTCATCTCTTCATTACATGGAGGATAAAATTAGGTGCCAGGCAGCAAAATTCTACACCAGTCTACCATCACATCAAAGTGCCCTGATTAGGTCTCTTGGGGATTATAATCCCAGAATGTGCTGCTTCAGGTGATATTGGGTTCTTCACATAGCTTGTGGGCACACCAGATAGCACTGGCAGCTAAAGCTGAGCTCCACATTTAATCCATTCAAGAGCTGTTTGGCTCTCAAAATTATCTTCCTCAACTAAATTCATCATCTAAAAATTCTGTGTGTGTCAGGGTGCAGAGAACTACTGCATCCTGAAAGACAGTTGTTGAGGAGCAAAAAGCTTCCTTCTAAACCCCAAATCAACCTAAATTAAAACAAGTCACCCTAAAACAACCTTTTCTAGTAGATTCCTATTTACGGTTAAACCCTATTGAGGGTGAGTGCAACAAAATCACCAAAATCACTTAGGCTAAACCTCAGCCTTCCAGCAGCTCAGATGGACGGCCAGTTTAGAGTGATCACCTTGGAAATCGTAAACAAATTAGCTCAATAAATTAATGTGAACACAGCCAATATTGGGCTTCAGAAGAAATTGGTGTTATTGTATAAAGTGCCTCACTATAACCTGAAAATTGGAGTGTAGTGTGTGATAAGTGCTAGAAGAAGAATACGACCCACGCTCAATGAAACAATGAGAGCTGTGCTGCCTGTTTGTGAGGTAAGGATTTTAGTGCACCTCTGCTGGGAACATTTTGCTGGTGACTCTTGCGCAGTGGGGGAAGCCCACGAATACATTACCATAAATTTTAATGATCCTGTGTGTGCGTTGGCATGCGTGTTGTGGCATAACCCAGAAAAGAAATGTCCACTAATAGCAAATTTAGTATTTGCGTTCAGTATCTTCCAAACATGTGACAGAGATTTTCAAGAAAATCCTCTCACTCAAACTAATCTTTACATGGAAGGTTTTTAAAATTTTCGATTTTTTTTTTCCAAAAGTGGTTCTAATTATTTTGGTTAAAATATTATGTGTTTAAGATTTACCTAACAATAAAATGCATATCTTGAGTTTTCTGGGTATCTTGTGAGGCTCTGTTCGTTTGTAACAAATTCTGTATGATTTTGTATAATTGGTAAATCATAAGAGATAGACAGGAGCTTGCTACACAAAAAATGTAGACCTCTTTAAAACACAGAATTTATTTCAGATCACTTCTTGTGGCATTAGCCATCTCCAAAATATCCATTGATATTCATTTGGATTTTTAGTTTTGTGTGAGTTTTTAAAGTACTGTTGCTATTCAGTTTCTTATGATGTAATGGAATGAGAATGAAACTTTAGAGAGAGTTTGCTATTCAGTTGTTTCTCATTGCGGAAGGGATATGGAATTTCAATTCTTGACTATTGATTCGGTTTCCCCTATCCCCCATGTACTAATAATGGATTGTGTAGTGAAACCATTTCTGGAAAGGTTTATCTGGATTAACATGAAGGAATGCAAACAAAAAGCAAGAAGTCCTTTAAGAATAGTTTCTAGAAGCTATTAGGAAATAAGTGATAATAGATAAAGTTATGCTCATGAATATATCGGGGATACAGCTGGCTTGAAGCTGTATCCCTCATATACCTGAAATGGAATGAGTAAATGAAGCCATGTCTGTAAATGTTTATCTCGGCTAACAAGGAGACAGAAGAGTAAGCCTTTGTAAAACTGGTATGTAGAAGTGAGGGTAGGGAAGATCATGTGAATGAAATACATCAAAGTTCATTTTAATACAGGTATGCATTTCTGGAGTATCATTTGAGGAACAAAGAGCACTTTTCTGATAATGTGCTTGAGCAGCTCATTACTTCGTTTGATATTAATAACACTGAATCATTATAAAAGAAGTTTCATCCAACTCAGAACTAAATATAGAACCTCCATTTGGACCTGTGACTGGGCTAACAGGAGTTTTCTTGGTACTAGGAAGCACACTGTTTTCTGGTAGAGTTGGATATTGATAGCCTCTTAAATTCGAACACATAGATTTCATGTGCAAATTATAACTATAAAAACCATATACCTTCATTGTTGATGTTGGAAATAGTGTCCTTGTTCCAACACATATCTCACAACTTTTAAGAAAATTAGTATTAACACGTTAACTCTTCATGATCATGTAAAGAAAGCTATGGTTCATCCATAAAAAATTTAAATGTGGGTCAATAGAGGAAACATTACCATTAACCAAAACCTAATTTCAGAATTAACTCTCCTTTCATTATTACATGATTGGAATTCTGGAACTGCAGTTATCTTATCACGTTTTAATTTTAAAAGTTTAGTGGCAATCCACTCTTGAGAAAGGCAAAACTCCTGATACCTGAGCAAGCTTTCTGTAGACTTCGTTCTAGTGTACCTCCAAGATCAGAATTCTTCCCTCTAAGAATACAGCAATTTACTTTTAGCTTCCTATCAAGAATAAATCTTGTTTTTCTAAATCTTTATACAAGATTATAAACCATTTTTTCTGTGAGGCACGTGAACAGCAGGGAGTCTGTCTATGAATTGCCATCCTGCTTCTCTACAGGTGCTTGTTGTCACTCATGAATCATACATGAAGATCACATGTATTAAATCATGCAGAATTTTTGACATTATAACAGCACTAACACACTGTAGCACTGAAACACATGTTCTCACAATTTATCAACTTCTGTGCCAAGACTGCATCAACTGATTAGCCAGTACATGGAGAGGAGGGAAGTTGGAGGGGTACAGAGTTGGTTAGAAAGGGTGTAGTGTAGTGCAGGGCCAGCAATTCTCCACAATTCAGTCATGTGTCAAAAGTAAAGGCTCTTTATAAGGAGGCAATTGAATTCACTATTGGATATGATAATCACAGCATAAAGTGCACATTTCTAGAGAGCTTGGAGTGGACTGAAAGATAAAATACTATACCCATAGAAGTGGGTATATATACTATATACCCATACTACCACAGCTCAGCTGTAATAGTTTAACTTTAGGAAAGTTGAACAATCTTCTTAACCTTAGTTACAGGCTAAATACCTATACAAGAAGAAGAAAAAAAGGACAATAAATTTGCATTACCTTCCCAAGTGTTTGAAAATGTAATATGTAATGAAGCGTAATATTTGGATCATAGATAGTGTGGTTGTTGCAAGTAAAGTTTATCTTTATTTGCATAAGATCTCTAAAGCACAAAGCTAGACAGGTTTTATTTTTAATATTCCCAAAAGATATCAGATTTATCAGGGAAAATTAACCTCAAGTCGCAGTGGTATAATTTTTAGGAATTTGTTAAACTTACTGTTAATTTGTTGGCAGTAGATGTCAAATTTGCAGTTGTAGATTATGTTTAAATCTATCCATTTCTTGTCTATTACTGTATTATACACTATTTTCTTTAATTATGTCATTCGGATATTGTTTAGTTTAGCTTACGCGATGACTTGGTCAGAATTTCGGCAAAGTCCCACTCGGCAGTGTGTACGAATGGTCACGAAATTTGCCAAAGTTGCTGTGTTAATGCAGCGCTGACAACAGCAGAATGTCTCTAGGAGTTTGTTGCCAATAGTAAGTTTGAATGCTTTTGCGGGAGTTGGCAGTATGCTGTTGACCTTCTTAGAAGCAACTAGTGCAATGGCTAGGTTTATCAGTATATTGGATTTGGCCCCTCTGTGCTTAAATGAAGAGGCATGCATGCAGTTCCTGTACGACGAGGGCCTGTTGAGGACTCGAATGCTATGCAGGGAATGTGATGCCGTGCTACACCACTCAAAAATTTTAAAAAAAAAAAGAATGATAATTAATAAAAATAATATAAATATAATAATATAATACTATTAAATATAATATATGTATATATATAATATAATAATATTAAATAATATAATGTAAAATAAATAAAAAAGAACGATAAATAATAAAAATAATATAAATATAATAATATAATAAATATAATATATATATAATATAAATCTAATAACATTAAAAATAATAATATAAAATAAATAAACAAAAAAGAATGATAAATAGTAAACATAATAAAAATATAATAATATAATAAATATAATAACATTAAATAATAAAATAATAATATAAAATAAAATAAACAAAAAAGAACGATAAATAATAAACATAATAAAAATATAATATTGTGACATGGCTTCTCCATGTCATTAAGACTCTTTGATTTTCAAGGAGGTTGCCATAGAGACAGTTTGAGTTGTTGAAGATTAAGAGACAGAAACTAGATGGTGTGAGAGTTTGGAAAGATTAAGAGACAGAAACGAGTAGTGTGGCTGTACTTGAAGCTTGAGAAAATAAAAAGATTTGCTAAATTTGTTACATTTGGTGTCAGGAAGTGGGATGGAGGGAGATTCGGAAACCAGGATGATGGCAATGATGAAAGAATTATTTGCCAAAATGGAAACGAGAAACGACAACCTCGCTGCCGAGCTGAAAGAGATGAAGACGGAGCTATCGGCGAAAATTGACGGGCAACTGGCTGGCGTGACGGAAGGCGTGGAAGAACTCGGCGAAAAGGTGGAAGACCTCTGCCAGCACGTGGACGTCGTGGAGGACGACGGGGAACGTCTTGGCGCCCTGGTAGTAAGAGTTGACGAGAGCGTCAAAGTACTGGATGCCAGGGGCAGACGGAATAGCGCGGAGCCGGGGAGGGAGCACCTAGTGGCCGAGGCGACAGTTGCGCCCGTTTCGGATGATATGAGGGAAAACGTGGAACAACTCGGCGAAAAGGTGGAAGACCTCTGCCAGCACGTGGACGTCGTGGAGGACGACGGGGAACGTCTTGGCGCCCTGGTAGTAAGAGTTGACGAGAGCGTCAAAGTACTGGATGCCAGGGGCAGACGGAATAGCGCGGAGCCGGGGAGGGAGCACCTAGTGGCCGAGGCGACAGTTGCGCCCGTTTCGGATGATATGAGGGAAAACGTGGAACAACTCGGCGAACGGATTGGCGTGACGGAAGACGTGGAACAACTCGGCGAACGGATTGGCGTGACGGAAGACGTAGAACAACTCGGCGAACGGATTGGCGTGACGGAAGACGTGGAACAACTCGGCGAAAAGGTGGAAGACCTCTGCCAGCACGTGGACGTCGTGGAGGACGACGGGGAACGTCTTGGCGCCCTGGTAGTAAGAGTTGACGAGAGCGTCAAAGTACTGGATGCCAGGGGCAGACGGAATAGCGCGGAGCCGGGGAGGGAGCACCTAGTGGCCGAGGCGACAGTTGCGCCCGTTTCGGACGATCAGCAGGGAAGCGCACAAGCAAACGAGCAACACGCGAGAACCGACTTGGCGTGTGACATGGGGGGACCGTCGGGGCCATCCAATCACCTGACGCATAGTGCCGTGAACGGAAGAATGGTGGACATCATCGTGGACGGCAGGATACAGGAGAGGCCGTGCCGAGCACGAGTGAACACGAGTGCAGCGGTGGACGCGACTCGCGCGGATGTGGTGGGGTTTGTTGCCGGACCCATCGGAAGCAAGGTGGCTGCGAAGGTGCGCCAGAGAGGTCGGCGGACATGGTACCCAGTGAGCCGTTTCAAAGTGCGCAGGATGGCCCGTCAACACACCAGGAAGAAGGGCAACTGGACGAGGGACCGTCAAGACCGGCGGTACTGTTGCAGAATTTCGAAGCAGGATGGCATACATCGTCCTACCTGGACCAAGGGACACTATCCAACAGCGATACCTAGGATCGTGCCCCCTGGAGAGCGAGGTCCTACTGGCCCTCAAGGTTTACAAGGATTCCCTGGCCCTCAGGGTCTGGTAGGCTTGCCTGGAATGAAGGGTGAACGTGGATTCCCAGGAATGAAAGGTGAACAGGGCAATCCAGGACCTCCAGGACAAGCTGGTGCACCAGGACCTGAAGGACCTAAGGGTGACTCAGGCTCTCAAGGACAACATGGAGCTCCAGGACAACCTGGTCCACAGGGCCCTCCAGGAGACAGAGGACTTCCAGGATTACCCGGCCCAACAGGACCTGCTGGCCTCAGAGGTCAGAGAGGTGCACAAGGTGAGACAGGTCCACCAGGGAAGCCAGGCAGTGAAGGACCTCCAGGACCACAAGGTATTGCAGGACCTCTAGGACCACCGGGACCAATTGGAGAACAGGGACCAGAGGGAGCACCAGGTAAAGCAGGAACACCTGGTATTGCAGGAAGACCGGGAGATAAGGGACCTGTAGGACCTTCAGGACCTCCGGGAACTCCAGGGGCACCAGGTCTTCCAGGGCCACCTGGTCCAAATGGACCTCCAGGACCAGCAGGAGAACGGGGTCTTCGAGGAGAAACTGGACCACAGGGTGTAGAAGGGCCACAGGGAGCTAGAGGAAAGCCAGGACCTCCAGGGCCAGAGGGAGGTAAGGGTGATAGAGGAGAAGAAGGTCCAAAGGGTGCAAAAGGACACCGTGGTCTCATTGGTCTACAAGGGTTACCTGGACCTCAGGGACCTCCAGGAGACAAAGGCATGACTGGACCTCCAGGATTGTCGGGAAAAGATGGTGAACCTGGAACTAAAGGTATGCCTGGAAGAGATGGAAACCCAGGACCTCAAGGTATACCAGGACCACCAGGCCCTCGTGGACCACCAGGAGAAGAGGTTCGATGGGTTAATCCACCGGGGCGCAAGGGAGATGCCGCAGTGATAGTGCTGGTCGGGACGACCAGCTCTGAGGAGGGAGCAGTGTGACATGGCTTCTCCATGTCATTAAGACTCTTTGATTTTCAAGGAGGTTGCCATAGAGACAGTTTGAGTTGTTGAGGATTAAGAGAAAGAAACGAGTATGGTGTGAGAGTTTGGAAAGATTAAGAGACAGAAACGAGTAGTGTGGCTGTACTTGAAGCTTGAGAAAATAAAAAGATTTGCTAAATTTGTTACAATATTAATATATTATAATATAAATATAATAAATATAAGTATAATATATAGTATTATATATAAATAATAATATATAATATAAATGTAATAATAATAATAATAATAATCATCATCATAAGGTTCCTGAGAACCTTCAGCTAGCTTTGGGTGGTCAACAATATCACAAGAAAACCATCAAGGCATGCAAAGTTAATGTTTAAATTCAATGTAAACTTTATGATGTTTTTTTGTTTCCTCCTAATAAATAAATAAATTTTTAAAAATAATAATATAATAAAATAATATAATAAAATAATATAATAAAATAATATAATAAAGAACGAGCCAGCGTATCGTGGACCCAGTAACAAGGCAATAAGGATAATGTACACAATAATTCGAATGTACAGAATCCACAACAATAGTATAAGAGCAAAATAATGTACACAATGAGCAAAAAAATAATGTACAGAATCCACAACAATAGCTACGCGATAGCGGTGTATGTCTGTGGCAGCAACGACGCGAGTGAGTGCAGTTGTGTTTAATGTGTTGGCAACGAAAACTAGTGTAGTGTAAAAAGCAATGTTGGCAGATGTGAAAATCGTCTGCTAGTCATGCAGTGAAATCTAGTGGGCGATTGTGAAACTACTGTCGGCGCATGCACAGTAAGTAAGTTCGGACTTGGAATCTGGCTGGCAAGTGGCAAGTAAGCTAATCTAAACTTGAGCCATGTCATTCTTTATTTTGGGTCCTCTTATGAAAAGCAACTAAGCTTACTGATTCTATAGACCTTTTATACTAGTACGTCTGAATAATCTTGAGCTTTTCCTTTACTGAGGGATATATTATCTATAACAGCTTTACAATGAATAGTCTTACAGAGTGAGATGACTTCATGAACTTGCAAGCATGCATTTGGGAGGTTTGTAGTTCAAATCCTGCCAAGATTTGTGTATGAGATTTTTTCATGTTTTTACTCCATCCTCATAACTGGGAAATGCTGTAGAGGTACCTGCCCTAAACTTAGTCCTGGAACATGTCCTTCATAAAATTCCATTTCCAAATCTACATTCATTGCATGTATCATCAACATACACCATCTGTGGTATCGTATGCAATAAGAATGGACATTAAACGCTATTAAAAGGAGCTGAATATTTGTGTTGGGGTTTTATTAATATATTCTACATTAAACAGAGCCTTCATTTGGATCTGAGACCATATTACTGGGAAATGTTTACCTTGCACTGCACTGTTTCTAACTGCATCTGTTCCCCCTCCAATTTCTCTCCTCCCTGTTGCTACTAATCAGTTGTTGTAAAGTCTTAGTACGAGGGTAATTCAAATATAGATGGTAACTGTTGCATATCACGGAGGAAGCAGTTCAGAGCGGGGCAGTGGAGTGGGGGGGGTTGAAGGTTGGTGTGTTAGGGAGGCGAAACTAGCTTTGTTAGCTGCTTCGCTAGGTTCTGGCGTCAGTACAGACATGAGTGAGCAAGAGGTTCCTTCATCTGCTGTGCAACGTATTGGTATCAAGTTTTTAACCAATGAAGGGGTTAAACTTTTGGAGATTTTAACTCATTTAAGGGCATAGTTTGGAGACACTACACTGTCACAGAATTGATAGTTTACTTGGGCCAGACAATTTAAGGGTGGCCGAGAATTTGTGAAAAACGAAAGTCATCTCGACGCCCAAGATCAACTCTCACAGATGGCAACATCCGTGCCGTTCGAGAGCTCCACTGTTGAAGAAATTGCATCAGAAGTTGGTTGATTTTCTTCATGATCGACGTACAGTGACTGCAGCGTACTATTGCCAATTGTTAAGGTCTGTAAAAGCTGCCTACTGAAGCAAAAGACATCGTATGCCCATCAGAGATGTCATCCTTCTCCAAGACAATGCTACGCCTCACACCGGCAATTTGACAATGGACACAATGGCGGACATGCACTGGGAAACCCTTGAACACCCTCCCTGTAGTCCAAACTTGTCCCCCCCCCCCAGACTATTTTTTTTTTGTACCCATGAAAGAATTGCTTAGAGGGAAACATTTCAAAAGCAAAGACGACGTCGAGGAGCTTGTGCACAATTGGTTGGCGACGTGCCCTCAAACTTTTTTTGAAGAAGGAATGCTCAAGCTTCCGAAATGTTGGCAAAATGTGTACAGTGTAAAGGAAGCTATATAGAGAAATGTTGATGTAGTCACTTGTGTAAATATTTAATCAATAAATATTTTTAACAAAATTACCGTTTGTTTGAATCACCCTCGTACAAGGGTTGATACGTTCTAGTGTGTCAGTGCTTAAAAAGTCTGTATACTTCAGCATACAGAATCTTCATGTATGATTCTTTGTGACAATAAACTCCTATAGAGATGTGATTTATAGGGAGATTCATTCATTATTATGTGCATCACAGAAACATTTCATAATTTTGTGAATAGACTCAGGAAAAAGGGATCTATTTTTGATAAGAAGGCAAAAGTAAATTGTTTTATTCATATACCAGAAAAACTTTACGACATTGGAGAAAAGTTGGAACAGAGTCCTAAGAAATGTTTGAGAATGCTTGCACAGGAATCCGAAATTTTGCAAATGTTAGCTTGGAATGCTATCAAACTTTTAAACTGAAAACCTTATAAGATAACTGCAGATTAGCAATAACAACCACTCAATAATGTGAGTATAGTTAATTACTAAAATTGTGTGTTGGAAAATGTTAATAATTGCTCTATTGATCTGTATTTAATTGTTTTTATGGACAAACATTGTTTTATTTAAATAGCCAGCAAGAATTAATGAGTGTTAATACAGAGTTTCTTAAAAGATGCGAGAGCTGTAGCAGCACAAGGACATCACAATTAATCAATATTTTCTATGACTGATGTATGTGGTTATTGTAGTTATATTCGTCCGATATGACACAATGTTGGAGGACGTTAATTAAAAAAAAAAAAAAAAAAAAAAACTTGTAGCTATAATATGCTTGAGAAATCTATTTGCTGAAATTTAAGGGGTTATGAATATTTGACAATGCCAGCATATAGCATGCTTCATGGTGAGAAGAAAATTCCTGTTAGGCCAGCCTTGTGTCCAAATAAAGGAAGGTGAGCTTGGTTTTGGTTTCATTGTCAGTCCTGGTGCTTATATTGAAATTCCCACAAATGATTAGATAAATATGGAGATTACAAAGATATATAAGAATTTGCCCAGTGTGATTTAAGAATGTACAGAATTTTCCATTAATAATTCCATGTGTAGGGAATATTTTGCAATACCGTGTAACATCTAAATTGTTTAGCAGTGCAGGCCTGCAAAAGATGGTGATTTTCAAATTAAATGTGCTCTTTCCTGTATTTTATATTGTGCATAACATTTTTGTGACCATATATAGTTTTATGAGTGTGATAGATGAATGGGTGCCATCCATGGAGCCATGTGATGTCAGTTTTTGTGTTAAATGCTCCAGGACAGAACAGAATATGAGGCTAGAATTCATAAAAGCATAGCTTCCGAACTATGTAATGACTGTGATTGTTAGAACATTACACAATGGACTGGCCATTCATTCAAAGCCTAACATTGCGAGTTCAAATCCCAGCAACTGCAGTCAAATGTGCCTATGGCAAAGGATGGGGAGGGCCCAAGTAAAATAACTGGTATAATGGCACACTTGGAGGCTGACAGGGTTACATTTTACTGCAGTTGCATGGATTTTGCTTTTTATTCTTTAAAAAAAGAATTGTTATAATTATTTTGCAAAAGTTTAATATCTTTAAAATATAAAACAGCTGCAAATACTTGAACATTATTGCTGAAGGTGAGTATAACAAGAAATTAGAAAAGGAAAGCCAATAAAGGAATCTCAAAAACATAATTTTATCAAATATGTCACATGTGGCCATATAGGATTAAGGTTCTTGAATGCTGTATCTTGCAATACATTTCATGAGCTGAGAGGTGCTGTATTTGTATAAAATTTTTCTTATGATGTTTATATTATGTAACTTTTATTATAGCTGAAATGCACTTCTGAAAAACAGTCTAAAACTATTTAACATGATTTTGTTGTGTTTCAGTGTTTTGTATGCACCAAAATGTATGTTTTTGAGGCTCAGCTGGAAAGACATCTATCAATCAGCCATGGGATTCAGTACCCAGAAATGATTTGTAAAATATGTTTTATGGAATTTAACACTGCAATAGAAAAGAAAGCACATGAAAGGAAGCATGACAAAATATATTCCTGCCATTTTTGCTCATCAAAATTCGCATCTGAGTATTCCTGGCAGAAGCATTATACTGAACATTTAATTGCCAAAAAGCCATATCAATGCACAAAATGTGGGAAGAGATTTTGTCAAAGAATATGTCTCTCACTGCATAAAAGGCGTCATGGACAGTGCTGGTGTTCTATCTGCCATTCCTTTTTTAAGGAACTGCAATTTCTGCTTCACTTGGAACACCATTTACCAGCAATTCAAAGAAATTTCTTGAACAGCATTGAAAGAATGGATCAGGAAGAAAGTCATCTTGAAGAGATTATGAACATGTACTTTCGAACCAGTACTTCCTCTCTTGACTCATGGAAATTTAAGGAATTTGATCAAGGTAATGATTATTAGCTATAGAGAATTCTTCATAATATGCATTATTATGGTTACCATATTTTGCAGTGCCACACATTGTATTTAAAGTCAAAGTGAAACTTTAAATGTGCAAAAAAATAATTTTCAAGCAACTGCACTAAACTATTACAATTGTACATGAGGTATGGATTGATTAATACTCCTCATAATCATAATTATTCACCACAAGAAATCACACAGATTTATTGGTTTCGTCACTAGTAAAACTATATACATACATGATAAATACTACATCGAGGTAAACATACAAACAGCATACCCAGCATTTGCTTTAGCAGCTTATAAAAACCTCAGCTAGGTGCCCTAGAATAGAGTATATTATTAACATTTTATGATAAATTTAAACAATATTAAATCTAATGGAGAATGATCATGGTCTTGAAGGCAATCGTAGGGCATCCTCTTGAGCCGAAGTGAACAGGATCCATGCAACATGCAAGTTCATAAGATTTATTAACATTTAACTTTTCCTGTACAATATTCAACATATTCCTCTTGGGAGTAAAACTGATTTTTTCCAACAAACTTATGTAACTCTACTTCATATTTGTTTAAAGAGGTTATGAGTACCCTGGTAAATAGTTGTATAATTTTAAGCTGTTATACTTGTTATATATTTTATTTTTGTGGCTGGTAGTGTGAAGTTTGTCCTTGTTCCGTGTATTATGTGAGTGTATTTCCCCATTTGTGACATAATGTGATGCACTCGCTTTGGTATAAATTAACAAATCTTTTATATACAAACATAGTAAGGTCAAGATATTTAAGTTGTGAAAATGTTCGCTATAACTTTCTATTTTTGGGATGCCAACTAGGATTCTTATTGCTCTCTTTTGAAGTTTAAATATTGTCTTACTATTTGTAGCATTTCCATATAATGGTAGTCCATATAGCAGAAGAGAGTGAAAGTAAGCAAAACAAGTTTTGCGGGACGTTAGCTGACACTCGAGGCTTAAGCTGACGAAGAACAAAACAAGTTTTACTGAGCTTCCCTGATAACTTTTTAATGTGTAAATCCCAACTTAAATTTTTATTAACCCACAAACCTCAGAATTTTGTTTTGCAGTCAAAATTGACCAATTTAGATCCAATGCTGATGTCAGGATTATTTTGTTTTCTACAAGTATTATGCTGAAAATTTAGTGCTACAGTTTTCTCTTCATTTACAAGCAGTTCATTGTCTAAACCATTTTATTCACTACTACTGTTATGCTTTCTTGTAGGCCACTATAATCCTTCCCTGCAATGAAAATGCTTGTATCATCTGCTAAAGGTGTTAATTTAGCTTGTGTTACATTTTCAAGGCATAGTGGTAAGTCATTGATGTATAACAAGAACAGTAATGGCCCTAGGATAGAACCCTGTGGAACACTTGATGTTATAGGTCTTTTTTTCTGAAAGTTCCTTTCTAATTTCTTTATATTTTGCATCTATGAAGTCAATTACAACTATCTGCTCTCTCATTTGTAAGTATGACTTAAACCAATTGAAGGCCACTCCTCTCACACCATATTTATACAACTTGTTTAGCAGGATTTTGTGATCTACCATATCAAAAGCTTTAGATAGATTCAAAAATAACTACCCCCGTTTCACTTATGTCTAATATGTCATAAATATCATCAACAAAATTAATTACAACAAAGCTAGTTGATTTGTTCCTTTGGAATCCATATTGGCAGCTATTAATAATGTTATGTTTGGTGAGGAATTTCATTAATCTCTTGTATATAATTTTTTATAATATTTTTGAGAAGACTAAAAGTAACACAATTGGCCTGTACTTATTGTGGTCATGTGCTTCCCCTTTCTTGAATATTGGTTTTGTTTTTGGTGTCTTTAGCTCTTGTGGGAAAATACCACTTTGAAGTGATTTATAGCTTCAGTTATCTTTTCCATATGACATGTTTCATGGATTATTGCCTGTAGTATCATTTTCTTGTTGACACTACCACATATTTTAAAGAGCTTCATTGTAGTTTTTCCAGTCACAGTGGTTTAATCTAATGTTCTACAGCAATTGCTTTGTAAAATCTTTACATACATGTAGAGGCATAATTCTGGAAAAGAGAGAATAGTTGGCAATCTTTACAACCTTGTGCACTCAAAGTGACAATATCTGTGTGGTATGCACACAGAAAGTAGATAACAAACTTTTATAAGAATGAGTTGAAAAATTTTGTTACTAAAAGAAAAGGGGCATAGTGTATATTTAATCCATATCACCCTTTAATTAATAACATCTTGATCATATTGCTAAGTAGTTACAGTTGTCTAGGAGGTCTAGAAATGTAACTTTCTAAGTGCTATGTGCTTGAAAAAGATTCTTTTTACAGTCATGTTCCATGTGTTCAAAACTAAATGTGATCTTGTTTCAAGTGATAAATAAAGGAAAAGGAGGTTAAAATAATCACCAACAGATTGAGTGCACTCTAAATTAGGGATCTCCGTTTTACTGAGAATCTTGTTTTCAGATATTTTGTCCCAGTCCTCTGATAAAGACCAACTGGAACACAACATTTCTTGTGTTTTCGTGGAAGATGTAAGGAAGGGAGAAAGATCAAAATTTCTCCTCCCTTCCCACACTATAAAGTATATGTTAACATCACATGTTGAGATGTGTTTTGATTAGCTAGGCAATTTGTGTATTTTTCTGCAGATGCCATCAACATTATTTGTCTCAACTGTAAGATAGTGTATTTTCTCTGAATTAGACAGCATATATAAATTCCTGAATTTACCAATTTGACAAGTTTACTTCAAAATAATACAGTAGTTCATGTTTTAGTAATGTAAGCAATGAATTGAATAAGACACTTATCTTTTAGAATTTTACAGCATGTGAAGTAAATTTATTCTTGGAAAGAAAAACTGCTTATCTTAAAGATAGTTTAAATATACCTGAAAGTTCAGAATTTGTTTATAATGCAGTGCAGTGCACTTAGAATCCCTTAGAATTTTTGGGAAATGATGATAAAATATCTGTGTTTTATTTCTAAAATTTGTGATCCCCATCTAAATGCAAATGTCCTAGCTATTTGCCAGATACTTTAGCATTATTGAAAGAAAAGGACAGAAAAGTAAACTAAAGTCTTTGATTAAATAAAATTGCATTTTAATCAGTCTAGTTTGGCTTCTGTACCTAGAACTTAGAACATGTTTCGAGACTGTTGTCTCATCATCAACCTCAAGTCATTGCTGCACTTCCTCCTGTAGCTGTGGATGGCATTTCTTGGTTGGACATTTTATATGATATGATTTTCAAATGTGACAGAATAATTTAATAAATTGTGCTTATTTTTATGTGTAAATAGCTTTTTCCAAATTAAGGTTTCAGTTGTTTTTTTAAAGGCTTTTAAAACTTTTATTCTTTCATCTGATGATCTGTTGACCAGAAATGCTATCCTATTGCTAATATATCATTCTGATATATTTTACATTTCTCATCTGTGCTTCACACCTTGTGCCCATGTTTCCCAGATCTTCAGTTGAAATAAGAACGAAGCCTCATAAAAGCTCTGAAAATCGTTGGTCTCCATTTGGGAACATTTACTTATATGTACATACATACAACTGAACACACATTAGTACATTGAATATATGTTTAATAAAACAGCTTCACTTGCATTTAATTAATGAAGCAAAGTTGTTTTTTGTGGTTTATTTCTTTAACTGTTATGGTCATGTTGGAGGCCTTGACCAATACATTTGATGATGTTTTTACTCTTTTAACTTCTTTTTTGGGTTAGGTTACAGTAGGTTTTCATCATTTTTCACTTATTTCCACATACACATTCACTGTCACAGTCACACTTCCATACTATGGAGGGTAGGGAATAACCCCAAATGAATACAAATTCATTCCCCCTTGAACCTGGGTCCTCCAGGTGGAAAGTTAGCTTACTGATCACTAGACCATGAAGCAGTGCAAGAATGTTTTATGTGACTCATACGCAGTGTATTAGATTAATCACCATATTTGTTCAGATTATAAGACTTCATAGTTAAGCACACTTAGTTAAATTTTGATGCTTCATTAAAATCATCTCATCACACATTACATCCAGGCACATGAGGAAGAGTGGAAGTGAGTTCAGATTAATGATAGACAACAATCTCTGAGTCAAGTTCCAGTTCAAATCATTATCTTTATAATGAATGAAAAACCATGGAGTCCAAGTGTCAGTGACAGGCAGGTAAAAATCAGTCTGAGTGGTGTCTGCAAACTCCAAAAGAATACAAGGAACAGAAGGAGGTTTAATACCTTGATGTTTCTGTCTATAGTCCAGTGACTGTTCAATCTGATTTCATGCCATTCTGGCTTTAATGCTTAGAAATTCCCATGCCTGGTATTAGCCGTCAATCAAAGTCCAACTCAAATAGCTATTTAACTAGAAAAATGGAGAATGCGCAGTATGTTTAAGCAGGGTCTCTCGAAACTCAAAATCGCACTATGTGCAATTGAAGGCACAGAGGTTCCTTGCACCGTGCATTGTAACGACTCTGTTAAGCTTGGCTCAATTTGCACACTGCAGAGTGAAGAAGTGAAGACTCGAGGAAACCTGCGTTGATAGATAGTGTGTTTATCAATGAAACTCATACATGCAATAGAAATACCTAATTATGGAACAACTTGCTCCAAAGAAAGCAAAGCATGCTGAAAGTCTATTTAAATCAGAGTAGGAACTTTCTTAAGAGTGGCTGCAGGAAATGGATATTTTTATGGATTAAAGCATATTTTAGACCAAAAGGAGTATTAAGAGAACAAAGATAAGAGTTTATAAAACCATGGTAAAACCAGTAGTAAGTTATGGAAGTGAAACATGGACTTAACACTCAATGAGATGTTCTGAGATTGAACACTTGAGAAAAGAAGATCTTGCGTAAAATATATGGACCAATTGTACAAAACAGTATATATATGTACTCAGGGGTCTTCGTCTAGGGGATATGTGAATGGCGACCACAAGGTACCCAAGCTGAGCAGAACATTACTTCCACTTACTGGTGTTTGCTCCTCACTGTAGCTTTTCTATCTGACCTCACCTTGGTCATCTGTTGTTCTCTTCCGACCCCGATGCTATTAGGGTTCCTGAGGGCTAGGGAGTCTTTATTTTTCCCAACCTCTCCATTTCTCTAATTTCTCTATAAAACCTTAACCCCTAACATGCTGACCTGTCATGGCATGTAATGCGTCCTCTGATTGGTAATCAGAGGATATGGCCGGTGAATTTATTTTGATAATTCTCCCGGTCAGGTTGGTGAGACGCGTAAACCAACGACAGGTGTGGTCCTCCAGACATTTTGGGGGTTGTGAGAGAGCGATGTGACCGCTAAAACATAAAAATATGGTGCTCTTTAAAAAGCGGTTACATTTACTGCTAAGTCTCTTCAATATTTGTGAAAAATATTGGAGAGCAAGAGGATTAATGACTTCATTGTCAGAAATCCAGCATTAGCTAACAACAACATTATAAATGATAAATATTTTAAAACTAATTAATACATTTAATTACTTATTTCTATAGTTCTTAAATATGATTTCCCTGTAACCTGCCCATGTTTAATAGCTATTGTTGTCTTGTTTCCTAAGTACCTACATTTTGACATTCTGCTTTTTCCAACCTCTCCATTTCTCTATAAACTCTTAACCCCTAACATGCTGACCTGTCATGGCATGTAATACGTCCTCTGATTGGTAATCAGAAGATATGGTCGGTGAATTTATTTTGATAACTCTCCCGGTCAGGTCAGTGACACCCATAAACCAACGACAGGTGTGGTTTTCCAGACATTCTGGGGGTTGTGAGAGAGCGATGTAACTGCCAAAACATAAAAATATGGTGCTCTCTAAAAAGCGGTTATTATTGCTGCTAAGTCTCTTCAATATTTATTAAATATGACTCGAGGGGTAAAATGTTCCGGAGTTAAAATAGTCCCCCATTCGGATCTCCGGGCGGGGACTACTTCTCGAGAACCAAAACATTATGTAAATAGATCTAACATCAGAATTCTACAATGGAACGCAGGTGGTCTCACCCAAACAAAAAGAATAGAACTGAATAAAATTGTATTTGACTATAACATAGATATATTTGTCATACAAGAGGCAAATCTAACAAATGATAAAGTTGTTGTTGTTTTCTAGTGCCTTGCATCTGGCAATGAAGCCATTAGCATTCGTGCTTTCCAATACTTTTGAACTGTAGTTTCTTCTGATCTTAAACAAATGATAAAGTTAAATACTTCAATTTTAATGGATTTTTACTACACCTACTACCCAAAAATAGACAGATAAGTAGTGGAATATTAGTTGGAGTCAAAAATGATATTAAATCCTCCTTTCAAATTGTTAAAGAAATGGATAACACAGATAAAGCTGAATTAATAAAGCTAAGTTTTTGGGATAACAAAACACATCTTCATTTATACAGTATTTACAATCCTCCCAGGAATGAACCAGGTCTCTCACTTATTGAACAATTAAATAAAACAATCATAATTGGGGATTTCAATGCCCATTCCAAAAGATGGGGTTATGAAAAAGTGGATTCTACAGGCAGATAGTGGAAGAATTTTTGAATACCACAACCTTTTAACTGATTTATGATAAATAAGATCCCAAAACCTTCCTACATTACTCTGGAGCAAGCAGTAACCCAGACCTCTTGTTAGCTACAACAGATATTGTTTCAAAAATTAAAAAACAAGTTATAGAAGACCCAAGTTCTAGTCACAGAGCAGTAATTGCTGATATAAAACTAGATAATACAAATAACAGTCAAAATCACAGAAATCTGTATTGGAACTTCAAAAAAGCAGATTGGAACAAATATAAAACTGAACTGGAACATAAGTTTAAAGAACAAACAAACTCACAGCTACATCACCACCCAGATCATATGAACAAAAATTTCTGTAAAGTCCTCCTAGAAACTGCAAAAAGCATATTCCTCGTGGAAGAATAAACAATTTCAAACCCTTTTGGAACACCCAGTTAGAAGAACTGAAAAAGCAAAGGGATATAGCTAGAAATACAGCTGAACAAACAAAAAACATATCAGATACACAAATATGGCAAAAGAATTGTGCCTCACTAAAAAAAGAAATTAATACAGCTAAAAAGAATCACTTTAATAATGTCTTAGAAAAAATGGATTATAGGACAGATGGCAACAAAGCCCATAAGTTCATAAAAAATGTCAAGGACCGGAGAGAAGGCAACAGCACACCTATCATACACAACAATAAAATATTAACAAATGATGCAGCCATAGCCGAAACATTCAATAAATATTATGCTAATTCACATAAACTAACAAGAAATAATAAAAAGGAACGTAAACAATTTAAGAAAGATTTGAAACAAGAAAGAGAATGTGATCCTAACACTCAATACATTATCTTTTATCAAAATTTTAATATGCAAGAACTGAACATTGCAATTAATAATCTAAAAAACAAAAAGTCTCCTGCACCAGATCACATACATCTAGAGTTCATAAAAAACCTTGGAAAAACAGCAAAACAACTACTAAAACTCTACAATCTATCCTGGAACACCTGCCGAATGGCAAAAAGCAATAATTGTCCCACTCTTGAAGAAAGATAAAACAGCATCAGAAATAAAAAAGTATAAGCCAATAGCTCTTACTAGCATAATAGCAAAAGTGACGGAAAGAATGGTTTCAAATAGGTTAAATTGGTTTCTAGAATCCCAAAATTTAATTTCCCCATGTCAAGCTGGATTCAGAGAGTTCCACTCTACAAATGAACAAGTCTTACTTCTCAGTCAAGAAATCAAAGACTCCTTCAATAGAAAAGAAGATAATGTATCAGTTTTTATTGACTTCCAAAGTGCATATGATTTTATATGCAGAACAAAACTGCTAAAGAAAGTAAAAAAAAGGCTATACAAGGTCCCATGTTTTCATGGCTATGTCATTTCCTAGCACAATGCTTTATTGCTACCAGATATGGAAGAAATATAAATATAAACAAGTACACCGCGGCTTACCACAAGGCGCAGTGCTCAGCACTCCACTTTTTAATATATTTATTAATGATCTGCCACAACAAATACAAGAATCAAGTGTGAAGTGTGCACTGTTTTCTGATGACTTAGTAATGTGGACTTCAATACCAAAAAACCGAAGTACAGAACTAGAAAAAACCATGCAACAATCCTTAAACGGCCTACAAAAGTGGACCAAAGAAAATTTAATGACTGTTAATACAACAAAATCAAACTACCAAATCTTTTCACTAAGAAAAAAACCACTAAAAACAAAACTAAATTTTGAGGGTCAACAACTACCAGAAACAAAGGAAGCAAAGTATTTAGGAGTTACTGTTGATACCAAACTTACATGGACCAAACAAATAGAAAATGTAATACAAAGAGCAGAGAGGCGCCTTTCACTGTTAAAACGTTTAACAGGAATGAAGTGGGGATGTTCCAGAGCAACTCTTAACACAACATACAATGTATATATAAAGCCATTATTTACTTACTGCAGCGAAGTTCTTGTAACAGCAAACACAAAAAAATTCAAATCTTTCAAAACCAAAGTCTGAGACTAAGTACAGGTGCTATCAAAACCACACCAATAGCAGCTATGGAAATACTAACCAACCAATACCCCATTGAATATGAAATAGAAAAAGCGGCTCTTTTTCAACACGAAAAGTTGATCAGACTCCCATTCAATACATGGCACAAGAGAAATTTTACACATTAATGACTCAGGAGAGCTTTCTTTCCAAAATTCAAGACATCAAGAAGAATGTATACCTTCCTAATTCAAAGGAAAGCTTCATATCTAAAGTCAACCCAACACAAACAGTAGACATCACATGTTATTTACACCTGACAGAAGAAGTTAAGAAAAGTGATACTCCAACTAGTGTTCTAAAATTATTGGCATTAGAGACAATCCATACTAGATTTCCAGAACACGAATGGCTCCATATTTATACTGATGGATCATTGATATCAAACCGAGATGGAGCAGGGGCTGTAGTCATGTGTCACCTTTTTTCCTATTGCAAATCTTTAAGTTATGGAACTACAAACTTTGATGCAGAAATTGAAGCAATTCGAATGGCCCTACAAAATATTTTGTATAGAGTTTCACATTTTCATCAAAGAGTTATTCCCTCAGATTCCAGGGCGGCAATTATAGCAATTACTTCCAAGTTGTCACCAAAAAACCAAACAATTATAAAATGTTGGAAAATCCTTACCCATCTAACCGCACTTCAAAAACACCTAGTCTTCCAATGGATACCAGCTCACTGTGGACTGAGTGGTAATGAGAAAGCTGATTTTCTTGCGAAAAAGGGTACCGGCAATGTGCAGAAATCTATAGTTAATCTACCATTTTATGCAGCTAAAGATTAGTCAACTCTGAATTCAAAAAAATTATTGCAAAATATTACTATGAAAAATCAAAAAATAAAAGATGGGAACTACCAAACATTCAACCAGTAATTCCTGAGTATCCTCGAAAAACAGCAGTTGCAACCTTCAGGTTGATTACAGGACATGATTGTCGTCTGGCAAAACATTTAAACAGAATTGGGATATATTCCTCACCACTCTGTCCTCTATGTGATCTGCAAGAGGAAATGGACCGAGAACACCTTCAAATATGCCTGGCCACTTCTAGCACCTCATCTGTCAGTGAAAAATATTGGAGAGCAAGAGGATTAATGGCTTAATTGTCAGAAATCCAGCATTAGTTAACAACAACTTTCTTATTTTGTTTAAAGTTGTCACGATAAAGGCCAAGTGCCTCATGTGGGTACAATAACTACATGTGCAAGAAAAGCATCTACTGAAACATACTGTAACAGAGTGCACCCAGAAATATGTGGTGAAATCATAGAGGACGCTAGAGAGGAAGAATTAAATAGGTTGCTACTTCTTGCAGAAAAGGATTCTTTATCCAAAGATGAGGTTTTTACTAGTGCTTTCTAGACCATTAAAATAAAAGGCCACATTTGGCATTAAAATCTGTATTAACCAGTTCAACACTGTGCACCACACATAAACTTTATGCAGTGGCACAGAAACAGCACTAAAAGTAAGGTAGAGTGAGATGGCCAAGCAAGGGAGACAAGCTTAAGTAAAATGGGAGTGAAGGTTTCCACTAAGGTGAACATTTCGGAGTAGCATTTTTCACCTTGCATCGTGTGATACACTGGTGCATGCACCCTGAGAGGCCGTGTGTTAGAGAGGAAAGGCAGAAAAATCTGTTAGGCATTTTGCCATTTCCTTCTCTATGTCATGGAGTCTTCTATAGGAAATTTTGCAACAGCTAAACAGTTTCCAAGACATAAATTATATAAAACAAGATAGAAGGAAATACTGTTATATGTTCACAAATCTGTTTTTAATGCTTTATCTAATGGGATGAATAATTCAGTTGTTTCTTTCTATGTAATATCCTATTCTTCTTTCACATGTCAAATAATATTACGGAGCTTCATTATTGACTGAAACTGTAATATTAACATTCAGAATTACAGGTGCAGTGAATCAATGCTTTTGTAGTAGTGCTATTTCTTTCTTTTTTTCTTTCTTTCTTTCTTTCTTTCTTTCTTTCTTTCTTTCTTTCTTTCTCTCTTTCTCTTTCTTTCTTTCTTTCTTTCTTTCTTTCTTTCTTTTTCTTTCTTTTTCTTTCTTTTTCTTTCTTTCTTTCTTTTTTTCTTTCTTTTTTCTTTCTTTCTTTTTTCTTTCTTTCTTTCTTTCTTTCTTTCTTCCTTTGGCTCTCTTTCTTTCTTTCTTTCTCTCTCTTTTTCTTTCTTTCTTTCTTTCTCTCTCTTTTTCTTTCTTTCTTTCGTTCTTTTCCCTTTCCTCATTAAACATTTGGGCTTTGGCAAATATGAGTTAGATTGTTTAATTTTCTTGTACAACATTTTCATCTCAGTTATCTCACCAGGAATTGAATGGATACTCACACAAAATGGCTAGCTATCAATGTTTTATAAAATAAGTTAAATGCTTTGATCTACTGCAGAAACTGCAGTACATGTTCTGAGTTCTGCTAACCTTAAGGAAATCTGTGTGTTGCGATACAAAGTTTTATCATAATTTATTGAAAACATGCCATTTTATTTTTTATAGCAAAATTGGGCTCATTTAGTACTTTAAATAAGAGGCAATGCAGAAGACGAGACTGTGTAAGATGGCTGTTTTGCTACTTTTATTCCTATGTATGCTAGAATCTATGGATAATTTGCTTTGTTGACATTTTCAAAGATTGGCTTGCCTGTTTTGCTAAGTGATAGTTAGGCCGTTTTTGCAAGCACCCATGCGATAAGTATAGTGCAAAAATGTTTTTGTGCTTCTCATGCAAAATTTCATAATGACAACTAGGAGGACTAACATTTCTACTCTTGTGTTATATTATAAAGAATTAAAGAAAGTGGTACAGCACAACTGTTTGTTAATACTTAAAGGTTTTTATTAATATTTTATTTTTATGTCATATTTGGTGGTTAGTTTAACAGCATATTTGAAGAGGGTATTAGAAGGCACAGAAACATACCAACCGTATTTATAGCAATACATTGTTTTTAAAATTTATATTTTTTCCTTTCTTTGCCTTTATTTAGAACATAGTGTTAACTATATTTATATATAACATATTATTGTCTGTTTTTGCAGATGTGAGTGGATGTGTAGAATCAATGATAAATGCTGTGTCAAATGTGTTAGAAATGGATATTCAACCTTCTGAGCTTCCCCAAAAGAATGGAGTAGAATGTAAACTTTGTGGTTTGGAAATGTCTTCAGCAATAGAATTATTAGAACACTGTCGTAAGTCTCACCTGCGAAGTCGTACCTGTCCATTTTGTGGCAAAAGAAGCCGCTCTGTAAGTCAGACCTTCAGACATACAAAAACCCATATTGATAAACGAAAGTCAAATAAAGGAGTGACACAGTCTTGCAGTACATATATTAATGAGACTGAGAGTGTCTTTGTGTGCCAGTTTTGCAACAGAGCTTATCCAAATAAAGGGAAGCTGAATTATCACTTGGAAACTATTCACAAGGTAAGAATTTATTGAAATTCTAATTTTAGGATTTATTATATTAGATTAGTGTGTAGTTTACTCCCAAGCTTATACATTTATAGGTCTACAGAAATATTACATTGAGCAATGACTTCAAATTTCATATTCTCCTTTGTTTTCTGTTGACTGACCATATGCACTTACCTTTGACAGGAACTGATGTGGGCTAGTGCAATTCCTTATAGAATTCCATTAAATGCAGGTTTTTTGTTTCTTTAATATGCATCTGTCGGTTAATTTATTTCTCATCCTTTTATTCTATTATGCACAGATGATATATATTTTGCATCTTCTCACTGCCTCATTGTTGGCTATCTGCTATGGGATAGATCCTTTTTATTTTGTACCTATATTAATGTACTCCACAGTAGTGTCATATTGGATGATGAATTAATGAAATTAGTGAAATCATGTTCAAATGAGCCTGAGGCACATAGAGCTTAAAGTTACTGGACATTCATCTTCTCGGGACAAGAACCTCAGGAAAAAGAAACCTTATCCAGATAACTTACCTTAACTGAGATTCAAACTTGGGGCCTCTTGGATGTGAGGCAGACACTACTGAGGCATGCTATGGGGTAGAGTAGTAGATGTAAATAGCAAAATTGCCATTAATTCTGCAGATGCAGAATAGTTGAGCCAAACTATTTTGTAATTTGCATTATTCTGTGTCAGCTGACCTAGGCAGAGTCCTCAGAGTAAAAATGGAGCTACTGCAACTGCAGAATGGAAGTAGTTCCTATAAAGAAACATGCTCAACCCATCACTAATTCAGATAGTTTTGCAAGGTCTTCACAATGAAGGATGGCATACATACAGTGAATCTATATTTAGACTATACTGACTACAGAGCAATTTGGACTATTGACAGCTACCGCACACAGTATTAAAATATATATAAACTTCAGGCAAATCATGGGCAATGTAATTGAAATTCACACAGAAAACTATGTAACATACAAACGTGGTTTTCTTGCATTGTCATATTAAGTCAACAATAACAACTTTGTTTGTAAAAACATTCATTCCATTGGTACTTATGGTGAGTCAGAACTTATGAACACTAACATCAGTTACGAATTACTCGTATGCATATTTCAGGAGCATTTGCTCCAATCGTAAGTAAGCCCTCTATTTTTCTGGGACCTGTTTTTGTCCAGTTTTATTCCAGTCAGTGAACTGTTGTGGAACTCATTTTGATTTAGAAAAGATCCCATAAGCTTGTCTTCATTATGGGTTTAGAATAGCCATCCTGCTAGAAATTAGGGTCTGGAAACTAAAGCTGAAGTTTTATACTATCCTGCAGAAGAGAAAAATTGAAGTTGAGATTGAGTTTTTATTTGTGGATGCTCTTTAACTGCTATGTTTCTCAGTGTCCAGTTCTACATTGGGCATGAAAGACCACTTAATGCTGCTCCGAGGCCTCTTTATCAGGCTTGAGGTTCTTTTTGTGCCATATACCTACGACACAGGGCCACCAAATTTACTTCCCTTCCTAAGAAGGCCATGCTAAGGATTTTTATGCCCTAAAAATATCCATTGCCCTCTGCCAGGTTTTAAACCATGACCTCGAGAATCAGAGGCTATCTTGCAGAATATTTCATATACAGGGTGAAAGGTACTGCTTCGGCCACACGTTAACCAGGGATTCTACATGATGAGTGTAACAAATATGTTCAATACAATTTTTGTCAATAAAGAACTGTTTCACATAAAAAAAAAAAATTTGTGTCAAACATTTGGAGCCATCTAGCTTCTTGACGAATGGATATAAATGGTTTATTAGTTCACGAACTGTTGTGCAAACATTGTGTGAACAAGGCTGTAATGTCTTTTAATCTTAATTTGAATGAATTTAGTCACAATTTAATGTTAAAGTGTCATGCAAAGTTTAATTTCTACGCGAAATATGGCAACGTCATGGGCCACACGAAAGGCAGTTGTCGCATGTCTGGTTGCTTGCAGGGTGAAGGGGGGTATCGCGTGGCATTTAGTGTGAAGGGGGTTGGAAGGAAACGGAAGCAGTAAACTACAATTGTCTGCAATGCAAAAGAATTTGCCGTATGATCATGAATCCCTTCATATCAAGGGAGTACTTGGACATGGTGCTACTAATTTAAGGAGGAAACTCCTCTTAAGAATAAAAAATAAAGAGATACAAAAATAGACAAAATACAGCAATCAAACAACAGAATACATAAAAAATGTAATTAAAACTAAAGTAAACCCTATTGACATGAAGGTAGGCATAAGTGCCTTCAAACCTCTTAGGAATGGGAATCTGTTAATTCAGGCACGCACCAAGAATGAGATTGACGCAATCTGCAACAATATCAATGATAAGTGTGGCAACGAAATTGAAGCAACTGGAACCAAAGTGCTGAAACCTCGCCTAATTGTGTACAATGTTCCTGCAGAAGGGGATCTCAACAGCTGGAAGGAAGCAATTATGAAACAGAATGAGGAACTAAATCTGCAAACCAACGAAATGGAACCAAAATTCTCATTCAAAGATAAGAAGAACAACACAAACTTAGTAATAGAATATATGTATTTAGGCTTTCACGGTAGGTGTCTTGATTATTCCAAATGTTTAGTTCTTCCGGGCTTGTAGGCCGTGGTCTAGAAGGCATGGTACATACCAACGTTTCGCCAAGTACTGCGCTTGGCATCATCAGGGTAACACGATCCTCCATCTTGCACTGGTCAGAGTTAGAATGTGGAAGCAGAGAAGTAGTGGAAGAAATGACCGTTAATGTCCGTTACATTTATTTATATGGGTGGGGGTGGGCAGGGCATTGTTGCGCCGTCTACGGTAGTGATTGGCCGGTTGTAGAAAGAAACCCGAGTCCTGTCTTTTACAGTTAACTACTATGACCGACTACAAAGGGAGGCCATAGAAATCTACAAACACAAAGACAACTTCAATCGCAAAGAAGAAATACTACGTGTACATAAAGCATGGATACCGGTTTTAGATAGACTTTCAGACACACACAACAGTTGTAACTGCCACATTGTAAAACTGGTGCCCGTTAAGAAAACAGTTACATGAAAGCCACATACATGAACGGATCTCCGGGTGGGGACATCTTTAGGCAAATTTCATCACAACAATTCCAATACTTTAAGAAAAAAAAATGTGGATGTCATAAAATAGCCTTGAATAATTATATAAAGAATATTGATTACTGAAATGAATATCCCACAACAAACCATGAAATATACAATACACAATAAGCCACTTAAATGCCAACAGATTAACCTTCAACATTCACGAGCAGCAGTTAGCAACCTAGCCCAGCAAATTGTCGAAAACAAACTTGATTTGATATTTGTACAGGAGCCTTACTTAATTCGCAACAACCCAGCTGGGATTCCAAAATCAATTAAAATTCTTACACAGGGAAATGGAAGGAAAAGAGCTGCTATCCTCGTGAACAGTAATAAGCTTGACGTTATTACTATAAATCAGCTCTCAGATGAGGATTGCGTAGTTGCAGAAGTTCACATCCATCGGAAAAAAATGTATATCATAAGCAAGTACTGCGATATAGAGGAAAATATGGAAAGAACGATAAATAAAATCAAAACCATAATGAACTATGCTAACGGAGCAAACGTATTATTGGTTATGGACACAAATGCGAGGAGTAAAATGTGGCACGACGCGACAACAAATCACCGAGGAAAAATATTAGAAGAATTTATAACAGGCAGTAACCTATTCATACTTAATGAAGCTAACGGTATTCCAACATTTCAGTCAAATGAAGGCAAGAGCTATATAGACCTATTACAAACAGTAGTATGGTCAATAGGGTCACAAATTGGAGATGTGGAGAAATAGAAAGTTGCTCTGACCATACAGCAATAACATTTAACGTGATAACAAATACCTTGAATAGAAACTTTGAATCTGATAACACCCATAGCATAGGTATAAGATACATAGTTAAAATTGATAATATTCCTAGTTTCCTGGAGGAAGTAAGAAAAGGATTCATTACAAAATTTAATTGTGAATATCAGGGCAATGATCTTACTAAACTGGACAACGAACTCAGTGAAAAAACCAAGAAACAAATAGAAACAGAATTATTATGTGAAAATCTCACCAGCTGTATAACTTCTGCATGCAAAACAGCATTCAACTATTCCTTACAAAAGAAAAATTCAACTAAGTACAGAACGGTACCGTGGTGGAACGAAGGATTAAAAATTAAATGGAACAAGCTCAATGCTATGAGGCGGCGATACCAACGGACATAACATAATAAAGCCCTGAGAGAAGAAAGGAAAACTCAGTATCTCGTCGAAAAGCGACAGTATCAGAACAATTTACAAACAGCAAAAATGAATTCTTGGAAATTATTCTGTACTGCCACCGATAGTTCAAACCTCTGGAATAAAGTATACAAGATTGCAGCAGGGAAACTCAGAGATAAAACCATTTTGACAACAATACAAAAATCTGATGGAACATATACCGAAGATCTCAACAGCACGTTAAAATATATGATAGACTATTTCATTCCTGATGATAAAGAAGATGAGGACTCTGAGCTTCAACAGAATATAAGAATAATGGCTAAGTAGCCTCCTAATACAGATGAAGACACAGAATACACTGTAGAGGAAGTTAGAGCAGTAATAAAAAGCTTTAACCCCAACAAAGCTCCAGGAGAAGATGGAATTACAAGTGCGATCCTTCTACAAGTGTTCAGTCGTTTCCCATCTTTTCTCACTGCAGAGTACAATAATTGCCTTAAAAAAGGCTGCTTTCCAACGTAATGGAAAAAATCGAATATATTACCAATAATTAAATCAGGAAAGCAATATAGCGAAGAAGTGACAAGGTATCGACCAATCAGTCTTCTAAATGTTGGAGGAAAGGTATTGGAGAAACTTTTGATCAATAGAATATTATATCGGATAAACACCAACAACTTGTTAAATGCAAACCAGTTTGGCTTTACACCTCAGAAAGGGACAGTTGAAGCAGCCATGGCTGTGAAACACTTCACAGAGGAAAGCCTTCGAGCAAAAAAATGTGTTGTAGCAGTTAGTTTAGATGTACATGACGCTTTTGATTCAGCCTGGTGGCCACGTATTTTGCTCAACCTCAAAGAACTTCAATGCCCAAAAAATTTATACAGGTTGACAGGCAGCTACTTCAGTAACAGAACAGCGACCTTACAAACAAGTGAATGCAAGACCACAAAGGAGGTAACCAGGGGATGTCCACAGGGTTCAAACTGCGGTCCTGGTCTGTGGAACATAATGTACAATTCAATTCTCAACTTGAAGCTAACAAACCAATCAAAAGTAGTGGCTTTTGCAGATCTACTTCTACTTACGAGAGGCAACAGCAACAAAGAAGCAGAAAACTATGCAAATTCAGACTTAAAGAAAGTAGAGAACTGGGCAAAGCAAAACAAACTGAAATTTAACGACTGAAAATCAAAGGTTCTATTAATATCAAGGAGAAGGAAAGCTGGTAACGAACCAATCAAGGTATATTTGAATTACAAACCACTTGAGCAGGTTAGAGAACTTAGATACCTAGGGATAACCCTAGATGAAAAATTCAACTTTAATAGAACAACAACATAACGGACAAGGCACTCCTACTAACAAACATGCTAACCAAAGTAGCAAGACTACGGTGGGGACTCGGCCACCAGTCTCTGAGAACTATCTACAGAGGAGCAATAGCACCTATACTAACATCCGGTTCACCAGTCTGGGAGCAGGCATTAGAGAGGAAAGAAAATATAAAGATACTTCAGAGAACGCAGAGAATAATTAATATCAAAATTGCCAAAGCATACAGAACCATATCTTTTGAAGCGTCATGTGTAGTAGCTGGAGTGAAGCCTATCTATATTAAAATAGCAGAAGCAGCAAAACTTTATAAGATAACACATGGAATGACACCAGAATTGTCATATTATGATGCACTCTTACATATAGCAAAATGGCCCCATCCAGCGGAGTGTATACCTATGGAAGAAGTCAATGAAGGTAAATATTATGAAACAGAAATCTTCTCAGACGGTAGTAAAATCCATGGAAAAGTTGGAGCTGCAGCAGTAATATTTAAACACGGAGAAATTATACATAAAATCAAGGCTAAATTACATGACAGATGCTCCAATAATCAGGCAGAGCAAGTGGCAATCATTAGAGGATTAGCAACACTTCAGGATATGAACATAAGTGTACAAGAAAGAATAACTGCAGTGTATACAGATAGCAAAATTACCCTAGATCTAATCAGAAATAATTCAAAACATAATTTAATAGAAGAAATTCAAAAGAATCTTAAAAGCCTTAAAGAACAGAAGTGGATCATAGATTTTGCCTGGATCAAAGCACACGCTGGATATCTTGGCAATGAGTTAGCTGATAAACTAGCTAAGGAGGCTGCGATTGATAGTGCTACGGACTATATGTACAACAAAAAACCAAAAACAACATTTGTCAGCGAAATCCAAGAACAAGGGATGCAGAAGTGGCAAGAAGAGTGGACTAATACAACGAAAGGAGCAGCCTGCAAGGAGTTCATCCCATCAGTTGTTCGAAGAATGAAAACACAAATTAACTTGAATTTCACACTGACAGCAATGATTACGGGACACGGACTAACTAAATCCTACTTACACCGGCTGGGAATAATACAGAACTCTAGATGCATCTGTCAACAAGAAGAGCAAACAGTAGAACATCTGATATATCGATGTTGCAAACTAAAACAGCAAAGGGAAGTAATGAAGAAAGCCATCGAATCTAATAACAAATGGCCAGTGACTAAAGAGCAGCTAATCACAAACAACATAAGGGCTTTCAAAACATTTATTCAAAGCATTAATTTTGGTGAATTAAAATAGTATATTCCAACTGATAATAGAAAGATAGTGGAAGTGATATGGTGTAGTGATACGAAATAAACAAATAAAGGATCAGATATAAACACAGCAAGTTCAATTTAAAGGATAACTGGAAGATAGTAGAAGTGATAGTGACAGTGAATATAGAAATAAATAAACAATGAATATATCGTTATACTAAGGACAATAACAAATAACCATATGATTAAATAATAAAACAAATTATAACAGGTATCAATGTAATAGCATGTAGTATCGCTTACTGCAATGGGGCATGCTTGTTATGGCTAATAAATTAAAAAAAAAAAAAAAAAAAATGATAATGATAATGATAAGAGGAAGAGGAGGAAGATAAGATCCATTATTAGAAAAATCTGTATCCCTTTATGTCAGCATTGTTTTAACCCTCAAATACGTGATTTTGACTGTTTCATTTTTCTGTTTTAAGAACTATGGAAAAGTGAATCTTCATTATTACTGAACGAGTGCATAATTTCAGTAACATTCGCACCTTTTCGGCATGACACCTGATGTTAGCAAACGTAATGTATAAACAAGCATTGGTGGATGGGGGTGGCAGGTTCAGCCAAAGCCAATCGGTGTAAAGGTCAATAGAAGGAGTAGGGAGGGGTAAAGTAGTTGTCTGCAATACGAAAGAATTCACTTTCCTATCATGGATTCGTTCACATCAAGAGATTATGTAGACATGGTGCTACTAATAATTTAAAGGGGAAATTCCTCTTAAGAATAAAAAATGAATAAAAAAAAAATAAATGGATAAAATAAATATAAAAAAAACATAACATTGAGATCACGTAACTAAAGGCAGGTGTTCCCCTTCCCGTCATCTCTTATCTAGCGATGCAAGCCACCCTTTACATCCAACTCTCCATCTGTTTTTCCTCTTAAAAAAACAAAACCAGCATAAAAATAATGTCTCAATTGAACTGAAATGCGACTCAAAATGCACTTTAATCAAGTAATAATAAAACCTAAACACACACGATCAATATGTTGTTGTTTTCTAGTGCCTTGCATCTGGCAATGAAGCCATTAGCATTCGTGCTTTCCAATACTTTTGAACTGTAACATGTATGTGGCTTTCATGTAACTGTTTTCTTAACGGGCACCAGTTTTACAATGTGGCAGTTACATCACCCGACTTAAACCCCCATTTTGCAAGGGGGACCACACCTATCGTTGGTCAACGGGTCCATCGGACCTAGCCGGGAGGACTAAATAGATGATATTTAGATCCACCGACCTTCCCCTCATGTGCCTCTGAGGGACGCTGTTGTGCTGTGATAGGCCAGCACATATGTAAATGACATTTCCTCCATTTTAGATGAAACAGTTATACCGCTGTGATTCGGTCCCCAGAGCCTCATCTGTTAAAAGCAGAGTGCACCACGGGCAGGATGAGGATGGGAATTGGGTAGGAGAGGCTATAGGAGGCGCATCACTACCCCTTACTACCCCACACGATCAATATAAATGACATACATTTTCAATATTTCTTGTTGTAAAGTGCTTATAAATGCATTTAGACAGAATTATGGAGTTTATCTCAAAATACTGGCTGGTACTTGTGTTCTATGTTAAATAGTACTTGCAAACGTAGCATTATGTTATGGAGTACACTAACTGTGCTTCAGTCCCGTATTAGATACGGATTTGGTTTGTCATATGTCTAGAGAAAACTTCATATTATGCATACTTCCTTTAAGGATAGTATCACTGTTACATTTACTTCTAGAGATCAATTACATTTTGCTTGTCTGTTTATTTAGGCACCGTCGTGACCACAGCGGTAATTTATGACGAAATCATTAGTTTTATTTCAGCCCAATAATCTACAGAAGAGCACAATTGTTTTAGAAAAAAGAAGGGGAAGACTTTTATTTTCTTGTGTATTAAAGGCAATTACTCAGTTATATTCACACTTTCCAGGCATGACATCCATTCTTGCCAATTCGCCCGAGATTGCGACCACTTCACTTACGTAAATGCAGTGGGCCACTGTTTTGTTGACATCTTCATGCTTGTATACGCCGGTCGTGGTTTTTGTTTACAACTCAAGCTGTGTTGGCCACCAGGCACGCGTCAGTCAGCTGTTTTGTTTACATCTGAAGTACTACTGACCTAGAAGCACGCGCTACTCGTGTTCAAAGCAGATCGCCGTTGTTTGCGAACACAGCACAGCATTGCCATTTACACTACAAAATTATTAAGCCTACCGAAATGAAACTTGGCATTTTATGTTTCTTACATCTGCATCTATTTGCCATATTATTCTGGCCGAAGCAGTACCTTCCATCCTCTATACATCATACTGAAAAGAAATCTGATGTCTTGCACTCATATGACTTTCTCTACTCTTGTACTAACCATTGTTACAAACTCTTATTCCTCTATCTTCTTTGTGTTAATTGAGATAAACAAATGCAGAAATTTTTTATGGCATATTTCCTTGTAGGTGCAAGGGGAATATGGGTATACAGAAGGCTTTGAACAATAGTCAAATCTTTTAAAACTTCGAGATTCCATTCTCTTTGCATGGCTAAGATACAAAAAAATTAATAATGATCTTCCATTTGACGAAAGTTTAATATTCCAAAACTCACACAAATAACAAGGAATATCTCTGAAATGGTTCACTCCACAAAAAAATTCATCTGGACATAAGTTGTGTGGTTTAATGAGATCTACATTTTTTGTATAGTGAGATTTGGTCTATCTCTTATGGTTTACCAAATTCACAAAAGTTGCCAAGAGTAAACTGGACTGTGTGGGTTATAGCCAGAAAATTCAAAATATACATTTCATTTGCCATAAAAATATCTTAAACATGTGGTATTTTAATTGAGATCGTTAGAGCCATTTTCAAGAAAATCAAACTGTTCGAAGAATTTTCCATGCAAAGGGTAGTTTAGGGCAAAGGAATTTTCTTCAAAATCTTTGTGTTGCATCCTTGAAATTTATTAAACTTAAATACCAAATTTGGTTTTTAACCAACTTTTCGTTTTTGAGTTAAGCTGTTCAGACACACACCCACACACGCACCCACGCAGGCATGCACACATGCACATACAAACCTTTTTCTAAACCTACTTTTTTTTTTATTTAGGGGGCCTCAAAACATATTTCCAATGAAATCTTGACATTGAATTTTTAGGTGGAATACAGTATTCCTCTACTTACTACTACTTACTATACATAGTAGAAAGAAATATGCTGCTGTAAGATTTACTCAGTGCTGTGGTAATAGGTCATCACCAACATAGAACACAACTTTGCTCTTAATTAACAGCAGACTTCCATCCCATATAACTACCAGAACTCAGAGTATGAATTGAGCAGTGGTAAGGAGAGGATGTATGCTGAGGTTTTTCCAGCAAGTGAGAGCAAAAAGCTAGCAAAGACATAGAAGATAAAATGCTAATAGAATTAAAGTAACTAGAAAATATAATGAAACAAAATAATGGGTTAGACAAAGATAATAAAGAAGATGAATTAAACAACAAGTTAGAGGAAGTTAGAGAAGTTATGGCCATAAAAAGAAGAGTGGAGAACTGAGAAGACAAGAACAGAAAATACAAGGTAATGATTATGGGAATTGAAGAGAAGGAAGGAAGAGATGTGAGAAGTGAAGTACAGGGTCTTACAGGAATAAGATTAGGTGTGGAGGCTAGAAGATATTAAGGTTTGTGATACCTTCCATTTTGGGAGGAAAAATGGGAGAAGAAAATAATTAGCAAAATTTACAAGTACACAGATAGTTTGAGGTGATAAAACAGGCGAAGAATCTTAAAGGCACTGACATTTACATTAAAAAAAGGCGTAATCTTCAAGCAAAGAGGATTATTAAGAAATACAAAAACTAAATGAAGAATTAGTCATGTAAGGTGATTTGGAAATAATATTAGGAAATTAAGGCAATAAGAATATTGGAAAGAAGTATAGATTGTTGAGTAGAAGATAAATACACACACACGTCAACATGATTGTAAAAGTAAAAATTCTAAGTAAAAGTAAAACATAAAAATTGACTGCTCCAATGGTATAAGGACAATGATCCAATCAGGAACAGTCTGAAATGTATTTGTTGTTTAGTGCTCATTAAATTTCAATTTCAACTACCAGAACACAGTTGATAAACCAGACACCATATGCTGTGAGTTTAAGAATGAACCTTACAGCAGGTGCAAACTTTGCTCAGTCCAAATGTATTGTGCAGTCAGTTTAGAGTAAAACTGTACTCTGGTAGTATTAAAAAGTTTTCTGTTTGACAATCTGCATCAAATATATAAATTTATAATTTCATATTTTTAATGGTTATCCAAATTAATAAAGCTGTCCTGAAAAAAAAGACCAAAACAAGGAACTTTGCCTAATCTCTTATGTATTTCTGAAAGTGTTGGCATCATTTTACCCTGTCGGTCTGGGTGGCTCAGTTGGTTAGACGCTGGCCTACGGATCCCAAGGTCGCGGGTTCAAACCCGGCCCAGACCGATGGTTTTTAAGTGTGCTTAAAAACGACAGCTCCATGTCAGTAGATTTACTGGCATGTAAAAGAACTCCTGCGGGACAAAATTCCGGCACACCGGCGACGCTGATGTGATCCTGGCAATTGACAGCGTCGTTAAACAAGAAAATAATTTAATTTTTTAATCATTTTACCCTAATGGTTTACTGCAGAAAAGTACATAACACATGGAGTTTATATATGTTATACAGCCTCATCCAGCAAACAATTCATGTTCTTGTAACTTAATTATTAGTACATTAAAATGCTTATCTGAAATCATGATATATTATGTCAATAATGTTATACTAATGCCTAGATTATTTACTCCTTGCAGATGAATATTATTTCCCGGCCATACAGCTGTACTGTCTGTGATAGAAAATTTCAGCATAAGACAGCAAGAGACAGGTATTTCAAATAAATTTTACAGGAACATAAATAATGAAATTTTAAAAATAATTAAGCCTCTTTTGGTGTTGTGAAGATTTTTGGAATTACAGCATCTTTTGGAACACTGATACATGTAAAGGAACAGGAAAATTATACAATGAAGATAACTTAATCCCTAAATCTATATTTCTCTTTTATACAGAAAAGGTTTACAAGAGGAGTCCAAATTAACATACTATTTTAAGTTCTTGTCATTGTAGAAATTTAATGAGTACCTATTAGTGTACTGCTACAGTTGTTTATTTAAAGCACAGCATTCTCAGATAATAGTGTCATGAAGGTGTCCATTAATATGTAAATAAAAAGTAAAAGAAAACAGTTCAATGAATATAATCTTAAAAAGTGTTTTTTCACAAAACCTAAACCTTTCACTTGTTCATATACTTGTAGCATAAATACATCCATATTATGGAATACAGAGTCAAATTTACTCTTATAGGTTGCGCGTTTGTTCTTGACGAATGACCTTGAGCCTTAATAAACAGGTCAGCAAATGTTTATGCTACGATAACAGACACCTCTGTAATTATTATTTATTTATGCCAACAAACTTACTGTTGGTGTTTTTAAACACACAAGCCGTGTGTGGGCAAAGTTTAAGAGGTAGAACTGGAACTTAAAAATTCAATGCCACAACTGGGAAGGTTCAAATCCCAGTTGTGGCATTGAATTTTTAAGTTCCAGTTCTACCTCTTAGACACCTCTGTTTTCCTCTGTCGCGTTCGTGTATACAGTCGACTGCAAAAGTTTTGTACGGTACGGATGTATGCATGCAACGAAAATAACAGCAATTCAGACGAGGGAGAAATGTCGGGAATAGAAGAAATGCAATATAGTTAAGTGGAAACAGTTATAGAGGTATAATGTGTAATACGTGTGGCTGATATTACTGGAAGTGCGATAAATTGATTTGTAGTGCTGTACTACTTCAGCTCAGAAGCATGTGCGTCATCTCACTGCAGACTGTACCTCCTCTCTCTCGTTCCTGCAAAAGCTGAGTAGTGACTCGCATTCAGCCTTTCATATAAAATTTTCATTCGTGAAGAAGTAACGCGCAACCTGTAACTAGCTTCACTGTTCCTCAGCGAAAATTGTAAAATTCATAAAATTGTTTTGTTTTAGTTATATGCTCACACGTGCACAGTTGTTTTTAGTGTTGAACATGTTGCAAAAGATAGATGCTATTTTCTATGTGGTTTCCTTTTTTTTTTTTTTAATGTGCCAATGTTTCTTTTTGTCATCCATATGCTTCGGATGATGAAGATTTTTCCAAATTGCTTGATCTTAATAGATTTATAATATTACGCCTGTTATATGGGCTGGAACTATGTTATAATTGCTGAAAATACTTTGAAATCTTTTCAGCACCCAAGGTAGCAAGCATGTGGGTTTCCTGAATTTTTTTTCTTGTTTTTACTGTATCTGCAATTGTTTTCTTCTTTTTAATGTTCTATAGCTTCTTGTCAGCTAATCTGTTTGAGAAGTTATTGTTTTCTGCCTTCCCATCTGGTTTGAAAGAATGCCTGGCTTTCTGTGTTTGATGAAATTGGTCAATCACACAGTTGTGTATGCTTTGCAAGGTTATCATTCACTTTTAATTTTCAACTACCTGAGGAATGGCATTACTCTTATTTGCATCAATTGCATCTAGGTATGCATGATGTGTAACCTTACCTGTCATTCTCTTACCTTATTGATCAGAATGTAAACCATGTTTTGTGTGCATTCTACAATTTTTTGTGTAACCTTTACTACTTCAACATGGTTAAAGCTTTCACAGGTAGGAGCAATGCTCTTGCATACTAGCCTAACAACTTAATGAATTGGACGGTTTTCTCTAATATCATACCTCCTCACAGCAGAGATGGGCAAAAGCTGATTCATGAATCCATGTGATTCATGAAACTTTTGCCATGTAACTATGCAACACAGTTGCATAGCTAGTTCCTTAGCTGATTTCAGGAGTCCACAGGTCACTTCAGGTAGTTTTGCAACCGCTATCAGTGAAGGAATTATCTCTAAGTCAACATCATCTACCTCATTTGTAACAAAATATTACATGGTTTTCTTCAACCATTACAAATATCATGCTGCATACAACGAAAAAGCTGTTTCCTGATGTATATTTTTGTATATGTTGTATATGAGGATGATCCCCAAATTAAGGTCTCCAATTTGTTTTTAATATAAAGAAACATTTATTGACAATAAATGGTACATAGTTCTGAAGCTTTAACATTTTTCTATTTTTCCATATAATTGCCATTTCGATCAATGCATTTTTGTAAAAGCTGTGCCAGTTTTTGTATGCCCATGTCGTACCAGCCCACTGTCATGCTATTGAAGAAATGTTGGACCTCATCTTTCACCTTGTCATCGTCATTGAAGTGCCTTTCAGCCAAGTGTTCTTTCAACTTGGGAAACAAGTGGTAGTCACTGGGTGCTAAGTCCAGACTATAGGATGGATGGGTGATGATGCTCCATCCAAACTGTTGCAGTAGATCCATGGTTTGATAGTTGGTGTGGGTGCAAGCATTGTCATGGAGAAGGCTTATGCCCTTGCTCAACATTCCTCATCTTCAATTTTGAATTGCCCATCTTGAGTTTTTTTAATGTCTGACAATACCTTTCGGCATTTATTGTCCCAGCATCCATAAAGTTGACCAACAATAGCCCCTTTCGATCCCAAAACATGGTTGACATGACTTTACCAGCACACTGTGTTTGTTTGAATTTTCATGGCTTGGGTGAATGCCGCCACTCATGTGATTGTTGCTTGGTCTGAGGTGTGAACTGGAAAGCCCAGATTTCATCACCCATAACTATTGAATTCAAAAGGCTATCCTTTTCATCTGCATAGCATTGAAGAAATTGGCGGGAAGTTTCAATGCATTGCCTTTTGTGACCGTCTGTCAGCATTCTTGGGAGCCATCTTGTGCACACCTCCCGAAATTTCAACTCCAATCAAAGTCTGGCAAATGGTGCTTTCAGAAATCTCAGGAACAACAATGCAAGAGCTCATCAAGTGATCTTGAAGCATGATTTGTTCAACCTTTGCGATTGTTTCATCGGAAATTAACGGTCTCCCATTTCTTTCCTCATGATGATTTTCTGTATGACCATCTGTAAACTCTTTACACCAATTGTGGACATTTTTGACATCCATACATGACTCCATACACTTCCATCAGCTGTCAATGAATTTTGATTGGTTTAAACACTTATGCACTTAAAAAGCAAATAACTGTGTGAACTTCGTACCTGACGGCAGTGGCTAATGGCAGCTCCATTACAACTGGTTGCCAACCCAAGACAGAACTCTAGTAGATGTGTGGTAGTTTCTAGAGAGTGGAGAGGGGAAGGAAAAAAGCAGTATGGTCAACATCCACACATACAGTTTCCCTGCGACCCCAGTGCTTTGAAGACCATACTTTTGGGATTATCCTCGTACATTTTCTATCATCGTCATCATGATCATGATCATGTTTAGTCCCTTGTTTATATTTAAATTATAACATAATTAAAGATCACTACTGCCACCGCCACCACCATTATTATTATTATTATTATTATTATTATTATTATTATTATTATTATTATTATTATTATTATTATTATTATTATTATTATTATTATTATTATTATTATTATTATTATTATTATTATTATTATTATTATTGTTGTTGTTATGATTGTTGTTATGATTGTTGTTATGATTGTTGTTATGATTGTTGTTATGATTGTTATTATGATTGTTATTATGATTGCTATTATGATTGCTATTATGATTGCTATTGCTGTTATTGCTATTGCTGTTATTGTTATTGTTGTTATTATTATTATTATTATTATTATTATTATTATTATTATTATTATTATTATTATTATTATTATTATTATTATTATTATTATGATCATTATTATTATGATCATTATTATTATGATCATTATTATTATTATTATTATTATTATTATTATTATTATTATTATTATTATTATTATTATTATTATTATGATTGTTGTGATGATTGTTGTTATGATTGTTATTATGATTGTTATTATGATTGTTATTATGATTGCTATTATGATTGCTATTATGATTGCTATTATGATTGCTGTTATTGCTATTGCTGTTATTGTTATTGTTATTATTATTATTATTATTATTATTATTATTATTATTATTATTATTATTATTATTATTATTATTATTATTATTATTATTATTATTATTATTATTATTATTATTATGATTGTTGTTATGATTGTTGTTATGATTGTTGTTATGATTGTTATTATGATTGCTATTATGATTGCTATTATGATTGCTATTATGATTACTATTATGATTACTATTATGATTGCTATTATGATTGCTATTATGATTGCTATTATGATAGCTATTATGATAGCTATTATGATTGCTATTATGATTGCTATTATGATTGCTATTATTATTGCTATTATTATTATTGCTATTATTATTATTGCTATTGCTGTTATTGCTATTGCTGTTATTGCTATTGCTGTTATTGCTATTGCTGTTATTGTTGTTATTATTGTTATTATTATTATTATTATTATTATTATTATTATTATTATTATTATTATTATTATTATTATTATTATTATTATTATTATTATTATTATTATTATTATTATTATTATTATTATTATTATTATTATTATTATTATTATTATTATTATTATTATTATTATTATTATTATTATTATTATTGAAGTATATTGCCTATTTTGCTGTCTATTATTAGATGTTCCTCAATTTTGATTACCCACTTGTAGAGTGATAGTGTCTTGGACTCAGAAGTCTCTGCATATATCACAATATATTCCAAATAACATTGATTTTGATTTGAATATGTTATGAAAATGGAGAGCTTTAGCATTTGTAGCCTGCTTTAGAACTTTGCAATAAGTTTTATAGTGGTATATTCAACTTATATAATAGCTACACTGGCATCATTATATTAGATTTATCTTTTCTTCATACATGTTATATAGGTATCCAAAATCATGATATTCCCAGAAACAAGCTAGCATCTTAGCCATTGTTTTGGCTGAATTTGTGGCCAGAGTTGCTTCATATCCACAGTGTATATGTTCACTGTATGTGCATTTTGTATCATTTGTCAAATGTAGGATTGCCTATTTAACAATCTGCCAGATGAGTTGAATCATCCTGTGTACTGAGGTGGGAGAGAGTCATGTTTGTGTTTGCATGAAAATAGATTCACAGTTTATGGAAATGCAATTTCTGGATGCAACAATGCAGTTCCAATTAAAGAAAATCATTTGGAGACTATACGTGAAAATGTATTTTTCTTTTAATAGGCATATGTTGCTGCACAGTAAAGAGAAAAATGCCTGCTGGAAATGTGCAGTATGTGACCAAGCATTTTTGAGGCCAAAGTTTTTGCTAAGACATGTTAAAGAGCATAAGGTAGAGAATGTATGTCCTGTTTGCAACAAAGTATTTTCAAAACAAACTAAACTGACACTGCATCTCAAATCGCATAACTCTTTCATTCCAAGGAAAAGGTAGGTGTTCTGCACTATTATACTCTTCGAACTGTATTAACCCACAATCACTTATGCTGTTATTAGATAAAATTCAACCAGTGCTAATTTATTGCAATGAATTGGTTTATTTTCTGTAAGATGTGAAGCTAGCAATGCCTCTATTCACACTTCAAAATGCTGTTGGGGTATCATTCAGAACCTAAACAGAAAGCAGGATAGGAGCAGCAGTATTCAAAATGGTGTGTAGTGTTAGATTTATTTCTAAAATGGGATTTGTTGCATGGCATTACTGTGTAAATGGCTTATGGGTTACTTTCCTTGATACTAATTGAAGCAAAAGTGAGAGGTGGCATATGTAGGTGATAGTGCCCTCTTGCTTCCTTCAGAGATAGATAAATAACCAGAAGCATGTTTGCATTTAGAGAGAAACTGAAGAGTAACTTCTCAGCTCTTACATATTGCAAGGGGAAAAAACCAGAAGAGAAGAATCAGCCAACAATTCTATATCCACAGAATAACATTGATTCTGCGGATGGTGAGGCAGGTGACCAGATCTAAAGAAAAAATCTTAAAGAACTGAGGTAGACACTTATAAAATCACACTACTAACACTATCACTCAGTATAAAGAAAACAATAACAATTCTTGCTGATATCTGTGGAATGCCAACTGAAAACCAGAATGTCAAGAAAAGCCAGGATGTGTGCTTTGACCCTTAAAGCAAATATCACTTCACATTATTTTTATAATAGCTACTCCAGCCCACTATGTAAAGAAAGCACCACAAAGATAGGTTTATGTTCACTATTAGTGTATCCTAGCTAAACAATTTTTTTTTCTCTGTTTATTCAAAATGTTATTATTTGAATTAAAATCTCCTTAATGCAGTTGTAACAATACAGATATACTTCAGATACTGCAGTATATATTAAAATATAAGTTGTTAAAAATCTAAGTTATCACATGATAACCACCATGAGCCATAATATGTTAATCTGGACCGGTACAGTTGCCTATATAATGTATAGCATAGAGATTAAGAGAAATAGATTTTTCCTCAAGTAAAAACTGTTCCAAGAAATTTATAAAATAAGGCATGTGACTTTTATGAATTATGTTTACTTTATAATTAAATTTGTATGCTTGGTTTAAACAGAATCTAATATGGTTTATTATCACATTCTTCAGACTAATATTATACATGACAAATGAAGAGTGGAAAAATATAATGGGCCAAGTGACAAAAATTTCATTTTTTAGTTTTCTGATGTAAAGTGGACTATGGAGCAATCCCAATAATAGTATATAATGGGCCATGTAACACAAGTACTGAAGTTGTTCAAATACATCTCAAAAGATGGTGTTCTTGCCAAGCTATGTTTATTTTTTCCTCAAAAATCCTACATTTTCTCCAAACTTTTGTTTTGTCACTTGGCCCATTATATTTTTCCGCTCTTCAAATATAGATAGCTTCACTCCCTTGGCTTCTGACATTCAGTACGTTGTTAGACATTTTCATCTATCATGAAATATGAACTTTTCTGAAGCTATATGAATTTTTTTTTTCAGAAGCAATATAATATACTAAATTTAGAAATTATGTAAAATAGATTGTATTTAACTAAAAGAATGAAGCTAAGCTTATACAACTTGAGAAACAAATTGTAACACAGGATGAAAAATAAATGGTTGAGAAATAAGTGTTCTGAATAGGTAGAAGCAATGGTATGAGTCCAGTTATAATAAAACTTACCAGTGAAATAATTACAAGTAACCATAATGAATAAGTAGTAATTACTCCAAAAAAATAAAAATTAAAAGGATGTTGGAATTGGCACTGTACCATTTGAATTTTTTTAAAGAATGGTGTAATTACAGAAACAGGGTTCATGTATTAATCAAGTAATCTAATTCACCAAAAGAGGATATAATACAGGTTATTGGAGAAAAGCTGATATATATGTGCCTTAAAAAGACATGGGAAACCTGGGTTTTTCAAACTGTTGAGGGGGTGAGTGAGTAGGGTTTAAGGGCACGTCGACAGCTAGGTCATTAGGGCCCCACTGTTGGGGGGGTATGGTTATTTTGTCAAATATGTGGGAATATATTCCCTGGCATTCGAGCCAACAGATTGTGCAAATGGACTGGAGGATATGCTTTCTGGTGCCAGATGAACTTTGGGAAATGAAAGGGAACTGTATATAATGTTTGAGGTACACTTAAGTGTAAAAAGTGTAAAAAAGTGACTCAAAATGACCTCAAACATGAAGAATACTTCACTGTTAATAGTGCTTCTGTTTGTAATATTTATGTATATAATGTATTAAAATGAAGGCATTGATAATAAATACTTCAGAATAAGATGGGATCTATGTATAAAATTGACTGGCTTAGAAAAAGCTTATGATAAAAATGATTGACAAATGCGGTACAATTGTGCAAATTGCAATTGAAAGGGTTAAGTAATGTGATTATGGTTTTGTCAAGCTTGTATGGGGGTACAAACTAAAGCTTTAATGCTGGTTTGCAATAATAATAATAATAATGTTTATTAGCCCATAGACAATTATACAAATTGTTTCGAGCATCGTCAAACTACAAATACAACAAAACAAAAATTACAAAATAAGACTTAACATAATCATATTCTATGAAATACCACTAAGTAGAGTCATATACAGCATATTTACAATTCCTCTATACAGTATAAACATTTTCCTATAAGATATTTCCTTAGTTCTTTTTTAAAACTTTCTCCTTGCTTAGCTTTAATAGTATGTGGCAATTTGTTATATAGTTTGACACCACTGATATATGGATCAGATTCACTTGTTCTTTTATTAACATTAATTCTATGTATATTATTCATACCTCGTGTATTGTAACTATAATATTGATTATTACTACTAATAATATGTATATTTTTACTTACAATATGTATTATTACTTTATATACATATAATGAAATAATAGTGAACAAGTTATTATTTTTAAAAATACTGCGGCACGAAGTCCTGTTATTAAGTTTATACACTGTTCTTATACAATTCTTCTGCAATATTAACAACCTATTTAAATTTTGTTTACTAACATTTCCCCAAACCTCGATCCCATATTGAAAGTTATGATATATTACCCCAAAATATACAATTTTTAGAACCTCAGTATCGAGGTATTTGGAAAGCCTCCTTAGTAGATATAAGCCTGAGCTTACTCTACCACAGATTAAGTCTATATGAGGTGCAAATGACAAATTTTTATCTAACATTAGTCCTAAAAATTTAATTTTCTGTACGTATTCGAGAATTGTGTTTTGTACATTTATAGTTACAGAGTTATTAGTGTTTTGATTAGAATACTGAAAGTGGAGTAATTTTGTCTTTCCTATATTCATGTTTAAGTTATTATCCTTGAAATATTTCTGTATCTCACTTAATGAGTCCATCATTGAATATTCCAAAGCATTTAGGGATTTATTCCAGTATAGAAGTGTGGTATCATCAGCATAAGAAATATTTTTACAATTCTCAAACTGTGGGAGGTCATTTATATACAATAAAAACAATAGAGGACCCAAAACTGAACCTTGCGGTACACCAAACCTAACAGTATGGTATGCAGATGAAAAACTTTTCATTGAACCATTGACTTTGTGTGTAACTACTGTGCATTGCTTACGATTCGTTAAGTAAGATGTTATTATTTTGTGCATTTTCCCCCTTATCCCATAATTTTCTAATTTGTCCAATAATACTTTTATTGATACACTATCAAATGCCTTAGTAAGGTCGAGAAACAGTGCTACAGAATGATTGTTTTTATCTAATTGAGTGTATACGTTATGTAGAAGTTCAACAATTGCAGTGCTTGTAGAGTAATTCTTCCTAAACCCGTGTTGTGTTTCTACTAGAACGTCATATTTATTTAGGAAGGTGACCAGTCTTGTATTTAGAACTTTTTCGAAAATCTTGCTAAAAACAGAAGTAAGAGTTATGGGTCTATAGTTTTCTACATGTCTTTCATCTCCCTTTTTAAAAACTGGTCTTATTATACTATTCTTTAAGCATTCTGGGAAAATGTTTTGTTCAATTGATGTATTTATTAGATGAGTTATTATATTACCCAGTTCATTTTTACAATACTTTATAACCCTAGTGGAGATGCCATCCCATCCATATGAATTTTGATTTTTCAGTTCCCTAATTATTTTATTAATCTCAATGTCAGTAGTGGGGGTAAGATAAATAGAATTTTGAACGGTGGATTTTTGTTTAGAGTTGCCCGGTATATTTTGTGATGGGTTAATCACATTGGTAAAATAATGATTAAAGAAATTACATATATCTTTAGGATTAGACATCATTAATCCATTTATTTGCAAAGAGATATTATTATCTTCATTTTTTACTTTTCTTTGGTTATTTATTATGTTCCATGCAGTTTTAGTTTTGTTTGTTGACTGACTAATTGTAGTTCCGTATGTTAGCGATAACTGTCTAGCTAGGGCCTTGGTATATTGCTTTTTCAAAGTTTTGTAGGATTCGTTATATGTTTCAAATTTTGTCATTTGATAAAATTCGTACATGGATTTCATCCTCTCTCTCAGATTTTTTATTTCATTATTCATTTTCACTTTTTGTTTAGCTTTAGTATTAATTCGCTTTAATTTTAAAGGGCACGCAAGATTGAAGTGTTCTAACATAGTGTTAAAAAAGGCATCCCATTTTTCATTAGCATCAGCTGTCAATTGCACAGAGTCCCAGGTTTCTATTTTTAACATTTCCTGTAGGAGACCTAAGTTGTGGTCATTGATTGACCTTCTATGTGTCCACATTACATTTCTTACCTCACTATTACAGTTGTAAATATCAATAATTTCTGCACAATGATCAGATATGTGAAACTCTTTGACAAATGCAGTGTGTGATATTGGGTCAATATTTGTGATTATATAATCTATTGCAGTTACAGATATATTTGTGATTCTCGTTGGACAATCTATTACATTATATAAGTTAAAACTGGCAAGAATATCACATAGTTGCATATAATCTCGAGAGTTTACATTGGAATTTATATTAAGGTCACCTGTTAACACAATTTTTTGTTCCTTATCAGTTATCTTAGCTAATATACTATTTAGATTCTTAAAGAACACATTTATATTAGAGAACAATATTTGAGAACAGAAACCAAAGTTAAAATACATGTGTTATAATGGGAGTATTCACAATTAACTGGAAGCTTTCCTGTTCCCAGGAACAGGAAAGAAGACTCAGTTAAGTTAACTTTATTATTCCCATTTCTGCAATGGTGTATTAGATCCATATTGTTATAAATTAAAGAACTGCTAATTATTAATGGACTAGGTAATGTTGGAGCAAAATTGGACATTTCAGAAGGGGTTTTTGGAGGATGTGAATGCACTAGTGTTAATGGCAAGGTCAGGGAAGAAACATTTATTGACGTAAAAGTATTTTAAAGGTTCTATAATGGTCTAGAAATGGACAAGTATATTTTAGTTTCTAAGAAAAGTGAAGAGAAGGGATAGTCTGGTTTTGATTGGGTGCATGGAAAGTAAGGGGGGTTAGAAGAGATGTTATTGCAGGAATATGTCCAATGTGTGGGGAGAATGAAGATGAAATTCATATCATTTTTCAATGTAAGGCCACTAAAAGCTGGAGGGAAAGTTTAATTAGTAAGACATGGATGCTAAGGAACAAAGAAATGGCTTTGAGAAAAAATATTGGAGGACCATAAGCAGATACCAAGATTAGGGGAGTTCCTGTAGAATGTAAAGACTAAATGGAGATGGTCAGTGGGAAGACAGGTATCTCAAGATAGTATCTACATGATAGAGGACATATGCATTATTGCATTTTCTGCATACTGAGTTAATTGGCTATAATTCTAACTAGGGTTACAGTCATAATATTTAAATGCTAAGTCATAATAATATATTATTTAGCACTTAATAAATAAGTACTGTTATATTAGACTCTTCATTGTATAAATGATTCAACATGGCCATGATGTAAAACAGCTGCTAGAGCTCTCTCTAGTCGCAAGCAGAAAAAATCAAGCTGGCAGGAATTTTGGCAAAAATGCATCCCAATTCCTTCAGTTTCATTGAGCAGCAGTTCTTCTACTAAAAAAAGTGTTATTTGGTTTTAAAATATTTGTTGTTTTCTGCTTTTGTTGTTTACTAGGTGACTACACTGTATTACATAACGTTTGTTTTCTATTCTTGTCGTTCAGTATTTTAATACTGTTTTTGTTATATACATATTGTTTCCTGTTTTTGTTTACTGTTGTTTATTGTTTTATTAGTTAGGTACTTGTTGCTTATTCATTCATTCACCGTGGAGCCATCAGAATTTGATGAAATTCTGATCTTGAGTGTGCAACAAAATGAGCACATTTCTAATAAAAAAAGTGTCATCTTATAAAAATAAAAGGCTGAAGGAAATCCCATGGCTTCCCATGGCTGAAGTGTTCAATGCTGATTGTAAGTAACATTTATTTTTTGCTTACCTACTTGATAAAAAGTAATGTTTTATCATTTTGTATTGTTGTAGCGGTCAAGTAATTGCAGTCTTACAATAATTAATTTTTCAGTTGCAACTGCTAAAAAAAAGGGAGAAATTGGCAACAGCTTTGTTCAAGCTGTTAGGAAAGTTTCCAAGGCGCTACCAAGTGTATCGGAAGCCTGAACAAGGACCACTTCCTTCCCCTATTATGAGGCAATGGAGTTGTTGGATCCTTCATAACAAGAAGTAAGAAATATGTATAACCTATGTTTTTGCATAGTTATGCACTAGCTTTTTTGTGTGCTATTACTTTTACAGTTTATATAACATAAAACTGTATAATATATTCTTTATAAATAATTTATGAAAATTACAAATATAACAAATCTAATTATTAGTATTTTATCTTTATTCTCTAAAAATAATAGGCAGGACCAAAATGTATAGCAGTCAGGAAATAAGTTAATTGCCAATGGTCACAATATGTATTTAGTACAAAAAACAATTTATGAAAGTACTTTAAAATATAAAATCAATGTTTTCATAATAATGGCAAACAAGGGGAAATAATGAAAAAGTTATTTTTGTCTACTTTGGCAGCCCAACGATCTATCTCAAACCATGTGTAATGTATGACAATATCTGCATTTTTAGACCGTCTTTTTGGAAGCAGAAACTTAGTTTACTTGCAATAAATGTTTTAAAACGTAATATAACAATACACATGTTTCAAACAAACTAAAGGCATATGTCACTTCCCCTTATATTTGCTGGTGTAAGGTGTGTTATGCTTGCCAAGAATTTAGGATTTATATTTGATAGGAAACTAAGAATAAACAATCTTGGAAGATATGCTAGACATAAAGCAGATGGAGTAAAGAATTGACATAAGATTAGTCAAAAAAAAAAAACAGAAGAAATCAAAAAAGAAATGGGAAATTTTCAAAGAACGGTAGAAGAGAAGGTATCAGAATTAAATCTAAGATTGACATACTTGGAGAAAATGGAAGATAACAATAGAAAGGGGAATATAGTAATTTTCGGATATGAGGAAGAGAGAGGAAAAAGATTTTGGCAACAGATGAAGGATCTTGTGAAAAATAAGCTGAAGATTGACTTAACAGGATGGGAAATAATTCATTTAAAGTAGGAAGTAGAGGAGCAAACCCTAGACCTATAATTGTAAAACTGGCAGCAGTAAACTTCAAATGAACAATTTTAAATAATGCATCAAAGCTAGGAGGAACAAGAATTTTCATTGAACATGATTATGGGAAAAAAGAAGTTCTGGGCAACATAGCATACAACCACGCATGGCAGTACTGAGAAGCCATTGAGATCCATAAACATAAAAACAATTTCAATAGAAAAGAAGAAACAATACTATACACACAGCCTGGGTGCTGGTGCTAGACAGTACAAAACCAAAGCCCCAAAATGCCAACAGAACCAGTCATGTGGCAGTTCCTACAGCCACATAGTAGTGATTGGCGTACAAACAACCAATAGGAGATGGGAGACGGTCCCTCTCACCCATATATAAGCTAGGCACTCCATTAATCGCCATCTAGTTGTTAAATAGCCAGGAGTCACTCTCTGAAGATGCCCAACATCTTGGGCGAAACGTCAGATATTCATAGACTGGACCACAGCCTATAAGCCCGGAAACTACTATCTATTGGAAAACAAAGAGAGTTCAGAAACTTTTAATAAGAGAGATGAAGCTGGCAAAAGATCAAGGAAGGAAGGCATACATTAGAAGACTTTCATTATGGATAGATGGTGTTAGGTAGAAAATTAGTCATCAGAATTTTATACGGGAGACAAACGAGCAGGAAAGAGAAGTAAGCCGGTTTGATCATCGCCACATGGCTGATGACGCAAGAGAGAAGAGTGACAACATGTGACGTCAGAAGAGGGGAGGCATGTAGGATTGAAGAAAGAGAACAGCTGATGACATCGTCGGGAAAGTGTGTTGAACCAGTGCAACAAATGAGTATCGGCTCCAGGCGATTAGTGTTAGGGGTAGTGGCAGGATTAGATGTTTGGAATCAAGGTGATATGAGTGTAGTGTCAACACCAAGTGGTAATATAATACAAATGGAGGATGCTATAGGGAGTGAAGAACAAAAAAGAATGAGACGTAGTAGATCTAAGCTGAATTAATTTTGATTTCGAAGAAAAGTTTCAGTATAGGATAAACATTTGGTGGTGTTATATTGGAACGTTGAGGGTTTCTGTGACTAAATGAGTAGTGGGAGAATCAAGCGTTTGTTAAAAGTGGCTGATATACTCACAGTAGTTGAAACTTGGGTAAGGAAAAGTGTGAAGATAGATATGGAGGACTATGATTATTTCAGTCAACTAGCAATGAGAAATAGTCAGAAGGGGAGAGCATCAGGGGAATCAGGAATCTTTACAAAGAAGGAGAGAAATTTTCATGTTAAGATAGTAAAGGAGTTATGTGATGCTAAGGTGCAGTTGCTATTAGCAACAGGCTTATTAGGAAAAGTTGGCAAGATGGCTTTAGGTATTGTATATAACCCATCAAGTGTATCTGAATTTTATGACCCTGACTTAGTAGGTAAATTAAGCCAAGACATGGAGATATTATGTAACATAGATCCTAATATAAAAATTGTTTTAGTAGCTGGTTTTAATGCTAGTTTAGGTTGTAAACAACCTCAAATAAGAACAGAAGAATATATAAAGGTGAGGCAGAAAATAGAGAAAAGGCAAAGTAGAGTTAAGATAGTAAAGAAGGTAGAAAATTACTGAAATTTTGTGAAGAAAATAATTTGAATTTTTGTAATGGAATTAAAGGAAAAGGGGGTGATTGGTGAAATTACATTTGTAAATAATAATGGAGAGAGTGTAGTTGATTACGTACTTTACTCATAGGATATTGAGGATGCAATAATAGATTTTGAAGTAGTTCAAAAGCTTTCAATAGCTGTCATTTTCCATTGAAGGCTACATTTAGGGTGAAGTGTGAGGTGGAGGATGATGAACCTGTTAGGGTGGGAAAGAAGATAGAAGTATTTAAATGGAGAAGGGAGGAAGAAGAACTATATTTAGACAGATTGAATTTAATTATGGGGGAAGACACAAAGAGTAATATAAATGTATTATTACTAAAGAAAAGGTCAAATGAAATAGCTGAGAGTGGGAGTTGAAAAGCAGAATGTAAACTGAAACAAAGGAAAATGTGGCAAATGGAAAGAAAGGGATTGTTTGATGAGGTATCTATTAAGGCTAAGATGAGGGTGGAACAGAAATGAAGGAGATGGAAGCTACAGGAGGATTAGTACTCAAGGAGAAATTATTTAACAATGAAACGGAGTTATAGTAAAGTAAAAAAGAAATAGGGTGGGAGAATAAGTAAGAACTTGCTTGAAGCAGCAAGTAAAAATAACTGCAGAGTATGGCAAACAATCCAAGGAATGTATAATAGTAATAAAAGGGGAAATGTTATAGTGCCAGAAATATGGTGCAATTACTTGAAAAACTTATTAGGTCCAAATTAACAAATTTAATCCCATTCTCTTTAGATATAGAATATATAGACAGCCTAGATAAGAAAATATCTGCGATGGAAGTATGGGAGGGAACAAAAAGGTTTAAAAACAATAAAGCATCAGGGATTGATGGCATACCAGGGGAATTCTGGAAAAACTGAGAATAGAAATAGGGCTGGGATACTGGTTAATCTGCTGAATATTAAATTTGAAGGAAGAAAGGTACTACACTGGAGGACAAGTATAATTGTACCTATTTATAAAGGGAAGGGAAGTGTCAAAGATCCAATCAATTATAGGGGTATTAGTTTGCTGTCAGTTTTAGAAAGATTTATTCAGGAATTCTAACAACTAGATTGCAGAACTGGGCAGAGGAAGAAAATAAATTATTAATATTTCAGAGGGGATTCAGGAAAGGAAGAACAGTGGTCAATATTTTTATTATAAGATCAATTATAGATAAATACTTAAGTATTGAAAGAGGTAAGGTATACATGGCATTTATTGATTTAGAGAAAGCATTTGATGCTCTAGATAAAGAGGCACTATGGATTAAACTAGGAAATTGAGGGACTAAACTCAAAATTCATCAGAGCGATACAGAAATATAGCAATGTTGGAGTTGGGAAGAGTAGATAGCAAGGGCATGATAGTAGAAAAGCTACTTAAATATTGGCATAGATTGAGATCATTTGACAAGCATAATTTCTTGAGGCAATGTTTAATAATGCAAGAGAAATCCAGTGCTGGGACGAACTGGGTTAAGGAATAAGGAGAATTTTACAAGAAATTGGTATTGGTAACTTACGGGGTGAGAGGAAGGGGTTAGTTAAAGGCTTTTGGAAAGAAGTGAGGAACAGAGTGGAGGACAGAAAAACAAGAATTATTTCAAAGTCTTGAAGGAAAGAAAAGTTTAGTACTATATAAACAATTAAAGATGGACTGGGAAAGGAAGAAGTATGTGAATATAGGTAATAGGTTAGCGAGAGAAGGGTGGGCCTGGTCTAGATTAAGTGTACATATGCTAATAGGAGATGGAAGTGAGCAACCTTGGATAGATGTCCTCTATGTGGAAAGGCAAATAATTTCCATTATATACTAGAATGTGAAGAAACAAAGTTGTGGGGAGATTAGTTTATACCTAAAAAAATGGGAAAATGTCAACAAAGAAGTTCTAAAAGTTAGAATAATGAAAATACAAAAGGAGGGGGATATAAAAAGGATAGGAGAATATGTGGGTAGAGTAAAAGAAAAAATGGTTTAGAAAAATAAAGCAATATGAATCTGTTATGGTCCACCATGCATAAATAACCGAAGTGTTAAAATGCATGGTGGACTAAGGAATAAAATAGCAACACAAAGTAAGGTATGAAAAATTATAAGATTTTTGTATAGCATTATGGAAAATAAATAGTAAAAAAAAAAGGAATAAATGAGTCCAACAAACATGCACTTAAAATTTCATACATTGCACTTGTGCAATAGTTACCAGAAGACACATTCAAGGGGCAAAAATCTGTAGTCACAGACTTCAACATTTTATTGCAAACTGATGGGAACAGATCAGCCAAAAAGAGCTCTTGGTCTAGCAAGTGTGCATGCCCAGGAATAAACACATAAAATTGTAGAACTAAGCTGTATGCTGCTTCCCTTAGTAATCTGTTAAGTATTGTGTCATTAATTACACTATATTAAAGCTATTTCTAGTTAATTTGTGTTGGCAGGTAGCAAGTCTGCATTCCTTACCATGGGATGGTGACAGATTGTTACTGAAAAAAGGATTTGAACTAGAATTCATGCTGGAAACAAGAGCCCTACTCTTACCCATTTTTCTGACATTACCTATAAATTTGTCATTAAAATAACATAGTGTCCTAGTGATATATAAAATATTAAAGTTTTACAAGACAAACAGATTAAATTTCTGCTGGAGCAAATGTTGTGTTGCTTATAGCTTTTACAAGTAGTACAAAATGTTGTGGTTTTTAAACAAGCATAAGGTCAAAACTGATGCTGTCTTCATTTGTATTGCTTTACAGCTGTGTTAACACTTTTCATTGGTTCTATAATTTATTATATGTTACCACATAAAAAGCATCTAAAATAACATAAGCATATGTTTTGTTTGATTTTGTTTGAGAACTTCACATTTCATGCCAAAAGCTTTTAAATCTTTGATTGAAATGAAACACAAATGTGAATGTAAAAATCCAGTTTGAGGTGTACAATTGCATATGCAAAAATGGTTGAGATCACTAAAGCATGGAACAATGGTATCCATTGCTTCCCTCTGGATAACAAGATGGATGTTGAAAGAATAAAGTAAGCTGTATCTGGTAGAAAATACCTGGTAGAGGTATAGGCACATAGAGCAGTAGGATTACAGTAAAAGATTTTGTTTTATTTTAATAACTAAACACGTGCTCCAAAGCTATTTAAAGCTAGCTGTTTGAAAATATAGAGTATGTCTTTATATTAAGAACATATTTAATGAAAAAATAGAAGTGTACCATGCAATGCATCAGTGAAGTGATATTCTGATCTTTATTCCAACTTCATAAAACCAACCGATGAAGGCTATGTTAAAGAGACTTATTTCACAGTAAGTGATTTACATCCCTTCTTTTTCTTTTGAATTTTAGACTGCCTATTTCATCAGTACAGAGCCAAGAGCAGAAGAGTACACTCCTGAATTTAATATAGAAGTATGGTATGTACAGAGTGTATGAAGATGGTATGCTGGTCCACATTAATAAGGCAGCTTCCTCTAAAAGTAGCATTAGCATCAGCAGTGAAATTGGTGTAGGCAGCAATGGCAGTAGGCTGATGGCGACAACTGTGGCTGTTAACCAAAGCATAGGAGAATGGTGGTTTAAGATATCATCACCAAGGCTAACCACCCTAATGCATGCAAGTTTTTACAGTGGAGTGCAAGTGAAGGTGATGTGCATTTTATGAAGTCAATGCAACTTTGAGAAGGAAGAATGTTAAGTTCAATAGTGACATAGTGGGCCCAGTAAACAAGTTTATAAACAATGAATAACAACTGTCAAAGTAGGTTAAGTCTGGGTAAGATAAATTACTTGTGTAGTATTTACATTTTTTATGTAAATGTTAGTATAGATTCATATGGCAGAATATATTTAAAAAGTTCTATCTTTTCATTGCCATTATTCATTCATATAACTAATCCTGATTACCGTTTACTGTGAAGTTTTTATGCCTTTTAACAATGCTTTGTTAGGTAGAAAAAAAAGGCATATAATTAAAAATTAATAGAATCAATTTTACCCAATTACTGGCAGGACATGTTTCAAGAACCTATTGTCCTATCAGTAATTTGATAAGTTGAGCAATATGCTTAACATCAATTCATTTTGCATAATTTAATTATTTACTTCACTATGTGAAAGTTCCAATGATTTTGAAATTAATAAAGAATAGGTTTACCTTTTTTTCCCCACATATTCTTTCTAGTTTATAAAGTGCTTCTTTGTTATCAAAAATGGGTATACTCAATAAACATATGCAGGTTTCAATGTTGCACAAATATTCCACCGAAAACTTTAAAAAAGAAGTGCTTAAAATGTTCCGCTTCATGTACACCTGTGGACAAGAAAAAAGTGAGTCATGTCTGGAACTCCAAATTTGTCTAAGTCCTATACTGCATGCTTTGTTTACACCATCTGCATTACAGTTGTGTAGCGGCAGCAACATGTCACAAGTTCAAAATCTTAATTTTACTAACCCATATGATCAATCAAGGCGCTGTGCTGTGTAGAACTTAAACAAATTTGGCATTCAGACATTACTCATCTTTCTGGCCATGGGGGTATATTTTGCTACCACCCAAAGAATTTCATGAATAATTAGATTCCACTTCAGCTGAAAGTATAGCTAGGGATGGAGGATTCAAGAATTTCCTGGTTTTTGGAATGCAGATGGTTAGGATTTGTCACTTTGGAAGTTGCCTGGTTTCTCTGCCACTGGTTTATAAAATCATTGTGTTTTAACAGACAAAGATTGACTGAAGCTATCAAAAGTAGTATCCTTGTGAAGATTTGTCTCCCTTTCTCCTTCTAAATCCTTCCTCACAGCAAGTCAGCAGATAGAAAATATAAATAAGGCAAGGAATTATCTATGTGCTCACAGGTTGCTCCACTGCTTTCTCAACTCAGGGATCTGATTCAGATAGATAGGTTCATCTCAGTTTGAGATAAGTGGCTTGCATAGACTCATGACTGAAGACAATAAAGTAGCCAGAACTTTATTAAAAAATATTGTGAAAATTACCTGCTATAAAATGTAAAATAAAAGCTACACCAAAGTAAGGGTTCAATGACTTGCTTCATACTCATGAATTGGTGTAAATTAACATTTTAAATAGAAAGACTAATGGAAAATTGAAGAAATATTTGTATTTTAACTTACACTGTGTAATGTTATAGAGTTTTTGTTTTGCACCATAGGAGTAACACATTTATTCTGTCATATAAAATCCATAATATAGTACTGAGTCTAAATAGTTATTCAGTTTACCAAATGATCTCTCAAACTGCATAAACAGTAAAATACAAATACATAAGTTTCCGAAAGCTAGCAAACATTATGTTGCATGAAGCAACTGCATGTATGTGATAGAGCAATGACCTGGCATAGTGCATGTGGTGATAAAAGTTTTGGAATGCATAGAGCATAGCACCATTTGAAATTCATTCTTGTCTGTGACAGGTCTATGGGCCTAATGTCATAAGCAAACAGATGGTGCATTGCTGGTGCTGAGACTTTGCAGCAGGTCACTGAACTCTTCATGATGAGTGCAACAGGAGGCTGTCAATCAGTACAGGTGACCCTGAGGTGTTTGTGTGGCATTCAGAAAGTCTCAAAATGTGTATTTCTAGTTAAATGTAGGTACAAAACTTTTGTATGAAACTACCTCTATTTACTACTTATAGTTAAACAGTAGAGAAAGTAAAAAGACACACCACAAATGCCTTAAAACTATTACACTTATAGGAGCAAAGCACAATTGAAAACTCAATCAAATAAGCTACTATTTTTTTCTAAAGTAAGAACAAATTAGAAACTAAAAACTTCACTTATCTTATTGTTTTGGTGCTAACCCTGGGGTTTCAAGCTGTGTCCAGCTCATTCTCAGGGTTAGCACCAAAACAATAAGATAAGTGAAGTTTTTAGTTTCTAATTTGTTCTTACTTTAGAATCTTGTTGCTTCACTGTTAATAGCTTCAATTTTTCCTTATTTACTATTTTTTTCTTTAAAAATTATAAAATAAAATGGCAAAATAATGTTTGGCATCTATAAATGTGAAGGTCCTTGTGAAATTTTTGGGGTATATAACAGTGGCGGCTCATGACCTAAATTATAGGTGAAGCTCGTATGACATCAAAATTTCATGCAACATACCTATTTTTTATATATTAAGTTGTAATTTCTGTCGGCGTAGTTCTTATTTGTGTCTTCATGAAAAGGCTGTTTCCTCTCTAGGTCATTCAGCAAGTTCTTATGGATGGGGGTGTTGGCTAGAGCAGCTACAAAACAAGAATGAACATGGATAATCATGAGTGCTCTTTGATTTAAATAAGAGCATAGAGCTGGAACAAAACTGCATACACCACCAGCATGAAGCAGAATCAACCTACTTCCTTTCCCAACTGGCACTCTCATTGTCCCTGCTAGAGTGTCATCAGTCCATGCCTTTGTCTTTGTTTGTCCTGCATTTATCCATGTTTCATCAAGCCATGCAACCTTTTCGGGATTGGTTTTAAGAATTTCCCATAAAAATTTGCCACGCCATGCGACAATGTCACTTCTTTCCATCACAGCTTTCCTCCCAGAAAACCAAGTTCTTTCAGCACTTAGGCTACTTTTTCCGCCATTAAATAAGTCAGCTTCTTTCAGAGAACACAGCAGCTTCTCACTAGTAGGAAATTCCTTCCTCATATAATATTGATGTACATGCTGCCTAATTGCATCCTTTTAAAATGCATCAAGTGAAGATTTAGGACAGTCTTGTGGCCTTTGTTTTCCCAGAGTATGCAGAATTGCAGATGGTTTATTAAAATCGACTGGACACTTCTCCCTGGTCACCCTCTTCACAGCAGTTTTTCCCACTTTCAAAGCATCACAAACTCTATCTAACACCTTGATAACATTGTCTCGCTCCTTCTCAAAGTACTCACAAAGCCTTAATATAAATTTGCAACTTTGGCTCTTATAAGAGCCAATTTTTTTTCTTTGATTCTGATGAATCTGTAGCCATGTTATTATAATAATGACAATAATAATACGAGAAACACTAAAATCGGAATTCACGCATGCACAAAATAGATAAACTTCACCTGCACAAGCATCAAAGCAACTGAAACCAAATGGTCCTTGTAAATCACAGTTGGCAACATTGTTGCATTTGGAAGCCATGCTTAGCAGTGAGACTGCCGATTGGTGCTAGCAGAAAGTTTTAACATCCAGTGCATTACTTGCTTCCATTATTGCCAATATTGCCCATAACATGTGTAGTGATGAACACAGCCACTTTCCTCCAGGGGGTAGGGGGATGAGAATGTTAATGATATATACATTTACAAATAGATATAAATTCCTTGGGGGGACTTTTTAATTCCTGGGGATTTTCCTCCCCAGGCCACCCCCTTAATTCATCACTGAACAGATTTAAGAGTAATATTCCAACAGAATAGTGATATAACGAAAATATTGTATGGAAATAACGAAACCAGTATTTCAATCTTTTAAACTTAATAAACGTCATATACTTTAATTCTTAAGATAATTTTGAGAATCCATTTTCCAAAACTCATTACTATACATTGGCAACACTAACCTTCCCCCTCCAACTCATCACAGCTGTGAAACGTCAAGGCCAGAGATCTATTGGCCATACACCCATAGACAAGTCTCTACAAGGGGCTGTGGTTCGCTAAATGCCTATCTGCTGTAGCTGCACATTACCCTCGCAGCAGGTCTATTTGGCAACACACGGAACTTCATATTATGTTTTGTTGTTATAGCAACCGAGTATAAATGTGCAGCTATATAACAGCTGACGCAAATAGCTGCACCTTTTGTCCCGTATAGTAAGTGCCCTCTTCAAATCTAAAGTGTGAGGGAGATGGCAGGTAGCTGGTAGCTTTCACTCATCCCTTTACCCTCACAGATATATTCCCTAATGGTTGTATATTTAAACATACAACAAATTTAACACCTATGTCATATTTAATACAACTAAAACTGGTGAAGTGGTGCTTCACTAGCTTCACCTGTATAGCCGTCACTGGTATATAAAAGCTACACTTGATAAAATAATCTGACTGGAGTTTTCCAAGGTATTAACCACCACACACTATGCACTTCGTCATTCTCTCAAATCGCCTTTGAAAGCACTCCTGCCATCCATTTTCATGAAGGCCTATAGGCTCACTTTCATACACTGCAACTGCTTCATCAGGGATCAAAAACCTTTTTCCATGCATATTATTTTTCATGGTTGGGAGGGGAAGTAAATGTAAAAGTAATGTTGTTGCTGTTAGCTAATGCTGGATTTCTGACAATGAAGTCATTAATCCTCTTGCTCTCCAATATTTTTCACTGATGGATGGGGCACTAGAAGTGGCCGGGCATATTTGAAGGTGGTCTTGATCCATTTCCTCTTGCAGATCACATAGAGGACAGAGTGGTGAAGAATATATCCCAATTCTTGTGAGACCACCTGCATTCCATTGAAGTCTCATGTTAGATCTTCTACTAATATAATGTTTTGGTTCCTGAGAGGTAGTCTCCGCCCTGAGATCTGAATGGGGGACTATTTTAACTCCGGAACATTTTACCCCTCGAGTCATATTTCATAGATATTGAAGAGACTTAGCAGTAATGTAAAGTAATGTAGAAGCAGGTAATCCTCCACCTAGGAGTACTGTCAAATCTGCTATAATATTGTGGTTGTAGAACAAAGGGGTTCAGAGTGACAGTTCTATGTGTAAAACAGATCTTTATAGGATGCCTGAATCAAACAAACGTAAAGAGGCTCTTAAAGGTATTACTGCCTTTCTTCTATTGCTTTCATTACCTGTTCTTGCAGCAACAATTACTATACTATTAACTGACCTAAATTTTAATACTTCATTCTTTGATCCTGCAGGAAGGAAAGAGAAGTTGTTAGACTGAATTCTTCCTCAATTGTTATAACGTTATTATTGGTTATTTTGGTTTTATTGGGCCACACTATCATTTGCTCATCCCCATACACATGTGATCTCAATCCCATAGGACCAGTTATGGCCAAGGTAAAATGAATACTTAAAGAAATGCAATGGCTGACTTATTCTTACAGGAATTGCACAATATAACGCTCGAGGATATGTCACGTAAGACCAAAACAGATTTGCAGTGTTTTTTAAAAATATAGAAAAGGCAGAAAACGATCACTGGGAAAAAGATGGAGTAGTTGAATTATATGCTAAATACACTGCATGAACTGAAAATAACATTTAAATTGTGCTATTTTGAGTGATTTCTTTGCTTTAATCTGACGTGAATACGCATTCCAAGTTTGGCAACATTATCGTAAACGTGATTGGAAGCAGAACTGCTGCTCGCGATATCATTGTTTATTGGGTATTGTTTACTGATGTAGTGGCTGCTGCATTCATGCCAGGGACCTTCAGCTGGTGACAAACTGTAGTGTAAAGGGTAGTTATTTTTGAGCTGGTGCGCGACTCATATAATTTTATAATTTCTCTGTTCTCTATTTTCTTTTCTTTTTTTCTTTAATGTTATAGTACTATGTTAAGAGTATTGTACTAATTAGCTGAAACAATAAAGGAATATGTGTAATAACAAGCAGTCAAGTGTATGGTAATTAATACTGATGTAATAGAATGCTGTTCCTGTCAGGCACTGCAGAAAGCTCTATACAAGCTTTTTGCAGTGTCTCGGTCACTTCCAATAATGTAATTCTACCAATACACAATCAGTTTTAGAGTTCATCTGGAACTGAGTGTTTCACCATTAATAAAAAGAGAGATTGTTGGGTTGTTAATATCACCTTAAGAGTGTTATAAAAGGATGAATAAATGTGTACCATACATAACTAAAGAACTTACAGCAAACTTAATAAATGTTGAAATGTTTTATATTAAACTGTCTTAACCCAGTGTTAAATGAGTATGTATTTATATTTGAAAGGAGTATACACCAGAGCATTCAATTAAAAAATGAATTACATGCAGGTTGAACCACAACTCCATCAACAAATGTTCAGAGGTTGTTCAGGAATATAAGGGTTTAAAGGACCCACAGTCTCCTGCAGCTCATTACAGAGTGATTGCACCTTGTTTGGTTTCTTCTACAATTTATTTATTTATACTAAACACCAATACAAGGAATATGGCTATGTTCAGCCCAGACTGTTTATCTTGCCCACTTTTTTTAATATCTAAAGAACATTTTTGATCAAAATAATGGTAATGGTAATAATAATGATGATGATGATGATAACAATAACAACAACAATAATAGTAGTAATAATAATAATGATAATGATAATAATAATTAATAATAATTAAAATAATAAAAGTGCACAATAATTGTTCCACCAATGCATCAAATAACCTAAACTTATGTTTTACCTACTTCTCTTTTTGCTGACCATACCCATTTCTGTTTTATTTCAGCCAAAAGCTCCCCTACTATCTTGCTGCCCTTACTAAAAAGTTTAATTAAGGCTATCTTTTGTCTATTTTCAACCATTTCCCTTTATACACTGTTTCCTCCAAAGCTCTGTCCCTTTACACTTGAAAACTGTATGTTCCATATCTTCCTTTTCTCCACATATTGGACATTGATTCTGTTGGAGGCCCATACCCTCTAGACTCCACACACCGGCTTGTACCCAATCAATACTCTCTCTTTGTTCCTTCTTTAATTTATCCGCATACACTTCTCTTTCCCATGTACTTTTAACTTGCATATATGTTTCTAGTGATCTTTATCCCCATATGTTACCAAATAATTTTTGTATTTCTGTATCTTCAAATCTCTATCTCTTTTCCAGAAACTACAAGGTCTGTACAAAAAGTATCCGACCTTGTGCCGGGAAAAAAAAATTATGTACCTGAGTGGATGGGACTCTTAATCCCCTTCAAAGTAGGCCCCTTCTGAAAGCACACACTTAGTCCAGCGGTCCTTCCATCGCTGGAAGCAGTTCTGGAAAGCTTCTTTTGAGATGGTGCGCAGACGTTCCGTCGCGTTGTGCATTATCTCCTCACGGGTCTCAAAACGGGACCCTTTGAGTGTTGTATTTATCTTTGGGAACAACCAGAAATCACATGGGGCCATGTCAGGTGAGTAGGGAGCTTGACGAACCTGCGGAATGCCGTGCGAGGTCAGGAAATTCTGGATCAGGTGTGACGAATGAGCTGGAGCATTGTCGTGATGCAGCTGCCAGTTGCGTGCGGCCCACAGATCAAGTCTCTTGCGCCGAACTGCATCACGAAGATGACGAAGGACTTCTCGGTAGTACTCCTTATTGATGGTCTGCCCTTGTGGTGCGTACTCATGATGCACAATGCCCCAATAGTCGAAAAAAACAAGCAGCATCACCTTCACTTTGCTCCGAACCTGTCTTGCTTTTTTTGGTCTTGGGGAATGTGGGTGCTTCCATTGAGATGACTGGGCCTTTGTTTCTGGGTCGTACCCATACACCCAGCTCTCATCACCAGTGATCACAGTCTTCATGAACTCAGGATCGCTATTGGCGCATTCCAGCATGTCCTGTGCCACTGCAAGGCAGAGTTGTTGCTGCTCCGGTGAAAACAGCTTGGGCACAAATTTTGCTGCCACTATTCGCATGCCCAAATCCTCAGTCAAAATGCTGTCTGCAGAACCAACGCTGATCCTAACCTCAGCAGCAATCTCCCGAACTGTCAAACGTCGGTCCTCCATGATCAGTGTCCGCACTTGCTCGATAACAACAGCATTTCGGCTCGTTGATGGTCTTCCGGTTCGTGGGTCACTCTCCGCCGACATGCGGCCATCTTTTAACCGGTTATACCACATTTTAATTTGAGTAATTTTCATTGCATCATCACCGAAAGCCTGCTGGATCTTGCGAATGGTTTCTGATTGGGTATCCCCAAGTTTCTGGCAGAACTTGATGCAATACCGTTGCTCCATGCATTCCTTCATCTTCCAGAAAATGTGAATGCGACGAGCACGTGTTACACGGAGCCAATCACTGGTAGCTACTGACGTGACCGGTGGCGCTGCGGGGATATAAATATTCACGCATGCGCAGGAAGCTTCCTTCTACGAGTATGCGCAGTTGCCATACCTACCTCATTCTTTGTTAGCGAGAAAAAAAATAAGGTCGGATACTATTTGTACAGCCCTCGTATTTTACATTGTTTTCCCTCTTTCTCCAAATTTCCCCCAATCCACTATTTTCTAAGTTAGTTTGTATTAAACAACTCCACCCATTCTTACTCAAATTCTTTCCTTGAAACTCTTAGGCATTGCCTTAACAAGTTACTCTCATCTAGATGTAATATTCTATACCAATATTTAAGAGCCCTCTCCATAATCACACCTTTCCTTCCCACTCGTCCCATTTCAATTTGAGCAAATCCCTTTACTGTTGCACTTGGTAGGGCTAACACTTCTCTGCAGAACATCCTGTGCACTTTAACCACAACTTCAATTCCATATAATAGTTTAGCTTTGACTACCATATTGTATACTTGTTCTAGCCAGTTTACATTTATATCCGGTATTTTATATTTACACCCTCTAACTGCTGCCAATGCTCCTTTCCCTTTTGCCAAAGCTAATTCTTCTGCATCTCCCATTTTCTTCCCCCTTCCATTTTGACCCCTAAATATATACATTCTCTAACCACTTTATACTCTTTGCCTTCTTTCTTCCACTTTTCATACTTGCTCAATTTTGCCCCTTTCTCAAATACCATGATTTGAGTCTTCTCCTGGTTTACTGTCAAGTTCCATTTGTTACAAAACTTATCTATTTGCCTCAGGGATTATTTAAGACCAATTGCAACTAAATCATCTGCAAATAATATCCCTGGTAGTGTAACATTGTTTATTACTGGCAAACAATTATTGTTTTTCCCTATCACAGTACATCATCAATGAACAGATTGAAAAGTACAGGGCTTAGTTTACACTCTTGCTGTAACCATTTCTTTTGAAGTATTTCTTTGGTTACCATTCCTGCTCCTACTCTCACACAGAATGTATTTTCCTTGTATAGGGCTTTAAGAATATTCACCATATGTTGACTTACTCCCTTACTCAACAGTTTATACCACAACAGTTTTAAATCAATGCAGTCGTAGGCTTTCTCCAGGTCTACAAATTTCAATTTATCCCTTTTTTCTTGTAAGTGTTTGCCCATTAATGTTTTAATTATGAATAGATTATCAGCTTCTCCCCATTTGAAAGTCTGAGAGAATGCTATATTCCTCTACCCAGTTTTGTAACCTATTCCTTAGAATACCTGTAAAAATGTTTACAATATTCGATAGCAAAGCTATACCTCTGTAGTTATTAGGCTTATCCATAATTCCCTTGCCTTTATATATGGGGTGTATTATTGCTTTCCTCCAATATTCTGGAACATATTCCTTAGTTTTGATTGTATTAAACAGACTTGTGAGCAGTTTTGCTCTATTAACATCACTACACCATTCTTTGTCTAATTCTGGAGGGATCCCATCTATTCCTGTAGCTTTATTTTTTTCATTAGTTTCACTAATTTAATTACTTCATCATCTCTCACTTCACTATCCAATATTTCTACATAACTCATTCCAAAATTCACCAATGGTATTTCCTCCCTAACACAATTCTTCTCAAATTATACTTGAAAGTAATTTAACCATTCTACTGACTTTATATTTGCTTTAGTTACATACTTGTTATATGTAGATTTTTAATACTCTCCACACTTTGCTAATATATTTTTTCACTTAAAATCCTAATCAGGTTATTCTCATTCTGTTTTCTCCACACTTGACTCTTATCTTCTAACAATAAGCTATAACAATTCCTACTCTTTAGAAAGTCTTGTTTTGCCTCCTCTCCCCCTACCTCTCTCCATTTTACTAGCGCTTGCTTCACCACTCTTCTTGCTACTCTTCTACAATTAGCTTTGTATCTGTATCACACTAAAAATATTGCAGAACAGTGGACATATCAACAGTATGTGCTGTGTATCTTGCTTGTAAACAAATTGTTTTTGTTAGCTCATGGTACTCACTGTTGACAATAGTAATGCTTTCTTTAACTTGCTGCTTTCAGTTTGCATTGAGTACTGCTCGGTTCCGTCCAGGGTTTGGTCTCTCCAGCAGTTTCAAGTGTGCATTAACAATGACACACAGCAGTACTGATAAAAAGTTGGCTGATATGTACCTTGTGTATGCATTCACTGAGTGCAATGGAAGAGCACCTCAGTTATGCTGAGCTGTCCCCACACTGACAGCAATCACCATACACTGTGCATAGGTGCCTACAAGAAACCAGATCCTTCTGCGTTAGAATCGAAGATATTGGCGATACAAGATATGCCAATGCCAGATTTGGAAAAGAATGTGTTGCATGCGATTGGTGACAATTCTGCTGCTAGTAATTTATGTGTTATGTAAGCTCTGAACATGAGCCAATCAACTGTTTGGAGAGTCATACATCAACAATAATTGCACCCATTTGATCTACAGAAGGTGCAGTCACTGCAGTCAGCGAACTTCCCATTTCAAGTGCAGGTTGCAAATTTTTTCCTGCAGCAATGTGCTAATAACCACAATTTTCCTGCTTTGTTGTTGTGTACAGATGAAGTCACGTTTACAAGAGAGGGCATGCTCAACAGTAGGAATAGCTATGTATGGAATTAAGAAAATCAACATGTACTGGTGTGTCAACAGCAGTTTGCTGTGAATGCATTTTGTGATTTGACCTTATATACTTCCTGATACCCTGAACAGAGTCATGTACAAAATGTTCCTTCAACAAGTCCTCTTGAATTTCCTAGATGTACCACCGAGAATTTGTTAAGTTACGTGGTTTCAGTAATAGAGGGCATTGGCACACTTCAATTTGACGTTAGGAACCACATTGATGTACAGCTTGGACAACAATGGATTGGTCACAGTGGCCTTGTTCCATGGCCAGCTCAGTCACCAGACATGACGCAAATGAACTACTACTTCTGGGGGTATGTGAAGAGCCCAAGTTTTCAGAACTCTGGTTGATACTTGCATGGACCTTGTTACTAGGATTATCACTGCTGCGGAAGTAGTACGCCAACCTCTTGGACTGCTTGAGTGTGTAAGACAGTCGATGGTACATTGCTTTACACTCTGCCATGATTAAGGTGGTGGACATTTTGAACAATACCTGTAAGGGAACAGCTTTGCATTTGTTATGTACTGTACTGTACACTGACAGATCAGACTGAACATACTGTGATGAAAGTATATGTGTTTCATCTGTGCGATGTTGTATTACTCTGTGTTGTATATTGTATGTTTTGGTTATTGCATATTACACACAGTTCTGAAGGTAATTTTTGTGGAAACAAAGATGTTTAGGGTAATAAACTGAATAAATCATTACATTATTTCTCTGTAATGAGCCACTGTATTGCAGTCTACTGGCAATAAAGTTCAAAGTTCAAACTAGAGACTGAGTCCCTGATATCAAAATACTCAGAAGGTATTCCTGAACAACCTTTGAAAGTTTGTTGGTGAAGTTCTGGTTTGCCCTGAATATGAATACCTATGAATACAATGAGAGATATGCTCCAGAGAAATATGTTTTTGTGGAAAATAAACTGGAATCAAACATAAAAAAATTATAAAATTGGCAATCAGCGTAGCAGTGTATATAAGAGGTTAAAAAATGCAATAAGCATAGTTTATGAAAGTTGTGTTGCAGCTTATAATTTTTTCCATGCCTTTCAGCAAGAGTTAGTAAGTTATCTCCAAAACGATTAATAACGTAGATTTGTGTGGAAGTAGTGGATATTTAAGATGTGGATCAACTTAAAAAAATTTATAGATTATATTAAAACTTTTTAATGTATCCTAAAGGATAAACATTCAAGAATTTAGTCCAGTTTGGTCAGATGATTCAAATTTATATACCAGGGTTTGAATATACCAGGTGAGTCAGCTGCACCTTATTCTTTTGGAAGGTAGGCCACCCATCTAACGGCATGTACGCCTTAGTCCAGTTTTGCGCTTACTAAAATGTATTGCTTGACGTTCTTAACGAGAGGAATGCGCAAAATTGAAAGCAACAGCGGTTTAAGGTACATAACGTACTTCTCGCTAAAATACACTGCAAAAACATACAACTCATTTACTGAGAGCGAATTCCGGTTTCCGGCCGATTTTACATACTTTTTATTAGAGTATACATAGCAATGTAATTCAGTAAACGCCTCAGAAAAAATGGACCTATCATATGAGCACACTAACATCAGCTATAAAGAAAATGGTGGATTCTTGTACTTAGAGCAGGGGTTGGCTGCCAAAGATCAGGAAAAATTTAGACACGCCCCATCCATCATGGACCTGTACAGTCAAAACGGACATATTATTAAACAAGTATTTATTTACATTTTTACGTGAACTATGCCTCGTGCATCTCAATTAATATGTATAACAGCTTTTCCCATTTAAGTAATAATATTAAAACGCCCAGTAAATGATTAAAACTGTCTTAAAAGGCTAAATCAAGCACGATAACTTGCGAGGTGGCAATGGCATAGCGCCAGGCATACAAGTCCTACTATTGCACGCGATAGGTGCTTTCAGTCCAGTTTCGAAATAGCTGAATAGGATTGTGACGGGTCCTCTCTGCTAACCCCCTATGACACAGGTTCGAGTCTCGGCATTGTAAATATTTTTTTTTACGTTCATCAAAACTTGGAAACCAAATTCACAATAATCCAATTATAAAGTCCCTGAGCGTTTAGGACATTATAATTTAAATCGATTTTGGTTGTCTGCATTTTGTAATTGAACAGATATAATGACTTCTGCGCCATTGGACTTTCATGGTGTAGTGTGTTCTGAATGCCGACCGCTGTGTTCTCCACACATATGCTGTTGCGCGATATTTTGTGCCAGTCTTTCATTATGTATTCGACAGACGAGTACATAGATATGCTTTTGATCTGCGGAGAAGCAAGAACAAATACACCAGCAGCTCAGCATCTATATCGGGAGAGATATCCGAACAGACAACCAACAGCAAACACCTTCCGGAATGTTGAAAGGCTTCTGCATGTAACAGCGTCACTTGCAAGAATGCCTCCTCATAGACACGCACCAGCAACATCGGGTGTTAATGCAGAAGCAGTTTTGAACGCCACCCAGAACAATCCGCATACTAGTACACAGTCAGTTGCTCAGGAGGTGAACATCAGCCAATCTTCTGTAGTGCGAATATTGAACACTAATAAGTTCCATCCTTATCGTTTGCACCTACACCAAGCACTTCACGGGAGAGATTTCGAAGTTCGAGTAACCTTTTGTGAATGGTTGCTGGAGCGAGTAGAAGCGATGAGGGATTTGCATCCAGGATATTGTTTTCTGGCGAATCAAGATTCCACAACAATGGAACTGAAAATCATCACAATATACGCTATAGGAGTGTTGATAATCCTCATTGGTAAGGGAGGCAGCATTCCAAGAGCAGTGGGGTGTAAATGTCTGGTGTGGAATCTTGGGAGACCACCTTTTTGGACCATTATTCTTCGAGGGGCATCTAACAGGAGCACGCTACCTGGAATTCCTCCGTAGCTCACCCCTTATTACTAGGGAATGTGCCACTGCAGGAGCGAATGACAATGTGGTTTCAACACAACGGCGCTCCTCCGTATCGGTCGAGGATCGCCTGCAATCATTTGAATGCTGCACATCCTGGTCATTGGATAGGAAGGCAAGGACCAGTCTCCTGGCCTGCCAGATCACCTGATCTGACACCCCTTGACTTCTTTCTCTGAGATTATTTAAAAGAATGCATTTATAAAGAGGAGCTGGCCAATCCAGAAACCCTTCGTCAGCGTATTACAGTGGCTTGTAGATCTGTTCAACCCTGTGTATAAATGATCCTTATTTTAATTCCACCTACCTATAGGTATGTTTAAACAACTACCTAATTGTAGTTCACCAATAAAGAAACATCAAACAATGCCATAAAACAATAAAAATGAATATAATGACAGTTTTCAGAATAATAATTTGTAAATTGTGAGGATTGCATGGTAAAACAAAAAATTAGTACACGCAGGTGATTCGAACCACCTTCACAGCAAACAGATTACTTCGAAGTCTTACGCTCGTTCCAACTGAGCTACCTACTAACGTGTGAGGTAAACATTCCGTTTAACATGTAATATTCGCTGGTTCAAGTGAACATTTTCAGAAGTGCAAACGTCAGCTGTCTAATTAGGAATATATTAAAAAGCGATGTGATAACATCTATATTAGTACTAATTTCATCGAGTGTTTAACCTCCATGTTAAATACGCGGGTAGAACCTAGTAATGGAGTCAATGTTTTCATGTTGGACTATAAAATGCGGATTGCATAAAACTCGAGAATAAGGGGCAGCTGACTCACCTGGTATAATATGAGCAGCTTAAAACAAGAAACTTTATTGTAATCTTTTATTCGATTTAAGGCTTAAGCAGACTAATCAGATGATGTAGATTTTATATAGAGTTTGATAAGGTGGGTGGCGAAACTTAGTTGGAGCGTTCTGTAAGTTCATGTATTAGTTACAATGACTTATGAATACAGAATTTGTCAGTTACAATGGCTGTTTATATTTTTATATATCATACATATATAAGCAGCAATAAATACCTATATACTCATGTTTATTCAGGCAAGATCAATATAAACTTTTCAATTCTGGTAAGTATCTTCTTATATACCAAGAAATTGAATGCTCTGATTTGTTATAGTATACTAATAGAATTCCATATATGTATGTAATTGTGGATTTGGAGATCTGTGAGTAATGAATTTCATAATTTGTTGTATCTAAATTTTAAGTTTATTTGCTCTGAACAAGGAAATTAGGGAACTTAAAACTTAAAAATTTGAGCCCACAATTATTTAAATTCTTAATATTTACCAGTATGCTTGCGTTACCTGCCAATACTAAAATATTTGCTACATTTCCAATGGATGATAATAGACCACTTATATAAATAAGAAAGAGTTGCTTAGACTTGATCATTGAACTGTGTAATTAACTATTTTGCTATACAGAGGTACTTTCATTTTTCAAGTAATAATTTATCTCAACTTTTAGTTTTACATTTTACAAGATGTGAACCAATTTAAAGTTTTGTTTTTTATTCCATAAGGAGCTAATTATTGTATAAGAATATTTTTCATAAGTCACATGGTCTAAAAACTTTAAGTTACAAAATATTCCCAATGCATGCACTTTTCAATAAACACAGTTAATATTTCATTAATGAGTTACATTCATTTTCCATTGAAATTGCACTCCTGAAACAAAACTGATATTTAATGTTACTTTTAAGCTTATTGTAAAGCCCATTGTGAATAATTTTCTCAAACTCAGTGTTGGTAAAATGGGTATGTAACTGGAGATGTTTTCGCTTTCTGCCTTTTAGAATAGAGTTTTCATTAATGAAGGTCATACAAGGGTCACTACGAAAGTTTTAAAATGTGAGAAAATGAAAGTTGATCCACTTGAATCGAATGCAGCATGCGATAGCCGCAACTTCTGTGAGTAAACTGGTATCAGGTAGTGTCTCTGCCACTCCAGGAATTCCAACAGTACAAGGATGAACAACCTGTGGCACGCAGGTAGCCAGAAGCTTGGAAGAGAGCATTTTCGCTCTTTCCAGGCATGCAACTTTTTATTGTTGGGAACAGAAAAAGGTCACATGGGGTCAGGTCAGGACTGTAAGGTGGATGAATCACAGTTTGACCTCTGTAGACTCCAGGAGCTGAACGGTAATGTTGTGTGCGAACATGTCATGATGGAGAAGGATCTTTTGCAGTCCATGCATGGCTGCCATTCTTGAAACTTGTCAAAAACTTTTGGCAAGCAAATTGTGGTGCACCAATCAGCAGTAACCATGCTTTGCTGCTCCGGAGAAATGGTTGCCATAAGACCACTCTTTGGAAAAACTGAGGTCACCATTTTCTTGTGAACGCTTTGGTGATACTTCACTTTAGTTGATGGATTGTCAGCAGAAAAGATCCACACTGCTGATTGCCACTTGGTCTCTGGATCAAACTAATAAATCCAGATTTCGTCATCTCTGACAATGTCAGAAACTCATCTGGAGTTTCCTCTGGATCTTGTCAGCATTTTCTCACATTCAACATGGGCATATTTTTGTTCTGTAATACATTCATCAAGATGTGAACCTCCTTACATAAAGAAATTCAATGGAGGATTTTCAAAACTGCTGGCGATTTAATCTTCAATACTGCCTCAATTTCTTTAAATGTTATGCAACTATTTTCATAAAGCATTTTTCTCAATGCTGGAGTGTTTTCCTCAGTCACTGCAAATGCCAGACGAGGACTTCTCTCCTCATCTTTCAAAGATGTTTGGTTCCTTTTAAATTCCTGAAACCATCGAAAATCTGTAGCATGCGAAGAAGCAATGTCCCCAAAAGCCTGTGACAAACATTGAAGACTGTGACACTGGTTTAACCCACTTTTAAGAACGTAGAAAATCGTTGAGCGAAAATGCTCTCTTCCAAGCTCCATTGCAAGGACGGACTACATGTGTGCTGCAGGTTGTTCATCCTTATGCTGCTGGAATTCCTGAAGTAGGAGAGTCACTACCTGATACCAGTTTACTCACATGGGATGGGGCTATTCCATCCTGCAACCAATTCAATGGATCCACTTTCATTTTCTCACATCTCAAAACTTTCGTAGTGGCCCTGGTATCTTTTAGGAAATATATAAGCATTTAAGGAATAATTACACAAATGACTATGGGGAATTCTAAGATCCCTTTTATATAACTTAATAATTATTTTAGATGACTGCCTAAAATCTGTTTAAGAATTTGTTTCTGCCACTGATATTTCCAAGTAGTGGAATTTTCTTTTTTTATGTTAACGTCCTCCAGTGTAATATGTCGTATTGGATGAGGAATGAATTAAATGAGAAATGGTGCTGAAATGAGTCCGAGGTCCATTTAGCTTAAAGTTAACCAACATCTCAGAATAAGGGAAAACCTTGGAAAAAAACCTTATCTGGATTCACTCTATCTGAGATTTGTACTTGGGATCTCTTAAATGTGAGGCAGACACACTACCACCACATCACAGAGGCGAGCCAAAATAGTGGAAAAAATAATTTAGTAAGAGATATGTATAGTACAACACCAATTTTGCTTTTCTGAAATTTAAGTTTCGCCTTTTAGGGCCCCTTATGTTTCTTTATTGTTATGATGCACTTTTTATGTACATATTGTGACTCTAATTTAATTTTCTCACCATTGTCACCATAGGGTGCATGCATAGCATACCTTTGATTTGATCTTAGCCTTTTGGGATGTGCTCTATTGTGCGCGAGTGTTACTTTGGTTCAGTTGACCCTATACAAGGATTTTACATGTATAAATACTTTATTTATACAAGTGAATATTACATGCATTATATACTATTTAGAGGATGTGAGTGCCCTTCAATGTTTTTTCCTAGTGTTATTTTTCAGACCTTTCTATACCCTCTTAGCCAAGGTGAGGGATGGCAACACTGGACAGTAGGGAACACAGAGAGGAAGTGATATCAGTAAGGGTGAGGGGGAAAGAGAGAACTAGCCAGGAGAAAAAGAAAGAAAGGGATTTTTCGCCAAGAGTAACAAGGTTTAAAAAATGGTTAATCCATAAATGAGGAAGTAGAGGGTTTTTATGCACGGTGAAAGTGAGGTTATAGGGAAGTACTGAAATGAAAATTAATGGAGTGTACAATGTAAACTGATGAATAAAATTTGTGAGTGAAGCTGATAAGAAAAGTTGAGAAAGAGGGAAAGGAATAGCGGTGGGAGATGAAAGAAAAACAGAAATAAAAATTAAAGGGTGAGAGCAGGATAAGATTAGTGAAAAGGTAAACATGTGTAATGTGTATGTAAAAGGCAGTTATATTGAAGGGCTACCCTAATAGCAAAGGGACCAGGGTCCAGCTCAGGGATAGTCCAAAGTGTGTAAGATTTGGTACTCAATAAATATTCATATTCATTCTATACCCTCTTCTGTATTCATTTTTTAACACACTTAAATATAACTTGATTTAAGTGGTCATCAATAGCTTGTTCCATATATGAAAGTGGAACAAATTTAATACTGAATAAATAAAACAATATATGCTGTTAGAATATACATGAGAGAATATTTCCTTTCTCATTGCAGTTAAAATTTAAAACAGGACATTTGTTCATAGAAATATCATAATTAGGTTTAGTTACATCTAATTTTTAAGTGGATGTTAGAGCAAACATTGTAATATTTTTATAATTTGGAAAATCACATACAATGTCGGCCATGCATTGTCATCAGTGAAATAAACAGATGTGTAACTTCAGAGTGCCATTTTAGAGTGCCATCAAGATATGGATGCCCTTCTAGCCATAGCCAGACTAAAATGGGAAAAGCCAGTTTGTAATCAGGGTCAATGGCCTACACTTAATCGTTGTCAAGGACAGAGCAGATAAAATGTGTCAACAACAGTTTCTAGTCAGAAACCATTAAAATTTGTATTTATCATCTACTGTACGACTGATACCAATGCTTATGCATTAGGTGCACAAGCTGTAATGGAACAAAGCTAAAGAAACCAACACTGGAGAAGAAGTAGGAGTGATTGATAGAGGATATACTGGAATTCTGGTAAATAACACATTACTGATAAGTCTTTTGACAGAATTAAATTGCTGGGGCACAGGGGAGACAATAATGAAGTGTATTAACAGAAGTAGAGTAATAATGTAGTGTATGAAGATGCCAGCACTTTTTGAGGGGATTTTATAGTACAATAGAAAGTACACACCAAACAGTGAAGTTAGTTTAAGAGGTAGAACCGGAACTTAAAAACTCAATGCCACAACTGGGATTTGAACCACTGGCTTGAGAATTTAATGCCATTCTGGCAGTTTGTCACAATAGCTCAGTGGTAGAGCGTCCGCCCGGCAAGCGGAAGGTCTGTGGTTCAAATCCCAGTTGTGGCATTGAGTTTTTAAGTTCCGGTTCTACCTCTTAAACTTTGCCCACACACGGCTTGTGTGTTTAAAAACACCAACAGTAAGTTTGTTGGCATAAATAAATAATATTTACCAAGTGAAGTTAGTATTTATTGCTACCTCAGATTACAGATTAGACACACCAAGAAGAAAGTGTGCAACAACATGGATGAGCATGGAATCACTGTATATGTTGGGATTAACATCCCTTCATTCAGCACACTTCCCAGAAGGTATAACTGTAATTAATTGGTAAGCATTGGTAAATATTTTTCCATGAGTTAATCTGCACTTGATTGGTATTCTTTGTATAGGGTGGAGAATTTTCAGCACTTACATTACGAACAGCTGTTGATTATAATGAATGTACAAATATTTGTGATTCTAAACTTAAATCATTTCCTAGAAACCTATCTTCACCTCCTGCACTCTTCAAATATTTGCTAGGATTAGCATTAAAGTAAATTTAGTATCTCAAAAAAGAAATCATAGTTGCTGTTGTAGTGAGCAGTTATGTTTTGGAGAGCAGGCAAAGAGCAAACAAGTATGTGCCAAAAGGGAGGGAAAATAAGATATTCAACAGCACTGCAGCACAATTTAACTGTTTAATGCAATTAAAGTGAAGTTATGAAGTTAAAAAATGGGTGGAAAATATGGATATAATCTGCAAATGACAGCATTGCTAGCAAAAGAAGTGTGCTACATAAGTGTTTTATACTCTCTTAATGCAAACATACAGTAAGGGTTGCTAACAAAATAAAATAAATCAGAGCTCCATGATGGAAATGCATTTAGTCAGCAGTAGACATGACCAAATAAGTTATCTGGATTCCATGTCACTGTGAAATTGCATTACATTTGACAAGATGATATGCAGTGGTAAATTGTCAGTATGAGCAGAAAAACTCCCCTAATCCCTTATCCCAAAGTAGTAGTCTTCTTATATATGAAGTGATTTCAACATTAGCTGTGATTATGGTGCTTCTGAGGATAGGAGGAACGGACATGAATCCAGGTCTTCATCTGAAATGCTGCTGGAACATGTGATATAGGCAAAGAATTATTGAAAATGTGAATGCTTTTATTCAATTCAATTTATTTTCATCCATAATAACATTTACATGTTGTCAGATACATAAAAAGTTAGAATAGAAAGGATGCTGATGACCTAGCAGTTGAACACCCTTAAAACCACATCATCACCAGTTATAATCGATTACATGAATAAATACTTGTAAATAACAGTGCATAGTTTTTTAAATTTCCTAATCAAAATATAACAGAAAAGAAGATAATTCATTTAGCCTATGAGTGCAAAAATTCAACTGAATAATAGCAATTTGCCAGTAAGAAGTTTTGTAAATATTTCTTGAAACTCAATGGGATTTTACATTTTTTATTTTGGAAGGTATTTTTACATAAAAGCGAATGCCTTTATAGTAAAAGCTATTCTCAATCAATTTCTGTTCTGAGGAGATGTATGTAATATATATTTCTCCGTTGTGTCCTGGTTATGAACAGACTTAGTAGTCCAGCTACATTAAAGAGGAATCAGGTTATGTGCATTCATAATGCATGTGGTGGCACAGTGTGGGGAACTGATTCTGTCTGTCTGCTCTACAGTCAAAATGTGCACAACTTCATTCTTTTGGTAGCTCACCTACCAAGCTTAGTCATGAACCTCTAATTTAATAACAAATGTTTTAATATGTGTTTGCATTTGTACTACAACTTCATATGAATACATTCAGCATAGTAACAAAATGTTTAACTCTAAATTATGGTTTGCAGCTAATAGTGTAAGGTAAGTATGATCCTAATCACCTTTTTGTGGATGCTTTTGCTCGTGTGACACAAGAAATGTGAGAAATTTTCTAAGTGCAAAAGTTCTCCAGTGCACACCACAAGCAGACTGAAATGACCAATGACTATTGGTTCACACATAGCAGCCAATCTCTGAAAAATAAATACCCATATATCTGCACAAGAATTGTGTTCTACCATCTGAAGCGATTAACAACTGATCACTTTTGAAAAGTCCTAACCATACTTTCTTTGAGGTTTTATTGCTTTACAGTTATGTTCATGTGATAGAGTAGAACTTATTGAAGTGCAAGAACATTTGTATATTCTTGGAGATATTCTTGCAGATAATAAAACTTTTAGAAATGGCTTGTCGAATTAATAAGAAGGATCTGTTTGTTTACCACAATGTTACTGAGACCTGCCTTTAGCTATTAACTGGGGATGCATCAGAGAAGGCAACTGGATCCTTGGGATGATAGTTATCGAAATGAACCAGGTGCAGATGATAGTATTCCCTTATAATAATAAGGATGCAGATATACTCTAAAACTGGGTTGCAGAGCACATAAAGTTAACCAGCACAATACACACCAATGTCTGGAGAGGCTACTGCTGACTGATGACTGGAGGATTTGCTGCACACCTCATAGTGAATCATTCTGTGTACTTTGTAGGCCTGGTGACAAATGTGCTTGCTAATAACATTGAATTGTGCTGTTGAGCACTATGGCATCGTCTATCCAAGTGTGGCACTCAACAGGAACATCTAGGTGCTCACATTTGTAGTATTTGTGGAATGCTGATACTAAGAACTAGGCTTAGTAGTCCAGCTACATTAGAGAGGAATTAAGTTATCAGTGTTTGTAGTGCATGTAACGGCACAGTGTGTGGAACCAGTTCTGTCCATGTGCTGTACAGACAAAACATACAAAAACTTCATTTTTTGGTACCTCACCTACTAAGCTTAGTAATAATTGTTCAGCACTCTTTTAAGGAGCTAATGGAAGACATAAGTGCAATGGTTTCAGTATGTGGTTTAACATCCTTTTAACAAAAAGTTTGAGTAACCATCTAACCCAAATGATTTTTTTATTTTTCATACTATTAATTCTTGACTTTACTTCACTTTCTGTAGTAAGTGTGAGAAAAATAGAGGCATAGGATTTTTTTCTATGATTATAGGGATATATGTTTGAACTGTAGGGTTGTCTTAAGTTTCTGCCGCTTATACAAAAGAAGTATATAAAACTTCTGCCGCTTGTATGGGATTTGTTGGAGTTTGATTAAGTTTGAGCTTATAGTTTGGATATTCTTTCTTTTGTGTCGTGCATTTTCTTTTTAATGATATTGCAAGCTGCTTTTGATATGCGTTCTTTTTCTATTAGGCCATAATTGTGAAGATTTTTACATTTTAATGGCTTTGTAATAGATAACTATATTTTTTAAGGTCTAGCCTGAAAGATTCTGTTGCTTTAATTCCTTTGTTAGTATTCTGAAACATCTTAGTTTTTCACATTATATATATATATAGGGCGTCCCAAAAAAAAAAAAAAAACACAGACAACGCTTAGTATGTTGTGTAGTACTGCGAACTGATCTATTTTCAAATAGGAACCCCTGTCCAGAAATTCACGGCTTGAATACTGTAGTGCATCCAAGTGTGACATGGATGTACATTCACATTTCATCAATAAACCCAACATCAAGGTGTCTACATTGCAAACAGGCTTCGAACTTTGTACTTCTCACATCATTGCAAAGCCTATATCGACGGTGGTGAGCCTCACGCATGTGACTCAATATACGCGGCTGTCTGAAGATTTTCAACAACTCCTGAACTGAAGCCATAAGGTCCTCCGCTGGCAATACAGGAGTGACACAACTCCATACATACAACTTCACAGAAAATAGTCAAGAGGTGTCAAATCTGCCAACTGTACTGGCCATAGAAATGGTTCACCTCTACCAGTCCATTGGTTTGAGATGTGACAAGTTGATTCTGCGCATTTACATCAAAGTGTGCTGGAGCTCATGTCAGCCATTTCACCAGCTGTAAACTGGTATGTGTCACACTGCTGTTAAGAAACGTTACTGTACTGGAAACAGCACAAGTAACACAGTAGGATGCGCACCAAGGACTCCATAGAGGAATTTAGCACATACACAGAAATGTTATTGTGCTCAGGTCATTCATCCCAGTACACAGATGGCTAAAGAGTTGCATACCTTCTGTATTTAGGTACCAAAACAAATGTTAACAAATTGTCACAACCGCTTGTTCTCAAACTTCAACGCTCTCCAGCGTCCAAACTGTACATTTCCTTTTTTAAAACAGATCAGTTTGCCATCCCACACAACATACTAAGCGTTGTCAGTGTTTTTTTGGGATACCCAGTGTATATATTCCTTTTTGTTATATAATTTGCACTTTGGTTTTTGTTTAGAATGAACCTTTTTAATGGCAAGGTAATATTTACATAATAATGAAGTGTGTTTTCGAAACAATCAGTAGCCATCTTTACATCTTTTTAAGAGTAACCATTTACCACTCTTCTTTTGCAACCAAACACCTAAGATAATGTATGTTTTCACTAGCTGTACATCTTTTATACTGATAAATATTATGATTCCATTTTGTTTTACCTTATAATTCAAAATTATTTGTAATAATAAATTTTTGTCCACTATGATCTAAAACAATTATTACAATGCTATAATCTGTAGCATCTGAATTTATTATTAATTGATCAGTTGCTGTTTGAGATACATCTTTTATTCAGTGAAGACTATTAACTACAGCTTTCAAGCCAAAGCAGTGGTTTAACTGTGTTAGATTTGTTTTGTTTGCATTTTCTTTAACAAAGTCAAGTTTAAGTCACCAATAATTAGCAGGTTTTTCCATTTTCTCTGGAAGAAGTCTATAATTATGTCTAATTTATCTATTAATTGTTTAGCACAGCAACTTGAATTTCTGTATATACATATAATTATAACTTTCTGCTCTAGCAGTTCCACCATGTACATCCGTGGACAAAAAATTGAGTAATGTCTGGAACGCATACATACGTGCCTACATACATACATGCATGACAGATAGACAGTCGAACATACCTACTTGTTGAAAACTGCAAGTTATTTGATACTTGTGGAGTTGTTTCCTGCTGTTAAAGTAGCCTGGTGTTCCAGACATGACTCATTTTTTTTTATTCATGGGAGTACATTTCAAAATGTTCATTGCATACCAAATGAGCAGAGATAAATGATATGCTTTATTGTCACAAAATGCTTACAGTTCAGTCAAGCAAAGGCTCTGCAAACAGGTGACTCATCTCGTTAAAATAAACTAGTTTAAAAAAAGACTAAATACACAATTAAAATATATATCTATATAGCTCTTCAAAACTGGAATAAGAAGTGTTGATACATGGGAATTCAGATTCATCCAGGCTACTACTTGCATAATCTACTTTTTGCAGATGATCAAGTTACATTACTGGGTATACAGATGATGCATTGTTTGTGCTCCAAAAATTAGAAGAAGAGTACAGGATATGGGGATTAGGAATAAATTTCAATGAAACTGAATATGCGTCAATGGATTTAGAAGAAAAGCTAACATGTAATGTAGAAGAAATAGCACAGGTTGACTGTTTTAAATATCTTGGATCTATAATACAAAAGGGTGCAACAACAAATTTAGAGATTCAAAAAGAATAACCGATGGAAAGAGAATTATAGGAATGCTCAATTCAGTTATAAAGTAAATATGTTTTACATAGAAGTAAAAAATTAACTGCCAGTTGCTGTAATCTTATCCAACACATTATGACACATTTCTTTGAAATTGGCTCAAAAAGCATTGAAAACAAATGTTATATTATTAATACCAACCTTTTCAAAGCAGCCACATGAGCAAGGATCACCAGTCTGTCAGACAGCCACAACAACTTGAGAAATGGGAGACATACTCTTGCCCTTTGTTACAGTATCATATGGTCACAGTTTTCTTCCATGTATCTTCATTCAAGCCTCTCTTATGGGAATAACTACCTACCTCTTCTCCTCCTGCAGCAGCATTTGCCATTATGGTATGTGCAGCAGGTTTGCAATAAATAATCAACTCTAAACACAAACCTATACAAAGTGAAATAGACACCACTAGCAGAATGAATACTGAGTATACACAAGGCACAATGGAAACTGGCAGGTAGATGTTACAAGTGAGGTAGTTGAATGGGCTGAGGGAAGTAGGTTTAGAGTGGGGGAACCAAAGTCTTAGTCAAGTTTGCCCTTCTGATCTGCACTGCTATCATTCAAACTGAACCCCTCTGATTTGTCTTTGCCCATTTTTCATAGAATATTAAGGTGATCTCAATTACATTCAGTACCAAAATGTTCACTGTTACCCATCGAGGCAAACGGTTAAATAAACAAAAAATACTCATCTGTTGAGTTCATTCTCACCTCTGCTTGAGCTCATCCACTATTAATCTTTTGACCGGTATTCCAGTGTTAGCCTAATTCCTAGGAAGCAATAGACATTGTATTCTCTCTCTGTATTGCTGTATGCAATATACCGAGTCATTTTAGATGTGCACTGTCATAAATTAGGTGACTGCCTGATTTGGAGTGATTCTCTTAGTGCTCTTGAGAGTCTTCATGAGCTGTACAACTCCCATCCTATTGTACAACATATCCAGGATGCCCTCCATGGCTTACATGCTTCTGGCATTAACATGGTGTGTGCATGGATTTCTGATCACATAGGTTTGCTTGGGAATCAAATGGCAGATTTGTATTACTTCAGAAGACTTAAGGCTTGAACTGCGGAGATTCATGCTTTCGTGCAGGCATGAAGAGTGGTCAGTTCTCCGCAGTAATAAACTTAGAGAAGTTAAAAAACTTCCGATAAACTAGGTAACTTCCTCTCAAATATCTCATCATAAGAAGATAATTTTGGCTTGGTTGCAAATTGGCCACTTCAATTTTTCGCATAGTTACCCCTTTAAATGGCACCTTGCTCCTCCTTGTCTGCTTTGCAACAACCTTTTATCGGTCTGTCACATGCTACGAGAAAGTGTTTCCCTAGCGCGCCTTCAAGAATCTCTGCAACTGCCCGCCAGACTTGCAGAGTTCTTGATGGATGACAAAAAAGTAGTTGAAAGAGTTTTGAAATTTTTAGAAAAGGCAAACATGAACTTTGGGATACAGAACTTTAGATATCTAATCGTTATACCCTTTTAACATCTTTGTAACTTTGTTTTAATTCTGGCTTTTGCCTCTCTGTTTTGTATATTTATTTTCGTTTTTACTTGTAATTTTACTTTATATTGAAGTTTATATCTGGCTTTTGCCATTAACTGTTCTTTAAGGGTGCTAATAACCAAGTAGTTGAATACCCTTAAACCTACATCTCCCTCCCTCCCTCCCTCCCTCCCTCCCTCCCTCCCTCCCTCCCTCCCTCCCTCCCATGAATCGGTCTGGGTGGCTCAGTTGGTTAGACGCTGGCCTACGGATCCCAAGGTCGCGGGTTCAAACCCGGCCCAGGCCGATGGTTTTTAAGTGTGCTTAAAAACGACAGCTCCATGTCAGTAGATTTACTGGCATGTAAAAGAACTCCTGCGGGACAAAATTCCGGCACACCGGCGACGCTGATGTGATCCTGGCAATTGACAGTGTCGTTAAACAAGAAAAAAAATAACCTCCCATGAATATCTGATTTCTTTTGAACACTGAATTATTTTGTTTGTTTTGGGTAGTTCAGTTTCGGTTCCATGTCTTAATGTTTCAAATATGTTGTTTTAAATCACATTCTTAGCATAATTTCCCATGGAGTGCATGGCCACTTCAGATTGTTTTACTGCTTTTCTTTTTATTTGAGACTTCTCATTAGGGCTAGGAAGTTCATGCATTTGCATGTTTTTTCATAGGGGTTAAAAATGTATGCTTTTACATTATGTGCACGAATTACGGAATTTTCAGTCATTTGGACATGATTTTATGATGCATATAACTGCATATTTTCTTGATTTTTGATAAATGCATAATATTTCAATATTATAGCCCCTATATTGCATATTTTAATGATTTTTATGGTTTTTTATTACTTTTTTCTATCTGGATATTTTTCATATTGGCAGTATTGCACATGATGATGCAACTCATGAAGATTTCATTATTATTGCCCCTATATTGCATATTTTAATGATTTTTATGCTTTTTTTATTTTTTCATCTGTATAATATTTTTCATATTGGTAGCATTTCTGAGACAATGATTCTTTCCCATTGGTAGATAGATCTGTGTCCAGTACGAAGATAATTTTTGTTAAATCTCCTTAAAGAGTTAAGTTGTTTAGATCAACAGCACCTAATATCCGACTTCCTCCTGCACCAGTGTTAACTCGATGGGGAACATGGGTCGATGCAGTTTTATATTATGCTGAGCACATAGAAATAGCCGAAGACGTTAATTCATTGGACTTGGAAGATGCTTCATCAATAGAAACTGTGCAAAATATTCTGTCAGACACTGGGTTAAAAGAGGATCTTAGTTTCATATCTACCCATTTTTCTTTCTTACCAACAGCCATAACGACATTGGAAATTGTAGGATCTCCTTTGCATGAATCACTTACTGACTTTGAAAAAACAGTATGTGATCTAAGTTCAGTTCCTGGCAGCATAGGACAAAAAGTGAAAGAGAAAGTGAATTATGTAATTTCAAAAAATTCTGATTATAAACAGATGTATGGTATTCGAGACATCCTCGAAAGAAAACCATATGTCACACCAAGATACTTGACTCTCTCTCTATGAAGCAGTTAGCATCATTTAAATATGCCCCTATAACATCTTGGGGCGTGGAGAGAAGTTTTTCACGTTACAAAAGTGTTTTGTGAGACAACAGACGATGCTTTACAGTTGAAAATTTGTGCAAAGTGTTGGTTGTGAACTGCAATTTAGCATTTAATACTAGTGCGGGACCACTTCTGCTTCAACCTCTAAGGAATAAGGTAACTTTATTTATTATTTATACTAACTCATCTTGTCCACTGCAAGGGGACATTAATTGTTTTACTTAAATAGTGCATATTTATTGGCATATTTTGAAGTTTTTAAGAGCATATTTGCATGCATATTTCAGTGTTTTTTAGGGCATGAACTTCTGAGCCCTACTTCTAATAAATGGATGAGGATGTTCAGGAAGTCAAAAAGTTTTCTTTGGAAAAGGAAAGAGTGCTATTATATAGTTACTGGATGCCTATATAAGATTCTAAACATCGGTTTTAGTTTTAATTGGTTAGAAAGAACCTATAATGCAATAGTGTAGTTATTAGGTATTCAAATGTGGGGACTTGGAGATGGATAGAAAATAATTGACTTGATGCATAGAGACTACTGTTAGCTACAGTAAGGAAATTATTCAAATGGATATCTAGAAAAGAACTCATCATGGAAAGGAAACGAAAATATGAGTACACAATGCCAAGTTGAAATTAGAAGAAATGAATTAAGTTTAAAGAGTCTTTGAAATAAGTAAATAAATAAAAACCAGCAATAATAAACCCTGGCACCTAATTACCCAAAACCAGGGCTTACATTCCAGATCCTTATTCATTTATTTAACTTTAAAAAATATTTACAACAAAATTCTACAAGTTATAAAAATATAAATACTACAAAACAAAAATATAATACAGAACAAAATTAAAGACAATTAAATGCAACACACACAAATTAAACATGCTCAAAATTATAATTAATCGCATCTAATATCTATACAATCATTTCCTCTAATACCAAAAACAGTCACAATACTAGCTAATAATTAAATTAGTATACACATATATAAAAATATTAATTTAATTTAATAAAATATTCATAATTCAACAACCAAAATAAAAAGAATCTCAAATTAAAATCCCAAGATTATCTAATTAAGTTTTTCCAAATTTCATAACTTCTTACATAAATAATTTCATTTACTAATTTTAATTATTTTATCAAACTTATTCCTAATTCATCAAGCCAAAACAACCAACAAAGCTTCCAATTAATATACAAAAAATCAATCAATTTACCAAAATAAATCAAATAAATTACATTTATAAATATTACTTTAATTTAAAATTTTCCAAAATTTATCAAATTAATAAAACAATGAAATCTTCAATTCAAATTACCAAAATAGTACCTATTTAAAAATTTACCAAATTCTTTTAAATAATATAATTTAATATTTAAAATTTCATATACAAATGTTAATTTAATATCAACCAATAAACAACAAAATTTCAATTTAAAATACCAATCTAATATCTAATAAAATTTTACAAAACATATTTACACAATTTTGTTATTCAAAAGTCAAATAAATTTCATTTAAAAATATTAAATTAATTTAATACAAATTAATTATAATTTATCAACCAAATTAATCAAACAAGTTTTCAGTTGAAACACCAAATATAATATTCTAAAGTAAAGCAATTTTTCAAAAATAACTTGCAGCATTACTAAGATAAGTGAAGTTTTTAGTTTCTAATTTGTTCTTACTTTAGAATCTTATTGCTTCTCTGTTAATAGCTTCATTTCCTTAATTAACCAAATATAATACTTTTACAAAATTTACCAAATTCATTAAGTATAATATATAAATAAATATACATAAATTCTAAATTAAACTTAATTCATAAATATTTCAATTTAATAAGCAAATTCAATTTACTACTTATGCCAAATATATTTCGAAATTTTCAAAATTGAAATAAAACACTACAAATAAATAATTTCAAATAAAAATAGCCAATTTTATCCCCTTCTTTTTATAATACTGTTGTTGTTGTTGTTGTTAGCTAATGCTAGATTTCTGACAATGAAATCATTAATTCTCTTGCTCTCCAATATTTTTCACTGATGGATGGGGCGCTGGAAGTGGCCGGGCATATTTGAAGGTGGTCTCAGTTCATTTCCTCTTACTTTGAAGGGATACCAGAGTGGATCACATAGAGGACAGAGTGGTGAAGAATATATCCCAATTCTGTTTAAATGTTTTGCCAGACAATTATGTCCTGTAATCAATATGAAGGTTGCAACTGCTGTTTTTCGAGGATTCTCCGGAATTACTGTTTGAATGTTTGGTAGTTCCCATCTTTTATTTTTTGATTTTTCATAGTAATATTTTACAATAATTTTTTTGAATTCAGAGTTGACTAATCTTTAAGCTGCATAAAATGGTAGATTAACAATAGATTTCTGTACACTGCTGGTACCCTTTTTTGCAAGTAAATCAGCTTTGTCATTACCACTCAGTCCACAGTGAGCTGGTGTCCATTGGAAGACTAGGTGTTTTTGAAGTGCGGTTAGGTGGGTAAGGATTTTCCAACATTCTATAATTGTTTGGTTTTTTGGTGACAACTTGGAAGTAATTGCTATAATTGCTGCCCTGGAATCTGAGAGAATAACTGCTTGACAAAAATGTGAAATTCTATTCAGAAGATTTTGTAGGGCCATTCGAATTGCTTCAATTTCTCCATCAAAGTTTGTAGTTCCATAACTTAAAGATTTGTAATAGGAAAAGAGGTGACATGACTCCAGCCCCTGCTCCATCTCGCGTTGATATATATGATCCATCAGTATAAATATGAAGCCATTCATGTTCTGGAAATCTAGTATGGATTGTCTCTAATGCCAATAATTTTAGAACACTAGTTGGAGTATCACTTTTCTTAACTTCTTCTGTCAAGTGTAAATAATATGTGATGTCTAATGTTTGTGCCGGATTGACTTTTGATATGAAGTTTTCCTTTGAATTAGGAAGGTATATATTCTTCTTTATGTCTTGAATTTTACACATATATAACCACACAATTTAAAAATTGAAATAAAATATCCCATTTTAACCCCCTTTATACACATACAATTACCTTCACATAATTTCGAAATGCAAATATAAAATTTTAACCTTTATCCGCTCCTTTTTAAATTAAACTTTCTCATTTTTATCCCCCCTGTTTAATTACATATATAACATAACTAAATTTGTACATATATAATTACGTTAAATTTCTATAACTCACTATTTAAACAAATTTAGTGGTATCGAGTAAATAACTGGTATCTGGTTAAAATTAATAAATATTACATGTAACTTAGCACTAAAGACCGCCAGGCAATGTATCCAGCACAAACTGTATCACTCAATGTATTTCTGATGTCACTTTTTTATCCTTATACCTCTAACTTTCACTCTCAAGTTCATATTTCTTCACTTCCCTACTTGAACCCATAACATACCACTTTTTTGTAGTTCCTTAAATCACTTTAAAACAAACAGTTCCCGGAGTTGCTGACGAAGAACAATAGAGAGCGGACGTGCAAAGTGTGGCTCCACGAAGGGTATATCACTAGAAAGTTATCAGGTGCAAACCATGCTTTGAACATATCAGGTGCTATGGTTATCAGAGAAATAGTTATCCATTTGCCAGATGACAATGTAATCTCTACAAATGAAAGGTATTTAGTTTGAGTGAATTAATGGTGTCAATAATTTTATATGTGATAAGTGATGGAAAATTGTGTGGACACTTTGTAACTTTCTCAAGCAGGCGACTCGCAGGAAAGAAAAAATTAACAGTTAGGTAGGCCTACACAGGATCTTGATGTAAAATAATCAACTGTGCCAAATAAATCAACACACACTTGCAATTATTATTTATTTATGCCAACAAACTTACTGTTGGTGTTTTTAAACACACAAGCCGTGTGTGGGCAAAGTTTGAAAGGTAGAACTGGAACTTAAAAATTCAATGCCACAACTGGGATTTGAACCACAGAGCTTCCGCTTACCGGGCGGATGCTCTACCACTGAGCTATTGTGACAAACTGCCAGAATGGCATTAAATTCTCAAACCAGTTTGTATTTCTCCTAGTAAACCACAAAGGCAGTCTCACATCAGAGACAAATTACCCCAATGGTGACTTACTATTGTAAGTACTTTATATACCAGGATTAAATAACCTTCAGATGGTAATTATTATTTATTTATGCCAACAAACTTACTGTTGGTGTTTTTAAACACACAAGCCGTGTGTGGGCAAAGTTTGAAAGGTAGAACTGGCATTGAATTTTTAAGTTCCAGTTCTACCTTTCAAACTTTGCCCACACACGGCTTGTGTGTTTAAAAACACCAACAGTAAGTTTGTTGGCATAAATAAATAATAATTACCATCTGAAGGTTATTTAATCCTGGTATATAAAGTACTTACAATAGTAAGTCACCATTGGGGTAATTTGTCTCTGATGTGAGACTGCCTTTGTGGTTTACTAGGAGAAATACAAACTGGTTTGAGAATTTAATGTCATTCTGGCAGTTTGTCACAATAGCTCAGTGGTAGAGCATCCACCTGGTAAGCGGAAGGTCTGTGGTTCAAATCCCAGTTGCGGCATTGAATTTTTAAGTTCCAGTTCTACCTTTCACACACTTGCAAGTTTAACAGGAAGGTGTATGGCCATGATTGGACATGTGGATGCGAACTTAGAAAGGTTCTCTTTCATTTCCTGTGTCTGATTCTTGACAATAATAATGTGTGGTGCAAAGATGATATAATGGATCTAAGACATCTAAATGTGTTAATTAAAAACAGTGAAAATGCAAAACATATAAATAATGTTTTAGTCCACAATACTGTGGGTAGGGTCAATATTGCTATACAACTAAGTCGTGCTTATCATGAAGAGGTAGAGAAACACAACAGACAAGTGGATAGAAACAGATGTGTACTTTCTAGAGTAATTGATTGCATCAAGTTTTGTGGTGTGTTTGAACTTGCCTAAATGGTACATGCTGAGAGTGACTTGTCTGAATATCAAGGGGTTTTCCTGGCATTAGTAGATTTAATTTCCAGTGTAGACAATGCAGTGAAACAACACATGGAATGTGATCAGGCTCACGTTTTTAAGGGAACATCAGAAACTATCCAGAATGAGTTGTTGGAGTGCATACTAGAAACTTATGAGCTCATAGTGCAAGAAATGAAAGGGAGCGATTTTGTAGCAATAATGGCAGATGAGACCACAAATGTTTCCAAGGAGACACTTTGGATCTCCTGCAAGCAGCTAAATTGCTTAGCTGTCAAATTTTCTAGAGTATTCAAAAAAATTTCCTGACACAGAAATTTGCACCATTATTTGTGCATAAGTAAGTTAGAATGGGAAAGATTTCATACAAAACTCTGTTTTGTATCAAAGGCAAGATTTGAGAAGTATTGGGGAAGTGGTTCCTTTACTGCAATAAATCATCAAAAGTAATCTTCAGCAAACTTTTTCTGAAGTAACTTGAAAATTCTTGTCACCATACCTGTGACTATTTCAGGGCCAGAAAGATGTTTTTTGTCCCTTAAAAGTATCAAAACTTTCTTAAGGAACACTATGGTGTAAGAAAATCTCACTACCTTTGCCATGCTTTCAATCAAGAAGACTTTTATTTTCAAGATTGAGAGGTTCAATGATAGAATGATTGCCTGGTTCTGCAGTAAGAAGAGTTGTTGCATGAACTTCATTTACTGTCACTGAGTGAGCAGTGCAATTATTCTGATCTTTTAGGTTTAACTCAAATCATTGCTTCAGCATTAAGAATTGTATATTTTGGTGTAATATAACATTATTTTCAATATGGAATTGAGATTTGGGGAAGTACGAGTAAAAATAATTTAAATAGGATGTTAATCTTTCAAAAGAATTATATAAGAACTATTTATAAGCTAAGTAATAGGACTTCATATTGTAGTGTTTTTAAAGAGACCAACCTGTTTACTATAATTTCTCTATATATAAAGTAATATTATATATTGTAAATAAAAATGTACATATTACCAAATATAATAATCAATATTATAGTTATAATATATGTAGAAATAATAATATACGTAGGATTAATATGAATAAAAGTACCAAGTGAACATGACTTATTTATAAGTGGAGTGAAATTATACAAGTTGCCACAAACTATAAAAAGCCAAACAAGGAGTAAATTTTAAAAAAGAATTAAAGGAATATCATAAGAAAATGCTTATGCGGTATAGATGAATTATTTTTGTTATTTATTGGAAATGCACACATGCCATGCAAATTTTTACATTACATTATATTCACATTACTTGTGTTTGCTATAAGCTACAATAGAATTGGTTGCTACTAGTTTTTACAAAAGTTTATCACTGATTTCTGCCAATTTGTACATGTTAAGACACATATAATCTGTTCATCAAGAGATTAGAGGAGACGTAAACAAAACCATGTGCGTTTTGGCCACAGCGTGCCCTCTTGACGCTTTCGCCGTGTAAATAGTCCCTTGAAGAAATACTGTTACTAAGGTCTGAAATGTCACTTAATGTTTGCTAAAGCATGAACTAAGTGTACTAAGCATAGTTAAAGTATAAGAATATGCAGTTAAGTGAATCTGTTACCAGCCTAATTCATTCTGCGTGCGCATTATTCAGTATGAAAGTAACATGGTGGAACAAGTGAGTTGTGAAGCATAAGTGCAGCAAACCATTGCTAAGTGGTGAAAAGACAACAATATTGACCATGTTTAACAAGTTCTGTGAGAAATATCCCGAACTTGCTATCGAAGACATGATGAAATTAACATCCGAGTTTACCGGTGTGTCAGTTGCAAGTATTGACAGCACACGCAAAGAAAAATCATCAGTTGGTGAAGATCCCGGCCAAAAGCTTCCACGTACCAGATAAACGGTGGATGTAGTTTGTGACGAATTTGGAAGATCTGCAATCCGTCGAAAAGTCACCAGTTCTTTGTTAACAAGGAACCCCCACCTTAAACAAAGTGCTGTTGGCAGTTAACTCTGATCCCGATCTTCCAGATTTAAAACGAACTTCCCTCATAAGCTGCTTCTGGAGATTGGTTTCGAGATTGTGAGCAGGAAATGAAAAAGTGTTATTGTGGACAGAGATGACGTTAGTAATAGTTAATTTCCATGTGCTACATGTTATTTGGATCAAGTAAATATGTCCTTTTAGTAGTGTAAAATCCACATTATAACTACGTGTAGCGGTAGGTAACTGTGTTGCATCATTGTGAATGCACGTGGCCGCAGAGTGATACAAACCGGTGCTTTGTTTATATCTTCTTTAATCTCTAGATGAACAGAGTATATATCCTCACACAGTTCACACACACAGGTGTTGTCCGGTACGTGGAAAGTCTTGTTCCTACATACCTTGTGGTGATATCTGTGTGTCGCCATCGATCTCGTGAAGTGTCAAAGCTTCTGGTTCGTGCCGGTCCAGGTTTGGTTTACCATGGCTTCCGTTATGAAGAATACTGGCCAGAACTTCTGGGAAGAACACTTTATAGAACTCCTGAATAAGAAGAGAGCCACAGAAGCTTACCCAACAAAAATCACAGATCCTAAAGGCCCTCACTACCCCTTCACGGAGGAAGAGATAAATGCTGCAATATCAAGACTATAGAACAGGAAAGCATGTGGTCCAGATGGCATTTTCAAAAAACACATCAAGATATCAGCCGAGATCCTACTCCCAACGTTGACAGAACTGCTGAACCTTTGCTTGCGAGAAGGCAATATCCCAACATCATGGAAAACCTCAGCAATAAAGGTACTTTACAAAGGCAAAGGAAACCCAAGAGACCCCAATCACTACAGAAGGATCGCATTAAAAAATAACTACATGAAAATGATGACAAGACTTACCGCTCAAAGAATCACCAAAGAAATAGATAGCAAACTCCCTGAGGAACAATACAGCTTTAGAAAAGGAAGAAATATGATACAAGCCATCAAGAGCCTACTGGACGACATAGAAAATGCTCTACGGCTCCCACGAGGCAAATTCTATGCAACATTCATTGACTTCTCAAAAGCATTTGACAGACTAAACAGAAACATCATCATCTCAAAACTAGAATCCATAGTCAGTATAAATAAGGACCAAACACGCCTGATCAGTAGCATCCTAAAAAGTAACAATGTGCAGATCTCAGACTACCTAACCACGTCAGCAATCATTACTCAAACAAACAGAGTCCTCCAGGGAGACCCGCTCAGCCCATTATTATTCAACGTGGCCACTTATTACATCATAGAAGCTATTAAAGAAGTCACTCCAGAGGTAAAAATCTATATCTATGCCGACGACATAGCAATGGGAAATCATGATAGAATCGAACTACAAAATTCAGTATCCGCGCTGGAGAGATGGGCGGATAAGAATGAACTACAAATGAATAAGGAGGACAGAACACATAGTTTTCAGAAAAGGAGGCAAGACATCCCAGGAGAACAAAATCTATCTGAAGAGTGAGCCCCTGCAAACAACCAATCAAGTCAAATACCTTGGCATAACCTTACAGACTACAACGAAGTCATTCAGAATCCACACGAAACAAAGGGCAACAGCAGCCACAAAAGCAATACATGACATTAGAGAACTGACAAAAATATCCCTGAAATCTACGATGACACTCTTCGACACCAAAATAATACCTGTACTTACATATGGCCTAGAAGTGACACGGGACAAACTCCGCACGAGTGATTTACTTACCCTGGAGAAAGTAAAAGCCTGCTTCTTGAAGGCAACACTGAGAGTGTCGAAGTATACTCTATCGAATTGGTATACCCATTAGTGAGAAAGACCTTCTTGATAGAAGATCTATGGACAAGACTCAACCTCACTTGGACTCCCAACTGGTAGAAGGCGCTAGATGAGAGAACTAGGAAAAGAGAAGATATAGATGAATTATAATTATTAGTAGTGTCGTCATATAATGTAACTTGTTACTATTGGAAATGTTTAGTTCTTCTGGGCTTGTAGGCTGTGGTCTAGAAGGCATTGTAGATGCCAACGTTTCGCCAAGTACTGCACTTGGCATCATCAGGGTAACATGATCCGCTGTCTGCACTGGTCAGAGTTTGAATGTGGAAGCAGAGAAAGAGTGGAAACGAAGACCATTAACGTCCGTTAGGATTATTTATATGGTGGGGGTGGGCGGGGCATTGTTGCGCAGGCTACGGTAGTGATTGGCTAGTTGTTGGGAAGCCATAGAAATATACAAACACAAAGACAACTTTAATCGCAAGGAAGAAATGCTTTGTGTAAATAAAGCATGGATACTGGTCTTAGATAAACTTTCAGACACACACAACAGTTGTAATAAAACCTGCCAACAACTAGCTAATCACTACCCTAACCAGCGCAACAATGCCCCGCCCACCCCCACCATATAAATAATCCTAACGGACTTTAACGGTCTTCGTTTCCACTCTTTCTCTGCTTCCACATTCAAACTCTGACCAGTGCAGACAGCGAATCGTGTTACCCTGATGATGCCAAGTGCAGTACTTGGCGAAACGTTGGTATCTACAATGCCTTCTAGACCACGGCTTACAAGCCCAGAAGAACTAAACATTTCCAATAGTCAAGACGCCGGCCGTGAAAGCCTAAGTTTATATATAACTTGTTACTGTTTCCATTGATGTTATCACTATAAGAGAATGATTGTTATCACTTATGATGTAAACTATGTTGTTTTATCTTCCTTAGAATTGTATTTTGACAATGCTCGAAACATACTGTATGATATCTATGGGCAAAATAAACTTTATTACTTTATTTCTGTGCAGCACACATTAGATTTTGAGTGCAAGCAGCCGCTATGATATAATAAAGTTACAATTATTGGGCCCTTGGGAGCATTGGCGTGTACATGTGTATATATAAACTGTATAGAGATGATTTGTGTAAGATTTGAGGATGAAATTGTAACTAAAGAGAAAAGACAATACAAAGGTAAGGTTACAATTGAGTCCAGTCTTATTTAATTTATTACTAGGGCTGGGAAGTTCATGCATTTGCATATTTTTTCATAGGGGTTAAAAATGTATGCTTTTACATTATGTGCACGAATTATGGAATTTTCAGTTATTTGGACATGATTTTGTGGTGCAAATAACTACATATTTTCTTGATTTTTGATAAATGCATAATATTTCAATATTATAGCTATTATATTGCATATTTTAATGTTTTTATAGTTTTTTATTATTGTTTTCCATCTGGATGATATTTTTCATATTGGTAGTATTGCACATGATGATACAACTCATGAAGATTTCAATATTATAGCCCCTATCCTGCATATTTTAATTATTTTTATGGGTTTTTATTATTTTTTCCATCTGTATAATATTTTTCATATTGGTAGTATTGTACATGATGATGCAACTCGTGAGGTGGCGAGAACTAATGATGAGTCATGTTGTCATACAGTGAATCCCCTGTTTCCATCCTATGTGCATAGAGAATAATCAGGGCGTTATCTGAGAGGTTTATATTAACAAAGATAAAGCGCAGGTCAACGTTTTGAGCAGCACGATTATAGAAACGCTTGCCTACCCACCAGTAGTTGTGTCATGGTCTTCAAACGTAACAGTGTTGTGAACTGGTTCACACCAAATTAAATTAGGCGTATAAAATGTTAAAAAGCTCTTCAATTGCTGAAAATAAAACCAACTTCGAGTGCTAGATTAATTAATTTACAGAAAGAGTTTTTGGGTGATTTAATATCTACAGATAATAGGGTACTGTTTTGTGGAGCATGTGAGAAAAATGTAGGGAATGAGAAAAGATTTCAAATAGTTCAGCTCATAAACAGCAAAATATAAGGAGAATTTAATCAGAAAACAAAGAACCTGTTCAAAAACAGCTAGTAGAGTGTTTAGGAAGTAGGGTTACTGAATTTTTCTGTGACTTGTGCCAAGCATTTTTAGTTGCTGATATTCCCTTTTTCAAAATTAATAATCCAGCATTTAAAAACTTTCTTGCCAAGTGCACTTGACAACATGTGCCTGAAGAAAGTACACTGCGTAAGACTTATGCAGGACATTGTTACAATAACGTATTGTCAAATATACAAAAGGAATTAGCAGATCAGTTTGTGTGGTTGTCCTGTTGGTGAAACCCCTGATTCTGAGCGCTGTTCTATTGCTAATATAATCGTTGGTGCTTTAAATAATGAACAAAAGACAACACCTTATCTTCTCAATGTGTGCGAATTGTCGGCCACTGACAATGTAACTGTGACCCAGTTTGTGATCGACTCTTTGAAATTTCTATGGCCCTGTAGAATCATAGAATCAAATACAACCAGTTACTTTTATTTGTTACTGATGCAGGTCCTTATATAGTAAAATCAGGACAAACTCTGAAAGGTATTTTTCCTAACTTAATTCATATGACTTGTTTGGCACACGCTCTTCATCGCATTTATGAGACAATACGGGATTCTTTCCCATTGCTAGATAGATTTGTGTTCAGTACAAAGAGAATTTTTGTTAAATCTCCTAAAAGAGTTAAGTTGTTTAGATCAACAGCACCTAATATCCAACTTCCTCTTGCACCAGTGTGAACTCAGGGAACATGGGTCGATGCAGTTTTATATTATACTGAGCACATAGAAATAGTCGAAGAGGTTGTTAATTCATTGGACTCGAAAGATGCTTCATCAATAGAAACTGTGCAAAATATTCTGTCAGGATCTTAGTTTCATATCTACCCATTTTTCTTTCTCACCAACAGCCATACAGTATTGGAAGCTGTAGGATCTCCTTTGCCTGAATCACTTACTGTCTTTGAAAAAACTATGTGATCTAAGTTCGGTTCCTGCTAGCATAGGACAAAAGGTGAAAGAGAAAGTGAATTACGTAATTTTAAAAAATTCTGGTTATAAACAGATGTGCAATATTCGAGACATCCTCGAAAGAAACCCATCTGTCACACCAAGAGACTTTACTCTCTCTGTGAAGCAGTTAGCATCATTTAAATATGGCCCGGTAACATCTTGTGACGTGGAGAGAAGTTTTTTACGTTACAAAAGTGTTTTGCGGGGCAACAGACAATGTTTTACAGTTGAAAATTTGTGCAAAGTGTTGGTTGTGAACTGCAATTTAGCATTTAATACTAGTGCGGGACCACTTCTGCTTCAACCTCTAAGGAATAAGGTAACTTTATTTATTATTTATACTAACTCATCTTGTCCACTGCAAGGGAACATTAATTGTTTTACTTAAATAGTGCATATTTATTGGCATATTTTGAAGTTTTTAAGAGCATATTTGCATGCATATTTCAGTGTTTTTTAGGGCATGAACTTCCGAGCCCTATTTATTACAGATGACATTTTAATTGTTATTGGAAGGAGTAATAATTTCCTACCAGGCATCAATAGCATTCAGATTCCCGAGTTACTATTCGCAGATGACCTGGTGGTAGGATCAATCACAGTTAATGGGTTGAATCAACCCTTGAAAGAAACAGACAGTTATGCAAAAAGTGGAAGTTGGAGGTGAATCAAATGAAAACACAAATTTTAGTATTTAAGAAAGGGGGAAAATTAAGTAAATATGAAAAGTGGCAAAAAAGGAATACTTAGTATAAGGTAGTAGGAGACTGCATATACTAGGAATTAAAATAGATGGAAAAGGTAAATGGGGAAAACAGAAGTGTGGGAATAGATGGAGAATGAGAAGTCATAGATGAGGTAGATAGGATGTTCTGTAAGGAAAATTTAGACTTACCAAGGGCAACTGCAAAAAAGACAGCTCAAATCAAAATAGGGAGAGTGGTAAGGAGAGGAATGGTTATGGAAAGAGCACTGAAATATTGAAACCAAGTTCTGAAATCTGTTAAGGCAATGCTTAGAATATCAAGAGAAAAGCTTGAGAACCTGTGGATGGGCTAACAGTCAGAAGAAACTTGGAATGTAATGGGTTAGGAGAGGAATGGAGGGAAGGAGAAATGATGCTAATGACCTCTGGAAAGGATCAAGAAAAAGATATAAGGCCATAGAAATACTAAAATTGTTTAATATTACACAGATAAGAACTCCTTGTCTTTCCATATTCAAATGAAAAGCAATTGGGAAAGAAATATACATAGATAAGGCAAATAAGAGGAAGATATTACTTGGATAAGAATAGGAGTATGGAGGTTAAAAGGGTCAAGGAATGATATTGAACAGAACAGGTGCCCTGTAAGCAGGGAGTGAGTGAGTGAGTGTCGGGTTTAAGGGCCTGTCGACAACTTGGTCATTAGGGCCCTCTGTAAACAGGGAGAATGAAACTGATGAGTACATCATATTTGAGTGTAAGGGAACTGACATGTAAGAAAAGGATTTATTGCTCAGAAATGGTTTAGGCTGGATGAAATATAGCCTTAATTGGAATGTTTTCTAAACATAGTAGAAAGTTAGGAAAGTTTCTTAATGAAGTGAGGAGTAAACAGAAATGGACAGTAAAATGAGATGTAAAATTTAAGGTAAGGAGTAGATTTAAAAGCAAGTTTTACCCTTAGGTGAGAAATGTGAGGAAGAATATTCCAGGTAAAGAGCCTGGGCTAAATGTAATGTACTATTCTTATGTAAGTGACATAGCATGTATAGATAAATAAATAGCAATATTAAAGGTATTTTTGAAAAAAGCAAGTTAGTGTTTTGAAGATATAGAAATCCAAGAGCTGATGAGTAATCTAACAGGAAACATTTCATTATCTTTCTGTATATCAATGGAAAAAAATGAGAGAGAGGAGGTTACTTAGATAAAATTAGCAAAGAAAAGAGAGAAGGTTTGGTATGGATAAAGGCAAGTAAGTGTTTATTCATGAGGTTATCTGTTGGATAGAGGAAGGAAGATGTAAATCACATAATATTTAAACTAATGGAACAAAATACTGGAGGTAATAAGTTTGAGGTAAATTAAAAACTATATAGATAAAAGAGCTGCAATAAAGAGGATGTTCAAATAAATAAATATGGGAAATTCCTCTACAAAATATAAGCTTGATGTGGATAGTCAATATGAAGTATGAAAAGGTGGATGTGAGCAGTTACTAAAAAAAGTGAAGATCTGAGTATAAAACTTGGGGCATTACTTGACGTAGTGTTTGATCTGAGTGGTAGTATTAAATTGTGTATTATTTGTCTAGAATTTCAAATGTATAAAGCATTAGAAAATAAACCACACTAAAAAGCAGACATTTACCTATTCAATAGCATGCCTGGATTGTAACTTAGAGTAAATGGTTAATTAGAGAAGCATTTGGAAACTCATAAAAGCAGGGCTTAAGAAATGTGGGATTATAATTGAAGGGCTATTTTTTTTTTTTTTCCAGCTTCTGATAGGACATCAAATCAAATCTAATGTGAATAGTAAAATGGTTTAATTGATAAAAGTTCACTCTACCCATAAATTACTTTGAACATAATCATGAAGCTTGAAACGTTTTTAATACCTCTGCACCAGTTTTTCAATATCCTCTGCAAAAACACTTGCTGCCTGTCTCTTGAGCTAGTTTGTATGGTCTCCTTAAGATCACTGGAGTAGAAATACTATCTGCCGAACAGTTTTTCAGATGTGAGTAAAAATGAAAGTCACTCAGTGCTAGATCTGGGCTGTAGGGAGCATTATCAAACATTTCCATCCTTGACAGTCTTCATCATGAGGGTCTGTTCGGCCATCTCTAAATTTCCCGAACCACCCCATCATTTACAAAGTTCTCACAAGACACACTGGTCATTCTGTGGTGGATTTCTACACCTCTTCCTTCCCAGAAAAGAGCAGGCATAAAGTACAAGTGCTAGTACTTAGTGGATGCAACAGAATATTGCTGATAGGAGACAACAAATGTCTCTCAAAATGTTCTGTTTTTAAAGCAGCAAGTTAAATGGTTTTAGCAATGTTGTATTTTTAAATTGCTTCATATTGATCTATTATTACTACTTTATTTCAGTAATTACTGAATTTATTGAAGTAAATTATGAATTTTAGGGGATAGAAAAATAACAGGTGAAGTACAATGAAATGCAAGGTTTCAATTTAATTTTGTTTTTGTTTAAGGTTGAAATGTTCAGTGTGTCCTGTCACTTGTCCGTCTATTACTACTCTTCGTGAGCACATCCGCATTCATACTGGTGAAAGACCTTACAGTTGTGATCAGTGTGAGCTGAAGTTTAAACGGTCACAGGTAATATTTATGTTTGCACTTAATAAATTACTTAAAAGTGGGATGAAAGCAGCTAACTGTTCATTTTCATTAGAAGTTAATGTGCTGTAAATAGGTGTTGATGTATTCATAGTAAAGACTAAGGAATAAGTTAGCTTAGGTCTGTGTTAGCATGAATTATGAAGTCTCTACTTTGCTTTTTCTAAACTTACCACACCAAATTCTGTTCCTCTGTATATCTTTCTCTCTGATTAGCTAAAACTGCTTGTACCATGAGTGTACCTTTCCTAGATCATAGATGACATGACAAACTGCAAGTGAAATACAACAAACACATGTACCTATATACAAATAAAGTGTCAGAAGCATGCAGCTGTATAATGCTAATAAATTCAGCTTACCCATACCAAATTTTTGGAAGTGGAACAATTGCTTCCATGTATAGCATCATTAAAAAAGTGTGCGGTTTTGTTACATCAAATTATGAACTTTATTTTTTCAAAACACACTAACAAAATTCATAAACTTGTGTTCATTACACCTTCCTATTTTAGTACTGGCATACAAGAAATCTGTCCGTAAAATTCACTATGACTGCCTGACACATTTCCACTTGGATTTCACTGACAACTCTTTGAATTTCCTCCTTTAACTCACAGATGTTATGGGATTTATTGACATACACCAATGAGGTAAGAGTACCCTAAAAAAAAAAGTCGCAAGGAGTTAAGTCACATGACCTTGGGGGCCATTGATGGTCAGCATTATACAAAATGAGGTAACCTGGGAACGCTTATGGAGCAATTGGATTGTTTCATGGGCAGCATGATAGGTGGCACCATCCTGCTGAAACCACAACTCCTGAATGTCTGTTCCATTGAAATGAGGCCACAAGAACTCTCTTATCTTTGCATGCTATTGATTTCCATTAATTATCACATCTTGTCCTACCTCATCGTCAAAAAAATAAGTGCCGATGATGCCACCCACCCAAAGGCCACACCAAACTGCCACTCATTGTGGATGCATTTCCCATTCTTGAATTATGCGAGGATTTTCTGACCCCCAGATACTGCAGTTCTGCTTATTCACAAATCCATGTAAGTGGAAATGCGCCTTGTCACTGAAGGTGATTTTGCTCGCAAAGCCCTTGTCCTCCTGTCATCTTCTCAGAAATCAGTCAACAAATTTTCACCTTTTCATGTGATTGGCCACTTTCAGCTACTGCGTTAACTTAATTTTGTAAGGGTAGTAATGGAGTTCGTATTGGAGAATTCTCCTTACTGAATAACATCCCAGGCCCAATTCTTGGGAACGGTGAACAACCGATTTCATTGGACTAACGGTCACACTGTCAGCAACCACCGCTACATTTTTCTCAGACTGACCACCACGATGAGGCCCTGGACTTTTAATGTTCACTGTTGAACCTGTTTCATTGAACTTTTTCATAAGTATGTAAACTGTTGATTCATTTGGGGCTCCATTTTGCCCTAGAATTATGCAAAGCTACCTGACAGTTGCTGCATAACTTTTTTCCTGTTCTTACCCTTCCTGTATGGAGGACTTACACCCCCTAGGAAAGCCATTGCCTAGGGTCAGATGCCTGTTGGGTAACAGACGAACCTATGGACCATACAGAATGAAGACCTGAAAATGGGTGGTCAGCCCAGTAACAGATATGAGAGTAAGAAAGAAGATGATATTAAATGTAGGCAAAATGGATAAAGGGAAAGGTGAGAGATGGAGCAGTTGGTGGAATGAGTGGCACAGGAAACTGGAGACCCTGGAGAAACCCTGTCCAGATGCTACTTTGTCCACCATGAATACCACATGGGATCAAACCCAGGCCGCCTTGGTGGTAGGTGAACAGTTTAACCACTCGGCTATGGCACCTCCCATAACTTTCTCTGTTCTGATAAAACATTTTCACAATTAACACACATTGTGCAACAGTAAAGTGGCCCATGGGTAGAAATTCAGGCTAAAGCAACAGTCAGAATGTTTACGGATATAGCAACAATACAAAACAATGTTGACAACATACAGGCAAAAATTTACCAAACGATCCGAAACTGGTGTGCTTTTTGAATGACTCTGTAGGAGTGTGATTTTGGGTTGTCAGATTCACTGATTTAACCCTGTCATACTTCTACTGATCCTTCCTTTTCCTTTGTCATGTAAGGCTAAAGCTGTAAATATCCATGACAATAAAAGGGCACCACAATATATCATCACAACTTTAGGCAGGCTTAACATTCCATTTTCAATTCCAATTTTATTGACTAGATCTTGATTTATACTGTCAACACTTAATTTAATGTTGGCAATTAAGTTTTAAAGGAAAACTAATGCACATCCATTCACACATTAGTTTTAACAAAATCCATCTACCAGTAAATGTTTTTCAACTGTAAAACACATTTTGTTTTCTCTTCATTACAGCTTCAATGCTTAAATCTAGGAATAATTATGAATCCTATCATTGTGCAACATCTACACCTGATATATGAAAATTCATGCTCTTTCAACCACCTTTGAATAACTTAACTCTCCAGCTATCTTGAGATAACTAGTTGAGGGCACCTAGAGCTTAGTAATTGTATTCATTACTTTTGTTACCATTAATGGGTAACCATTACTATCTTCTCCATTACTTCTGTATCCATTATATTACTTTCTGCTCATCCCTACTTCATATACTTCTCTGGGTTCTGGAAATATGTTTCTAATATTGAGCACCACACATGCTGGTATGACGACTCTTCTTCTGCTTCAGTGGAAGTCTATTAAGGGGAGGCATCGGTGAAATTTGGACAAAAATGACGAAAAATGCAATTTTTCGTTTTTTGCCTTAAAATTATGTCTGTACCTTGAACTTTCAGAATCTACCGTCGTTTACTCCTCATCACCATTTAAAAGGCCATTACGCCATGATTTAAATGCCCATGGCGTATGTATGTTGTCATACACTTAAAACTTTAAAGTCATTTTTCTCTGCTTTCTATTTTTTCACATTTTTCAATCTTCAAAATGCATCTTCTCATACAGTTCTTAATAGATTTCTTTTAAATTTTGCACACATGTTTTTAGATAGTTGCTTCATAAAACTTGGTATTTTAAATGCTCTAGATGGAGTAGTTTGTTATCGAATTTTTATTTTGAAAATTATTAATAATTTGAAGAAAAAAAAATGGACATTGAGGTATTCAATATTTTTTTTCTCCAAAACTGTTTGACATAGCCAAATAAAAATACCAGGTTTTGTAGACATAATCTAGGGAAACATATGGCCAGAGTTTAGTTTACTTAGAACAAATAATATTTTATAAGAAGCGTTTGCTATACCACCCTAAAATTGCAGCAAAAAAACGAATAAATTTTTTTTTTGCAAAAACTATCTTACATAGAAAAGTGAAATTTGGTAAACCTTCTAGTTAAGCTTTGGCACACATACATACAAATTTTCACATCATTGTGACAAAAATTGTGGATTTTTGTCATTTTCACAGATGCCTCCCCTTAATTAATCCATACTGGAAACTGTAGCAGCAGCATCACCGGATATTCTGTATTAGCAGAATTATGAGTGCTAATTTCTTTTTAGCTCCACTTTTTGTTTTTAATGTTAAATTATGCCTCACAACATTCAACGCATTATGATCTATAATTTGTGAAAATTAGGGCATTTTTATGCAAATAAAGTCACCCTTCATAACCTGTGTGTTTTCATTGTCACAGAAATACACTTTCCTCATCATATCATTCATTGTCACTGACTATATATTCATTGTTCTTACACCAGTGGATAGAATTAGCATGTTTAACAGTGTTTATGATAACTGTCTTGGAATCACTGTCAGAATGGTGTAATTCTTTCAAATTGCATATTTCTGTGTCTCTCACCTAGTATTAACTGGATTATGAGCAGTGATTGGTTAGTTTTGAGCAGTGCCCTCTGTTTATATAAACAAATTATGATTTCTCCAAGTTAAAATTATATGGAATCTTGCGTGTTATTTGTAATGCTGCATACTTAGTATATCTTCCCAGAAGCTGGGTGATCTAATGATACCATGTGTATATTGATGTAGATACTGTAGCATGATAACCATTGAACTTAGGATTATGAACTGCTGGTACTGGGAATTATTTCTCATAACAGATAAACTAATGTGATGAATGTAATTTTCAATTTTTGCATTTCCTTCCCCTTTAAGCACTTGGCCAACACGCTCTGTATATAATGGCAACCCCAGAATTGGAGATGCTGAAAGATAAATGAATATTTCAAGTATCATCGTCATCGTATCGTCATTGTCATCATCATTAGTGCGCAGCTTAATATTTGGAATATTGTGATCAGTTATAGTTATAGGCACTGGTATCATCTGCAAAAACACTTAGTTTTCTGTAATAAATACCTAATTCCAGGTCATCAACATAAATCAGGCACAGCAGAGGACCATGAACCAATCCTTGTGGAACTCCATATTGAATATTCTTTTCATATGACTAATAATTAATATTTTTATTTGCTTCATTGATTTTGTATATTTTTGTTTGTAAGATATGAGTCAAACCTAGGCTACATGTGTAAGGAAGACCTGTTCATTCTGAGTTCCGGTAATAGATACAGCTGTCTGCTTGACATATTGTGCTGCTTATTACTTGGGTTCCACCTTATAACCCTTCTGTGTATGCTATGCATTGGAAAGAATACAAAGTTGAATGGGAGACCTAGCACTTTAGAATTTTCTTAAAAGTATATTCAGTGTAAAATTTTGCCATTTTTATTTGATTTAAATCTTTCACTAAATGCTTAAATTCAAGCAAATAAGTGACTGAAACATATGTTTTAATGCTATGTAGTACCTTTGGCTTTGTCTTGTTTTTCCTTTCTCTCTCCATCTCTCTCTCTCACACACACAAAAGAATGGACAAAAAGAATGAGTCATGTCTGGAATGTCAGGCTACCTTAACAGTAGAGAACAGCTCCACAAATGTCAAATGACTTGCAGTTTTCAACAAGTAGGTATGTCCGACTATCTATCCGTGTGTGTGGGGGTGGGGGTTTGAGTGTGTGTGTGTGTGTGTGTGTGTGTGTGTGTGTGTGTGTGTGTGTGTGTGTGTGTGTGTGTGTGTGTGTGTGTGTGTGTGTGTGTGTGTGTGTGTGTGTGTGTGTGTGTGTGTGTGTGTGTGTGTGTGTGTGTGTGTGTGTGTGTGTGTGTGTGTGTGTGTGTGTGTGTGTGTGTGTGTGTGTGTGTGTGTGTGTGTGTGTGTGTGTGTGTGTGTGTGTGTGTGTGTGTGTGTGTGTGTGTGTGTGTGTGTGTGTGTGTGTGTGTGTGTGTGTGTGTGTGTGTGTGTGTGTGTGTGTGTGTGTGTGTGTGTGTGTGTGTGTGTGTGTGTGTGTGTGTGTGTGTGTGTGTGTGTGTGTGTGTGTGTGTGTGTGTGTGTGTGTGTGTGTGTGTGTGTGTGTGTGTGTGTGTGTGTGTGTGTGTGTGTGTGTGTGTGTGTGTGTGTGTGTGTGTGTGTGTGTGTGTGTGTGTGTGTGTGTGTGTGTGTGTGTGTGTGTGTGTGTGTGTGTGTGTGTGTGTGTGCGTGCGTGCGTGCGTGCGTGCGTGCGTGCGTGCGTGCGTGCGTGCGTGCGTGCGTGCGTGCGTGCGTGCGTGCGTGCGTGCGTGCGTGCGTGCGTGCGTGCGTGCGTGCGTGCGTGCGTGCGTGCGTGCGTGCGTGCGTGCGTGCGTGCGTGCGTGCGTGCGTGCGTGCGTGCGTGCGTGCGTGCGTGCGTGCGTGCGTGCGTGCGTGCGTGCGTGCGTGCGCGCGCGCGTGCGCGTGCGCGTGCGCGTGCGCGTGCGCGTGCGCGTGCGCGTGCGGGTGCGGGTGCGGGTGCGGGTGCGGGTGCGCGTGCGCGTGCGCGTGCGCGCGTGCGTGCAAAGAAGTTCTGCAAAATAATTCATAAACAACATATCTTAACATTAGAAGGACTGACGGGTAATTTTGACCCAAAATATATATTTGTTTCTTTGTTGTAGTCATAATAGTGAGAGGACATTTACAATATTTCTTGGCTTTTCATTACTGTTATATATCTTATACATTTTCAGCTAAGAATAAATCACAGCATTCAGGTTTTTTATGTTTCTACCTCTAAGGATGTATATAAGATGATTGCGTCTACTGTTACTTTATGACATGTCATGCCTGTTGTGCTATCTAAGAATGTATTAAAACCATTATAGTGGTAAAATATCTGTGTTATTGCAGTAAATTTTTAAGAAATCTTTGTTACTGCTTTGTCAAAATACATTGTAGTTGCATGCCGTGTCGCATTCAGAGGTAACTCCAGTGATTCTGTTACATCATGAGCAAAAAACATTTCAATCTGTGGAAGAAACAATGCAGTATTACTTTACAATTGTAGTGGGGAATATGGTAGTAGTGGTGATATTTCCAAAGGAGAAGATGAGTATGTTTCAGATTAGATTAGTTTAGATTAGCTTGTTTATTCACCAGAAGTATTACATTTGTAATGCTGCTTATATTAAAACAAAAATAATAAAATATAACATAAGAATACAGCATCTCATTCATTAATTTATTATTTGCTTAAAAGAATACAATTCATAGCATCATCAAGTTAAATGTACACATACTCAGAGGTATACATAAACAATAGCACACAAATTAATATATTCCTAGTCAAATTTTAGAATAACATATTTACTATGTTGAGTAACTTGCTATGCTTTATAACAGCTTATAAAATACTATTTACTTAAGCAGTAATTATCCAAGCTATTCATCTAGTGAATATGGTACAAGAGTATTAAAGAAATTCTTAGTGAAATAGGATCTGGGGATTATTTATTTATGCCAACAAACTTACTGTTGGTGTTTTTAAACACACAAGCCGTGTGTGGGCAAAGTTTGAGAGGGAGAACTGGAACTTAAAAATTCAATGCCACAACTGGGATTTGAACCACAGACCTTCCACTTACCAGGCGGCTGCTCTACCACTGAGCTATTGTGACAAACTGCCAGAATGGCATTAAATTCTCAAACCAGTTCGTATTTCTGTGGCATTGAATTTTTAAGTTCCAGTTCTACCTCTCAAACTTTGCCCACACACGGCTTGTGTGTTTAAAAACACCAACAGTAAGTTTGTTGGCATAAATAAATAATAATTACCATCTGAAGGTTATTTAATCCTGGGATATAAAGTACTTACAATAGTAAGTCACCATTGGGGTAATTTGTCTCTGATGTGAGACTGCCTTTGTGGTTTACCAGGAGAAATACGAACTGGTTTGAGAATTTAATGCCATTCTGGCAGTTTGTCACAATAGCTCAGTGGTAGAGCAGCCGCCTGGTAAGTGGAAGGTCTGTGGTTCAAATCCCAGTTGTGGCATTGAATTTTTAAGTTCCAGTTCTACTTCTCAAAGGATCTGGGGATATTTGGAAGTACAGTCATAGTGTAGAGAAAGGTTTCTAGAAAAGAGTTAAAATGAAGATTGAAGGTACAGAAAGGCAGGATATAATGGGTAGTCTAAATTCCAAGACCTCCTTATGTACTTATAGAGAGATGAAAATGAATTGGGAAGGAGAAAAGTATTTTGATATTTGTGACAAAATAGCAAGAGAGGGCTTTGCATGGGCCAGAACAGGGGTGATAAGATTAAAAGGATTAGGCAAGAGAGAGAAGAGCAAGGTAAGTGTATAATGTGTAATATGAAAACAAATAACTTTTGCCATATATTGATAGAGTGTGAGGAAATAAAGAATTAGAGAGGAAAAATAGGAAAGAAAAATTGGACTATGTTACCTAGAGAAATTTTAGTTAAAAAGTTATTGAGCATAAAATCAAGAAACAATGTATTACAAACAGGAAAGTATTTAGGCATAGTTAGAAATAGATGGCTAAGGAAAATTAGAAATAAGGAGTAAGAAGCAAATGCAGATGTTTGAAAGAAAAGGAGTAAATAGAACCCAATAGTTCGGTTCCATGGAAATACAGTAACTCAGAAAAATATGGAAAATTATATTGTGTTATAGTAGATTATAGAGTTAGACATTTAAGCAGTATTGAATTGTAAACAAATTGTACAAAGGATGAAACATAAAAATAAATAAATATCATCTAGTGAATAGTAGCATCCTTCTTCCTTATAGGCAAAATTTCTTTAGTTCTTACTTGAATATATCAAAGTTGTTACAGTTTGCAAATAGACAGCAAGCTTATTATACAGCTCATGAGCTGCAGCAGCAGGTTTAGTTTTATACACTTTTTACCTGTGTGACAATATGAACATGACTGGAAATTTACAAAAAGTCATATAAAGTACATTAAACAGTCTTGCAGCAAGTCGTCTACTGAATAGAATATATGATTTAAAAGTAGATTCTTGAACTTTCTCTTATCAATGAAATTTGACAAAAATTGTCAAAATTTTTTATCTTTTTGCCTTTTTTATTATGCTTATACTTTGTACTTTAATGGCACACTTTTGTTTTCTCAAGATTGGCCATTTGAACTGGCTTTGAATTTTGTAGGCATTTCTCTTGCAAGGAATTTTACGTCAAAGAGGTTGTGAGTTGGCTGTGCTGAAATAAATTTGATATATCAAGCTGAAATGCTGCAAATCTTACATATGGCTTGCTTGTAAACAAAGAAGTGCAGTCAGTGTTCTGTATTTCTGTAGTCTTGCCAGGTTATTTCAGTGTTCCAGTTGTTCCAGTTATAGGTTAGGCATTGTTTATGTATTTAATAGATTTTAAGTTATTCATTAGTTGATAATAAAGCAGTAATAAACAGATATTTTAGAAGTTTGGTGTACAAATTAGTGAAAGTGCATAGTGCAGAAGTTAGCAAGGAGCAATATATCACTAAATTTTGTGAACAATGGGAAGGCAAGAGGAAAGTTTCCATATTAAGAAATGACCAAGCAAACTTAAAACTTCAAAAACTGCTACTGAGGCCAAAAAAGCAGGAGAGTTTCCATCACTGATACTAGCACTACAATCTTTGACACTACTAATCCTGTTATTATCTACAGTCTTTTCCATTGTCCACTATCCTATGCAATGTAATTTCAGTTGAGCAGTCAAATGAATTTTCATTTTTTTGAATAACCAAATCCACCAAAAGGCATTGTGAAAGAGTAATCATTCTCTCCTACACGGTCTTCTGTTGAATAACACCTTCTTAACTTGGATGTCACAATATTTAAAAAGTTGCAAATATTAATGATTTCATTCATTTTTGCTGTATTTGCACAAAAATACTGACACACATATAGTAAACATATTAACTACTTGCTGAGGTAACTGATTGTTTAACTCCCCTCTCCTCCACGACTGCAAGTGCTACAATGACAGTTAAATCTTCATATATGGTGTGGATTATTATAGGTAGACGGACTAGGTCAATCCTTCTAATGTTGAATGGGACCAGCTAGCATGATTTTGCTTTTCTTATTCTTAGCCCACCAACATGAACCAAGAAACATGTGTCTGCCTGTTTCTGGATTTACATTTTTAAGTGTAAATTAGTTTTGCATAACCTTCTATATATCATATTCACTGGCTATTAAGATGATATTAATCTTTTAGGCCTTGAAGCAACACCTAATCAGTATTCATAATGGACCAGGTTCAGCATCTTATGCCTGCTCCGTTTGTGGAGTTGCATTTAAAAGAAGAGGGAATCTAATGCGACATATATTATCATGTCATCAAGGAGTGCGGCGTTTCATCTGTGGATTATGTGGACATCGGTACGCTCAGAACCAGGATTTGCGAAGGCATCTTATTACCAAGCATCAAATACAATTGGCAAACAACCCAATCATAGAGAAGAAACCAGCTCAGGTATTTCTTTTCTGCTAAAGTATGATTGGAAGCTTTCCTGGCGACGAACATATTCAAGATGTTCTTGGGCTTCGAGCCAGGTGTAGTGATGAAGAGCCATCGACGTTTCGGGAGTGTGCATCTCTCCCATCATCATATATAATGTGCTGTGGTACTTGAAGCTTAAGTCTAGATGGGTAAGCAGTAGTTAAACCTTAAATAATAACAGAAAAGAATATTTAAGATGTTCTCAGGCTTTGAGCACATTATATATGAGGAGGTGACACACAAAAGTGAACATGTCCATCAAATATGAATTTTCAGAATTGGCATAAAACTTATCTGATCTATATTTGAGTATGAAAACAAATTCTTAAAATAGAAACACGTTAATTTTGGTATTTAAAAGTCACTTTGACTCTGTAATTAAATCTAGAAAGAAAATATTTTGTTAAAATTCACAGTTAAATGTGGACATGTTCACTTTTGCATGAATAACTGAAAAATGTTCAGATTTTAACAATTTGCAGGAGGTCAATATCTTGTATATTCTTAGTATATTAAGTTTTGATGCTATAATACGTTTAGTGTAATTTAAAAGAATACATGTTTTACAGACAGCTGGTCCAGATGGTGACGTCATAAATATATTCAAATTATGCAACAAAGCTCCTTAACGCATTGTCTTTTTCAGAAAATATATTCTATAATTTTACCAAATTGTTCACATTAAATTGTAGTTTGTTTTAGAATTGTCTACCACACGTGCATAACAGTGCGCTCTGCTTGCCGTGGATATACAATGTATGTAATATTAACATGGGTTCAGTTACCTTGCGTTTCTTTAAAGATTGAAACATGAATCCTGTTAATGTGCTGGAGTTCACGTTGCCTCATTTTCGAGAATGTGGTTTTTCTTCGAGAGTAATAAGTTTAGAAGAAATGACAATTAGCTGACATTATTAATTTGCTAGAAACAAATCCTATGGGTTTTGGCGTTATTCCGGAAACAACTCTAGATGTAGACACAGTAAAAGAAAACAAAGATAGTGACAGTTGTGACAATTCATCTTCATTCTCACAATCACTGTGTGACATTCACATTCCAAGCACAATTGGTACAACAGAACCAGGTTTGAATCCTGTGTTAGAATCTAGTGACTCTAATAATTTAGACTGGTCTCCAATAAAGTCCATTAGTTTGAATTATGTTTGCAGTCCACAGAATAAAAAATAATTTAATTGTTTTAATAATTTAACCTTGGGATCTATTTCATGATTAAATGACCAACAATGATCTCCCACAGTGATTTATCCATCGTTTATACTTGATATTTCTAAAATGTTCCTTTATTCTGGTTTCTAAATGACATTTTGTTTTACCAATGTGAATCTTGTCACAATCCAAACAGCTAACTTGATAAATATCAACTTTTTATAATTTGGAATTTTGCCCTTTTTAGAAAAATTAAGCACATTTTTTATATTATATTTATTTTGAGGAACCAAAGTTATTCCATGTTCTTTGAAATTTTTTATAAATGTTTTACTAGTCCAAGGGTGGTAAGTAAACCTTTTTAAATTGACAGTGTTCTTTTATTTAAATGTCTATCTTTTTATGTATGTTGTTGTTAGCTAATGCTGGATTTCTGACAATGAAGTCATTAATCCTCTTGCTCTCCAATATTTTTCACTGATGATATTGAAGAGAGCAACAGCAGTAATAGTAACCGCTTTTTAGAGAGCACCATATTTTTATGTTTTGGCGGTCACATCGCTCTCTCACAACCCCCAGAATGTCTGGAGGACCACACCTGTTGTTGGTTTACGGGTCCCACCGACCTGACCAGGAAAGTTATCAAAATAAATTCACCGACCATATCCTCTGATCACCAATCAGAGGACGTATTACATCCCGTGACAGGTCAGCATGTTAGGGGTTAAGGTTTTATAGAGAAATGGAGAGGTTGGAAAAATAAAGACTCCCTAGTCCTCGGGAACCCTAATAGCATCGGGGTCAGAAGAGAACAAGAGATGACCAAGGTAAGGTCAGATAGAAAAGTTACAGTGAGGAGCAAAACACCAGTAAGTGGAAGTAATGTTCTGCTCAGCTTGGGTACCTTGTGGTCGCTATTCACATATCCCCTAGACGGAGACCCCTGAGTATCAATGCTAAATAGTACCCATACTCAAAATCATTTTATTCTCAAATCATCCTCAGAGCAAGTAGGAGAACTGTGATCATTGCTGTAGTTCATCTATTCCGCCACACAGATGGCAGTGCAACTGCTAGTGCAGCACAATGCTAACACAAACACTAACATTTAGCACAAGATTCACTGGAAAAGTAGCAAAGGAGAAGAATAATGTTGTTTAACAATGACTAACTCACGCATGCACATTCTGACAGCCATTCACAGAAATCCAAGACAATAATGTTACCACTAGAATGCAAAATGGCATTAAAGGAATAAAGTAAAATAAAATTTCCTGTGAATGAAGGGTTAACTTTGCTGCAAGAATAGTACAAGCTACTTGTATTTTGTTCAACAGATAATGTTTGAAAGGTAGAACTGGAACTTAAAAGTTCAATGCCACAACAGTTCTACCTCTCAAACTTTGCCCACACATGGGTTGTGTGTTTAAAAACACCAACAGTAAGTTTGTTGGCATAAAAAAAAAAGATAAAAATGTATTCAAATGTTCATTCCATCTTTATTTTGCCAACAAAGCTTTTAAAATAAATTATGTTTATAAGCTTTTTGATGCTCACATTTTTCACAAATAATAATGTTTATTTTTTAACTTGTATCCAATTATGGCTGGGAGGGATTGGGGCGCTGACCACGTCCCACCTTCAGTACTACACCCCACTTATGTTGCCTGTGGTGGGCAGAGGTGGGGATGCAGTGGTCGGGCACTAGGTCTTGGCCCGCATGGACTGTTGTGCCAAAGGGTATTATCCAATTATGGCTTCCCTTCTGCTTTGGGGAAAGTAATTAGCACTAGAGACTATTCTTTTAAGTAGAACCTAACATAATTATGTTATTTGTGGAGATTTGCAGTAATGAGTTCAGTCATTCTAGGGTGAAATAAAAAGGAACAATTTAGTTACAAGTGTTCTTTTTATGTATTAAATCTATATTAAAGCTATTAATTAATGCAGTGTTGATAATGTGTTCAAATTCTCTATTAAATTCTTCTTTATTAATGGGTGTATTTCTCAACCTACAAATTAAACTGTTGAAAACCATGAATTTATGTGAAGGAAGATTAAAGCTTTTATTTTTTATGTAATTATCAGTATGTGTTCACTTTCTATGAATACCAAAATTCAGTTTAGTTTTGTGTCTCATGATCTTTAAATCCAGGAAAGGCTCTGAGATTTCTTTCTGATTTCAAGGAACATGTGCATGCTTCCATTTCTGTACATTTGCTTGTGCACGTGCATGTGCATGTATGCCAACATTTCCACAACATTCACTATTTTCAAAATATTTGCTATTATATATAGATTGAAGTAGTATACCTATACTTTAAGATACTAATTGCTCATTTGTTTGTATGTCAGCTTTCTGGTAAAGTGTATTTGGTTGTGTTATGAACATTTCACTGTTGTCTCTGCTCCAAGCACAAAGCAAACTGTGTGTTACTTAAATGAAATAATGCACATACAGAAGTGTTTTTGTTTTGTTCGTTGTCATGTTATTTATGAACTTCTGGGTATTATCCCCTGGCAAAGTAAAGCCATAATCAGTTTTACTGTTAAGGCCACATGCAAGACATGTGTACAACATTTCACCAGGTATGAGGATAAAGTTCAATGTGAAAATGTGTCCTTAAACCTAATTAATTTAATTTAACCAGCAATGGTCACCAAGGGAGTCATTTAGATGGGCAAAATCACAAGGTAGATCTGAGAATTAAACCTATGGTTCTGGGAATGGTATCCAGACATAAGCTCCAAGCTATAGAGGTGACTTGCATGCAGATATGTATCATGATCATCATGAAGCTTTACATGAGTATATGATAGAATACTTGTAAAACTGTAATTAGCAGAGAAAGTCATAGTAGTCTTACACATCATAAATTCTATTCTTTTGACATTTTAATCCTCTTAGAACCATGCAGCGCAGTGTCTGCCAGGCATTTTAAGTACCAGAGCCAATATGAGTGGCTCCAGATGTACAGCTGCCTCAGTGCTCGAGGCGACTATATTGGCTTGCAAAACATTATAGGTACTGTAAAGATATTTTTGTGACATCCTGAAGCGATGGAATGCAAACATTTGGAAGGGTCTAGCCTTTTTCCTTTAAAAGGCAGGTTTATAATGGTATTTCTGGCTTTCATAACACTAAACAACCCCCTCAGTCTGTGTTTGTATGCAGTGCATTTCCTGTAAAAAATGGCAAGTGGTTCTCGCGAGGTTTATGCAACAGGCATAGATGATGTAAAGCCTTTAGGAGATTTTGATCGGTGTGAGGTAAATAACAGTGAGCTTTTATCAGATAGTGACAGTGCCATTGATTTTCTATCTATCTAGTTGGCACTACAACCCATTGTGGGAATTCGTCTCGATCCTGTGCTTTCCCCTTCCAGCCCCTTATTCCCATTTTTTCATGTACCGTTCCACATCCTGTAGACTCTTTCTCAGTCTTCCCCTCCTTCTCACCCCTGTTATGCCATTATGCAGTAAATGTTTAGGAACTCTTCCATCTTCCATCCTTTCAATGTGCCCTAACCACCTCAATCTCAGTGATTTGGTGTATCTCACCAAATCCTCCCCTTTGAGTATTAGACTTGACGGAGTCTCTTCCGGCTGGTATCTCCCGTCACCAGTATGAAGGGAATCTTCTGCTCGTCGTCACTTTGAAGGGTCGGTATGATGAATTCTTTTCTCGTATAAAAGATCCGGCTAACTCTTTCGATGAACTGCGATGACTCTTTCTTTCCTATCTCGGTCGTGGTACGGGTATGAAGTATGTTCACAATTTACAGCTAATAATTTTCCTTGAGACGCGACCCCCGTGAAAATTATATGTTACGTCGATGTATTAACTTTTAGTCTTTCTAATGAGATAGTCTTCTTTGCTCTGGAGGCCACCATTGAAATAATATTAGTGTATTTATTATCACAATTTTATTCGTTAATATCTATAACATTTACAATGAAGACAAAAGATAATCGCACTAGGCCAACTGCAAACGATATGATGCAAACAATCAAACAATGGGAAACAAAACACTCCAACACAACACCTACCATAACTAATAATACTGCATCAAATGCCCCTCATCACAGTATATGCAACTAATTCTATTTTGGGAAAATTGTTTTCAGCCATACAATGTTGCATGTACTGTGATGATCTCCCCACAACAATGTAATTGTACAACAATATAACAACTGTGTTGAAAAACATGTCATCGTTGAATACAAAAATATTTTCTCTTGACAATGTTTCGATTTTTTTTTTTTTTTTTTTTTTTTTTTTTTTTTTTTTTGCAACTTTCAGGGGTTCTATGCCCCTCCCCACTAAAATTTGTTTTATGATTTTTCTTATGTGCGGTGGATAATGGCGAATAAGTGCTTCAATAACCTCCTGTTCACTCAACTGAGGTTGGAGTAGTTTCGATTTGTTCGCCAGTTTCAAAAAATACTCCATCATTGAAATACCACGTTTACTGTCATAATGTCCGGTAGCCAGTTCGACTTTAATCTGGTTTTGACGTCTCGGTCCCCAAAATCTATTTATAAAAAGGTTTTGAAACATACTATATGTTTCGTGAGACGCCAAAGTTAGTCTTAACCATTCCAATGCGTTTTTCTTAAGACAGCGTTTAACCACCATCATTCGTATCTCGTTCGGAATTCGTTTGATCCTAAAATAATCCTCCAGTTCTTTTATGAAAATTTTTGGATTGTCACCGGCTTCTTCGTCAAATGACGGAGGGGTTAGGTCATGGAACAAGTGACTAGCGTGACAATTATGGTTTTGACTAGGGGAGTGCATTGGCATAGCTAAATCATTCTCCTGAAAGTCCGCCGTATTACTGTTATTGTCAAGTGCATCAGTATTGGTCATATTTTTGCATTCACTCACAAATTGATCATGATTGTCATTAACTCTATCAGCCTGTAGAGCAATCACAACTTGGGAAAGCCTTCCTGTAAATTCTTTTTCCTTTGCAACCGTTTCATTTATTCTATTTACACTTACATTGGCTTCCTCCTTTACTTTATTCAATTCTTCTCGCTGTGACTGCATCTCAGCGCTTATACCCTTTACAACATTTTCTAAACTATCAATTTTTACATCAATGTCATTTTGTTTTGACCTAATTCCATCTTGATACATTTTACAACTCTGTTCTACCACGACTATCTCTGTTCTCAATTCATCTCCTACCTTTGCAATTTTTGCATTCTGTTCTGCTAGTTTTTCATCAAATTCTTTACTTAATTCAGCTTTCATTTCTACCACTGTCTTCTCCTGTCCTAACTTAACTTCATTTATCAATTTTCCTAGCCTAGCTATTTCTACTGTGTTTGATTCCTGTCCTAATTTTATCACGCTTACTAACTCACCTAATTTAGCTATATCATTGTTACTTGATTCAATTCTTTCTGTACATTCCTTCTTACATAATTCAATTTCTTGTGACAATTTATTTATATTTCTGGCATTATCCTCCTTCAAATCTGCTACATTTCTAACACTATCCTCTCTTAGTTTTGCTACATCTGCTTTTAGTTCTGTTACATTTCTAACACTATCCTCTCTTAGTTTTGCTACATCTGCTTTTAGTTCTGTTACATTTCTAACAAAATCTGCTTTTAAATCTGCTTTTATATCTGCTGTATTTTTGTTCACCGCTTCCAATATTTCTTTCAATCCTATTTCAGATTCCTTACATACTACATTCTTTCTACCTTCTACTGATAACTTATCACTCACTTCCCTCTCTACACTATCATTATCTTTCTCAACTTTTTCCATCTTCTGTACAATTTTCTTATTGCGTAGTATCATAAATTAGTACTAGTCTTACTTGAATTCTGGAGCACAAGAAAAAGGATACTCCGTCAAAATGTCTTCTTTTCACTCTTTGTCCAGGTACATATTTTTACTCTATACGCCTGTATTCGAGCCGTCGCACGTCTGGGCGCCAGTATGAAGGAGTTTCATCCGGCTGGTATCTCCCGTCACCAGTATGAAGGGAATCTTCTGCTCGTCGTCACTTTGAAGGGTCGGTATGATGAATTCTTTTCTCGTATAAAAGATCCGGCTAACTCTTTCGATGAACTGCGATGACTCTTTCTTTCCTATCTCGGTCGTGGTACGGGTATGAAGTATGTTCACAATTTACAGCTAATAATTTTCCTTGAGACGCGACCCCCGTGAAAATTATATGTTACGTCGATGTATTAACTTTTAGTCTTTCTAATGAGATAGTCTTCTTTGCTCTGGAGGCCACCATTGAAATAATATTAGTGTATTTATTATCACAATTTTATTCGTTAATATCTATAACATTTACAATGAAGACAAAAGATAATCGCACTAGGCCAACTGCAAACGATATGATGCAAACAATCAAACAATGGGAAACAAAACACTCCAACACAACACCTACCATAACTAATAATACTGCATCAGACTGATTTCTGAGTTTGATCTGATTCTCCATGTGTTGTTACCAAATATTAGCCCATATATTCATCTTATAATCTTTCTCTTGAATATATGTAGAGCATTTTCATCTTTTTTATTCAATACCCAAGTTTCAGCAGCATATGTTACCACTGGTCTAATCAGGGTTTTGAATATTTTTAGTTTTGTTGTTCTCATTAACAGTTTAGATTTTATTAACCTAAGATTTTCAAAATATGCTTTATTTCCTGTTAATATTCTATGATTTATTTTCTTTGTAATTAATCCTTTATTATTTATTTTTGCTCCTAAATATGTGAAACTAGTAACTTTTTCAAATTTATAATTTCCTATTTTAATTTTTTGCATTGTATTGTCAGCTTGATTTACTTCCATCATATTCTTAATTTTATCCTCATTTATCTCTAAGACAACTGACTTCCCAGCTGCTTCAATTGTAAACATCGTTTCTTGTAAAGCAGGTAAGTTTCTGGCAATCAAGGCAATATCATCTGCATATGCACAGACTTGTTTAGATTTATATAATATATTGCCTGTTAAGTTGAGTTGCTTCAACACTTTATCCAGTAATGTCATATTGGGTACTGTGCTCCCCCACTTAGCTTTGTTAATTATTACTACTATTAAGTTAATAGTGTAGTTTCATATTGGAGAAAGGTTAAGTACAGCCATGTGTACAATGTTTTGCAATAATTATAGAGTCTAAAATGATAAATCTTTACCTCTGTTTATTGGACAGTCCCTAGAAAAATGCACTTAAACTGCACTTCTGCACCTTGTTCTTTTATAATATATAATTTTACTAAGTTAAAGAAATATAGAATAATAATGCATGCTGTTTTGTTTAAGAGCACCATTATTTCATTTTATATGGATCTATTATTTTTTGTGCTTTTTAATATAAATTTTTAAACTGAAAGGCAAAAACAAAATTTTCTATAAAAATATTTACCTTTAATGCTATGTTTAGAGGCTATCGAGGAGCTATCTAAGTGGTTGATATTACAGCTGGAGATCGTACTAAATATGCCTTGGTTTAAAAATAGTTTCACTGCTTTATCCACTGGCCATAGTCATTTATGCACTGTTTTCTGCAATAATGATTTTCAACATAAAAGCCCATGGCACTATATACCAGTGATGGGTGACAGGCCTCTGGCTCTCAACAGCCAACTTCAGAAAGCCGAACAGATCAGCTATGGCACTAAGGGGATTAATTCATAATTCTAATGCTAATATTATTTGTTTTTACCTGAATTTTTACACCCAACTTTGTTGCAGGTTTATGTTTATCCACCTCTTGAAGCTTTACCTGCTTCAGATGCACAATACATTAACATTATAATAGCTGAAGAAGGCCTCAAGATTCAAAAGCTTCTCGCCATAGAGAATGACACAAACAGTTCCACAGACATTGAACATACCATACCACTCAGAAGCGCAGCTCAAATGCTTAGTATGAAGCCAGTTTCCGGACCAGAGAAAGTAACCATTCAGTCGAAAGAATATTCTGAATCTATAACTAACAAAGATTCTGTTACTTTTATGCAAGAGCATTCATACATCCCTCTTCTTAGTTTTCACATTTGTACTCAGTGTAATAATGTTACCATTAGGAAACGACAGAGTATCACAGACCATGAAAACAACAGTAGTAGCTGTGAACAATGCTATAATGTGAGAGAGGAGTTTCCTGATCTGAGAGCTGAACCCACAGTGGTTAAGCCTGGCTTAGTTATCGCTGGGCAAAGGAGTGTATCATTAGAAAACCTCTCATCTAGTAACTCAGAAGCTGCATTAAATGATAGATTAATAAATGAAGTTTTAACAACTGAATTTGAAGAATATCTATATGAAAGTATAGCTTCATTAATGAATCCAGATTTGGATGGTGCTTCAGATCAAATGCCCATTCAGAATGTAATGATTCAACCTAGTTCAGCCATGTCATCAAAATTTTCAAATGAAAACTTCTTAATGGCCACATCAATTCCTCCATCTATTACAGATAATTCTATGTTGACAAATAAGTCATTTACACCAGCAGCAGATTTACCCTTGAATAATCTGAGCAATCTTAAAATGGATGGAGCCTTGCTCTCCTTCACCTCACCACAAATATCTGCTGAGACTGATCATTGCAAATCAAAATCTTCAGAAGAAGAGAAGAAAAATAACATTTCTGCAGATACAGTAAATAAAGAAGCTTACCATGAAGCACAAGATTTACCCTTGAATAATCAGAGAAATTTCAAAATGGGTGGAGCCTTGCCTCACATCTCCTCATTAAAAATATCTGCTCAAACTCATAATTACAAATTAAACAAATCTTTAGAAGAAGAGAAAAATTATATGTCTGCAGATACAGCAAATAAAAAAGCATACCGTGAGGAAGCATATTCACCCTTGTATAATCTGAGCAGTCCCAAAATGGGTGGAGCCATGCCTCCCTTCACCTCACAAGAAATATCTGATGAGATTGATAATTGCAAATCAAACAAATCTTCAGAAGTAGAGAGGAACGACAGCATACCTGAAGATACAGCAAATAACAAAATTTGCCTTGAGGTGGCTGATTTATCCTTAAATAATATGAACTTGCCTCCCTTCTCACCAAAAATATCTGCTGGGATCAATAATTGCAAATCAAACAAATCTTCAGAAATACATAAAGCAAATAGAAGAGTTTATCCTGAGATTGGTTCCAGTGATGATCCATTTCCTCAAATATCACAGTGAGTAGTTCCATTAAGTGTAATATGTGTGTGATTCTGTAAGTACAGGGTGGATGGAAGGGGTGGAGATATCCTCTGCAAAACAATTAATTAACTTTTGAAAGAATCTAAAAATTGTTAACCTTAAGACTATCTCCAAGTACTTACCTATATGGGGTTCATAGTGGAATATTTTACAGTTTGCATAACTGAGGCACATGGCAAGCAGCACATAAGAAGTAAGTTAACAGGGTTACAAAGTAAACAGTTTCATTTGCATCTATCCCAGAAGTACATCAGTGTTTCCTATTTGTTAGAAATTGGAAAGATTGTCTATAGAAAATGCTCATATTTTACACTTGGCACTGATGAACAGGTTTAAAATATTTGCTACACAACTGTATGCTGCAATAACGCACACATAAAAGTTCAGGTTTGGCATTAATGAAAAACCTACATGGAAAATAGATACATGGACAGATGGATGAGTGAGTGGATACGTAGACACAGACTTATGAGTGGGAGGTGCACTTAAAAGTATTGCCCTCCCATACTGAAGTTTCTCCAGGTTTTTCTCAGTTATCACATCTGCCAAATCCTGGGGAGGGACCCTAAACCTAGGCCTGTAATGTTTCCCTCACAATTGTCATGTCATTAGTGTCCATTACCTGTGATGCCCTATGTAGTACTAACGGATGTTAAACACTACTAAAAAAATAAATAAATAGATAAATACAAAGCTTTTAACAAGTCTTTTGTGCGAAGGCATTTTTCTTAAGAATTTGCATTCTCCTTTGTGTATGCTTCATTTTTTGAATACTGAACATGATCTTTGCACAGGAGGCTTCATTCATTGTTTATGTATGGCTCACAAGTGTTACATTGTAGCTGTAGAAGTGGGCAGTTACAGTATATTTTTATATGAAATAATATTTGTTTGACAAAGAAAACCTGAATATTTTCAAGGTGTTTTCTTGCAAGAATATTACTAACTTCTTGTGCTGACATATGTAATTTTCTCAGAGGAGAAAAGGTCAAGATTTTATTGATAGAGGTTACAAATTTCTAAAGAAACATGTAAAAGATATTAAAATGGTACTCAGAATTCATTTGTGTACCTGAAGTATAAATTGGTTTTCCTGCATAGTTGGTAGCTATAAATTCTGACCAGTAACACAAAGATTAACAAATAATTGGCTAATATTTTTCTTTATATAACCACTAGTATTAGTACAACTACAGAAAAAATGATTGAGCCATGTAACATTTCAAAGTGTCACTTTGGCCTCATGGAAGCGAGAGCTTGGTGCAGATATACATGTACATTATATTACAAATAAGATTTGTACACAGTAAGGCAAGACACTCTTTATACATTATAATATACCTATAATAACAACCACAGACCAGTTAACAGAACCATCCTTCATCAACTTGCACAGAAAATATTCTTAAACTAAACCAAATTTTGAGAGTTGAGCAGTCCGTTACAGTTCTGTATAATAAGAATAAACAATTCTTCTTGGTAGCAATGACTCAGGGCTAATGCACTGCGGTTGAATCTCAGTATGTTACTTGGGAAGTAGCTAACTGCATAGGTATTTTTTCTCTTCATTTTCATACTAGCACCTTTTATATGGATGTAGATTACTATATATAATACAAAATCTATCATATGATATATGAATATGAAGTAGTTGTCTGCCGTTCTCCAAAATAGAAAACAAAGAACAACATATCCTGATTATGCTATTAATGTTATAGCATGTTTAAATGTAACAAAAATGTAAGAAAACATTGGTTAACACTTCCTTAATTGCTGCACATTTACCTCAAGTTCTGGCATCTTAACAACGGTAGGTAACCATCTGTCCACTACCCTTAAATAAAGGCAAAGCCTTGTATTCAGTGGCTGTTAGAAATGGATCTCTTTCGATCTTTGCCAAGGGAGATCTATCTTCATTCTCTCCAGGTACGTGTGAGAAAAAACAAACAACTATTTAACGATCGTCAACACAAAAATGATTGTGAAAACATGTAAACTGAAAAAGAAACTCAATCATTTGTGCAATATCCCACAAAAAGCACCCTATCAGAAAAAGAATAGCTACCAAGAACCAAAAAAACTCAATGTTACACCAAAATCCTCTGACCAACATGGAAACATCTTTAAATACAAACTGGCAAAAATGGATTCCAAAATATCAAATAATAACACAAAAAAGCTTGACAATGTGGTAAATCTAAGTGAAAAAACATTCTCCCAAAAGGAATTGGAATTCTTAAATCAAGGTTTAAAAACTTGTGTGACATTTTCTACCAAAATTGAAGAATACATTACCGACATAAACATAGTAATACAAAATTTACTAACAATAGAGAAAAGAATAGCAAAACACCAATGTGAAAAAATAAGAGTAGAATTCAATTCTAAACCCCATCAAAGAAACAAACACAAAAACATCATTTCCTTGAAACAAAAACAAGTAATATACTCAAAAGCTGACAAAGGAAGCAAAATAGCCATTATGGAAAACACAGATTATTTAAGCAAAATGGAAGAAATACTTAACATGAAGGAATTTGAACTAATTAACAAAAACCCATTGAAATCCTTAGTACAAAAGGATAAAGAAACAATAAATAACAGCAAGATAATACCATACAAACATAGTGAAACCGAACAATCCTACTTTGCCCAGACTCTACGGCCTGCCAAAAATTCACAAACTCAACATAAGCATGAGACCGATAATCAGCAGTATTAACTCACCAACATATAATTTGACAAAATGGCTAACCAGAAAATTCAAGTCTTTCCCTAAATTCAATAGTTTCAGTGTCAGAAATTCCTTTGAATTTGTTGACGTCGAAGATTTACAATTAAAAGAAGATGATATACTGGTAGCATTCAAACTTCCTAAATTAATTAATAACTGGTTAAAATCCATAGATACCTAGAGAAGAAATTTCAGAATACATCAAGTTCACAAAATTATGCATAGAACAAAATTTTTTCCAATTTCAATTTAAATACTACAAACATCAGGACTAGCAATGGGTAAGCCACTTTCCCCAGTGCTTGCAAATCTGTTCATGAGTTCCGTAAAAACAAGAATAGCCAAGAACTTCCCTTGGATTTTTAAAACATGGCAATGGTACGTAGAGACGTCTTTGCAATAGTACCAAGGAAACACATCGATGATGCACAAAAACTGCTAAACTTGCAAGAGAAAACCATAAAATTCACCATGGAAACAGAAGCAGATAGGCAAGTTCCATTTTTAGATTTAAAAATCATAAAAACTAAAAACAGAATAACCTTTGGGATCTACAGAAAACCAACACAGACAGATAATTATATCATATGCAATAGCTTCAACCCAAGACTGCACAAACAAGTTGCTTTCAACAGTTTAATTCACAGATTAGAGAACATACCACTTTCAACACATCGATGATGCACAAAAACTGCTAAACTTGCAAGAGAAAACCATAAAATTCACCATGGAAACAGAAGCAAATAGGCAATTTCCATTTTTAGATTTAAAAATCATAAAAACTAAAAACAGAATAACCTTTGGGATCTACAGAAAACCAACACAGACAGATAATTATATCATATGCAATAGCTTCAACCCAAGACTGCACAAACAAGTTGCTTTCAACAGTTTAATTCACAGATTAGAGAACATACCACTTTCAACACATCGATGATGCACAAAAACTGCTAAACTTGCAAGAGAAAACCATAAAATTCACCATGGAAACAGAAGCAAATAGGCAACTTCCATTTTTAGATTTAAAAATCATAAAAACTAAAAACAGAATAACCTTTGGGATCTACAGAAAACCAACACAGACAGATAATTATATCATATGCAATAGCTTCAACCCAAGACTGCACAAACAAGTTGCTTTCAACAGTTTAATTCACAGATTAGAGAACTTTCAACACAGGAATATCATAAAGAACTTAAAGAAATCGTTAGAATTGCAGAAATTAATGGCTTCTGGAAATCTTGGATAAATAAAAAAGTGAACATAGTGAAGAAGAAAAAACTAATAAAAGAAACAGCCATCCTAAGAAAACCAAAAGAGGAAATGTCATTCAGAAAATTCACATATCACCCAAAGACATTTGACAAATTCAAAAAAAATGTTAGAGAATATAACATACAATTGGTTCCAATCAACAGATATAGCGTTAAAAACTTATTTGGCTCAAACACTGAAGACAACATTGCAGCAAATAAAAAATCTGGAATCTACCAAATAGAATGCAATAAGTGCAATGAGGTTTATACAGGAAAATTTAAGAGAAATTTGGAAACAAGAACTAAAGAATATTTCAGATGTATAAAGTACAAACACTCAGAAATGTCAGCAGTTGCCACCCATTTTTGGAAAATAAATCATGACATTAATCTGGATCCAAAATTATTAAGACACCTATCAAGAAACCAAGAATTGTCAACGTGGGAACAGATCTTTATCTGGAAGAACAAAGAGTTTTCAATTTTGATATACCACAAAACGATCCATTATACAAGTTCAGTCGATGTCCGGTTGATAATGGAGGAAAGCTAGCCTTTGAAACATGTTCCAGGAAATTTTAAAAAGTGAGTGTTGTTTAGTGTTATTAATTGACGCAAATCCTATTTTAATGTGATTCCAACGACACTGTCATCAACTTCCAGTATTTATTATTATATCACTAGTAGTTGGAAGCATTGGCTGTGATATATATGTGCATGTATCTGACACTAAATTTATAACAAATATTGTGGAAAAATCCATAATAATTTAAACTAAGAATATGAAGTAGATATCTAAGATAGGAGAAATAAAGTAAAGGGAAACAAAAAATATATACCATCACCAGATTTGAATTTAGGTTTACAATGGCTAAAGTGCATGCATTACATCTGAGCTGTAAGTGTATGGGTTCAGAAAGGTCTGTGGTCACATCCTTTTAATACAACAGCAACCAATGTTTTTTATGGCAACATGATTTATTTATCATATACTTTATGGCTTAAGATTAAGGTCACTGGTTGTTTTGGTTGAATGGCTTTTGGTCGCTCCTCCTATTTGTATAAATGCCAATGACATGGCCTCATACAATTATACTTTTACTATCTGTTGATGCATTGACCAATGAAGAATAGGTTAGATAGCAATATTTTGCTACACTGTCCACTTTTCTTTATCAGAAATAAATACAAATTTGAGTTGTGATTCTAGACAGCCCATTTATGTGTTTGCATTACAATAACATATGCCACAGAGATGGTTAATAAACTCAGCTGCATGTTGGAAATATCAAATTGTGCAAACCACACTGCAATATGAAGTAGAAATATTCTGCTCTCCTAATGAACTCAATAATTTGTTCCATGACTGTTCCATGTGTTATACCTTAGGTAAAATTAAAATAAGATACTTTTTTTATTGTTTCAGCACTTCATTAACTCTAAATGATGTCATAAAGAGTGATAGTTATGATTGTAAAATATGCAAAAAGAAGTGTGACCGAAAATCAGCATTGGAACGCCATATGAAAGTGCATTCTGGTGAGAAAATAAAATTGATATATATTCAGGAAAATGTAGTACTTTTGTTTCTTCTTTTTAGGAAAAATGTACAATAACTTTTGCCTTTGCCAAATCACAGAAATTCTTCATTATTCGACAGCAGGGGTGCACAAATCCCTACCGGCTGATGATATAACATACTCCACTATCAGGTAGAACAGTATGTTTGTTGCCTTGCCATAGTGCTCTTACCTGTGCTCAGTATGTGTTCAAATGTAAATAGACAGTGATGTAAGCCACATATATCAATATGACATGGCTCTTTCAAAACCATTGTAAACAAGAAAAGAGAAAGGAACCTTCCAATTCTAAGAGCAGTGGAAGCAACTTTCAGTTCAGAATATTTACTTGTCATTGTCCCCCTTGCAGGAAATACTACAGGAGAGAATTTATTGAAGGCAGTATGTGATGCATTAGAAAGTAAAGATGTAAACTTAAAGGAATATGATAATAACTGTAACAGATGGAGCATACACTATGGTAGGAAAAAAGGTTTGATAGAGTGAAACAACATTTAAAAGAATTGGACCCTATTGAACAGCAATAAACATTTCACTCATCATACATCAGGGGGATTTATGGGACAAAGTAATATGCATGAAAAATGTTATGGATATTGTTGTGAAAACAATAAAAAGTATTAAATCCAACTGATTTCACTACCTGCTTTAAATTTTGTAGATTCATTCCGAAGATCAAATGTATGCCGGTCATTCGGAAATTATTTACAATAATTTCTTTTGTACCTTATTTATTAGTAAATATGATTCGATGTGCATGGGATCTCTCAATACTCCCCACCATCAACACATTGCTGCCACCTTCCCGGCAATTTCATTATTGCATCACAGAACCATTGTTTGGGAGTACTATGCACACTCATTGACAGCTGACTGCAATTCCTTACTGTTGCCAAAATTTTACCCCACAGTGCATCCTTCATGTTCATGTTCCTTGATGTTATTGAGCAATGATTTTCTTCTCAGTGACACCATGATTTTTCACCAGCTTCTCCAAAAAAATCTCAATCTTTGTACTCCATTTCCAATAGCCGATAACACGCTTCAACTCTGCTCTAATTTATTCATCCTTAGATCAAATACATGATATTGGATATATCAAAATATACAAAATATTAACATCATTTCTTAAGTATTTTAACAAGTATAATAAATTACACACCCAGAAGGGGTTCACGGAAAAGTATTTACAAACTCTTCAACTGAGTAAAAACAATGTTGCAATAGCAGATGTTTCACCTTGCGCTTAAATGCAGTTTCTGAGGTGGTAAGTTTAATATTATCGGGTAACTTGTTATATAAGGTAATTCCAGAGTGTCTTACACTTTTGCTGAATAGTGAAGTATTATGTGTCTCCTACTGGGCCTATATCAAGTCCCATAGAACCCAATGTGCACACACCTTTTTCATACCAAAATGCCATGAATAATGATATGCATTCAAAGCTTCATCAAAGCTTATGCACCTATCACTTTAGGCACAATATTAATGTTCCTCGGAGATCGCAGTGTTGATGGATGACCAGTATTCACTTTCTTGCATACAGATTTCCTTCTGTTATCAAACCCTGCAATCCAGCTGTAAACAGTCTTTTGTGCAGCAGCTTCTTCATTGCATACCACATTTAAACGTTTAAGAATATTTGCTGTTTTGACTCCTTCCTTCCACAAAAGCTGTGAAGTCTATCTTTGTCCATGATAGTTGCCTTCCATCTTGTCCATGGCTTTCTCTACTTCACAACAAACAAGCACTGTTCTTTCACTATACACTCTCTTCACAACTGCCACCTACCATCTGTATGGTGCACTAGTATCAGTTCTTCATCCTACGAAAATTGCATCTCCAGAGAAAAATTTATGTGACAGGATAAAATGGTTTTTGCTATCACAATCAGTGCACTGAGCTGCATAGGGATCACATATTCTTGTTCTGTGGCAGATTTTATTGTCGCACTGTGAAATCAGGTGTTTATTATGTGAATTTTAGTGCTGAATTCAATGGTGCAAACAGTTTTTCTCTGACACCCCCAGGTTAAAAGATAAAGTCTGCTTTATGATTTAGTGGTGATGTAAATGCTCAGACTTCTGTTGTATTGACTGACACAGTAAGCAAGACCTAACAGTCATAATAATATTTCTTTTTAATTTACTACTTTGGTTAGTAAGGACTTTGGTGTGATGATAATTTTCCTTGAACAATTTATTTCCTATTTTATATCTCCTAAAATTAAATAAGGATAAATGTTTTGAAATATCTCATCTGTTTATTGTTCACCCCTAGTATCTTATGTTTATCTGAAGCAAAATACCAGTTTCATTCATAGCAGAATCAGTGACTTATAATTGTTACCAGAGAAAAGTTGGGTGGTATATGTCAAGTACTGACATAGCAATAAATATGTCAATAATGTATATCAACCATTTGGATAACTTTTGTTTTGTGTGAAGTGAGCATACAATTAAGTCTAATTGACAGAAAATAATGTGACTAATAGAAACATATTCTGTTCCTGTATATGTAGTTATAAGAAAAGCTGTCAATGAATTACTCTGATAGGAACATTATTCCAAAGTTTTAAATTACATATTTTAAGCTATAATACATATTTGGTACCATAATGTATAATTTATATCTTAACATTATAGTGGATTTATTATACATTTTCATCAATTTCATTCATTATCATTACATAGCAAGAAAGGGGAGAAATATTGCAAGTTTTATTATTGTGGTTCTCATCCATTGTTGTCAATCCTATACATTGTCATTACATTCAAAGCTAAAGTGCATGTGTTGAATGCGGACAACAATGACTAGTTTTAAATGTGTGAGAAAAAGAAAGGAAAGCGCTTCAAAATTTCTAATGGTCAGTTGCGTGTAAGTTAATCATGGCACCAGTTACGTCTTCATTATCATCAAAACTGAAATCATGGATTTCTATTGGCAGTGCTTTAATCACTGATGGTAAAACAGTCCTCTACCAGGCTTGTGATAAACGTATAGGGTGTACGATGAAATCTCAAATTGAACAGCATTTGTGAAGCAATCTACATATTAAGAATAAACAACATGGTTCTTCAAAGAAACAGGTACTACTTACACAGTTACAGGGGGAGTCTACCTCATCTAATAGTGAGTTTTACAAAGAACCGTGCATAGCATTAGTTGCAGGGAACATACTTGGGAACAAACTTCAGGTACCTGAATTTAAACATTTTTTCAAAAATACTGCAACCTCAACGTTCCAAATGAGTCTACTCTCAGGAAGAATTACTGGGATTCTTGTTATGTTGACGTATTAGAAAAAATCAGGATGACATAGGTAAATCACCTATATGGATTTCTGCTGATGAGATGACAGATATTCCTGCATGACAAAATTCCGGCACACAGGCAGTGCTGATGTGATCCTGGCAATTGACAGCATTGTTACACAACAAAATAAAAAAAAGGCAGATACTGCAGGCTGTTTCATCGCTAATCTATTTATGGGGAAGTTGAACTCTGAAGCTACATCAAAACCCTATTTAATTTATTGTAAACCTTTAGAGGCAACAAATAGATTAACAATTACTAGATTTATAAATGATGGACTTAAGATTCTATGGCTAGATGGTGTAAAAGAAAAGAGGGCATTATTGTTGTACACAGATGCAGCTCCATACATGTTGAAAGTGGGGAAATCACTTACTGTATTTTATCCAAACTTAGTGCATGTTACATGTTAGGCTCATGCATTGCAATGAATGGGAGAGACAGTTAGAGGTGATTTCCCAGAAGTAAATACACTGATATTACAACAAAGAAGGTTTTCTTGAAATGGCCTTATTATGTACAATGCTACAAGCAGCAGCTACCTGACATACTTCTGCCTTCAGAGCCTATGATAACAAGGTGAACAACATGGATTGAAGCTGTGATTTTCTACAGGAAGCACTTCAAAGCTGTAAAGTCAGTGATGGAGAACTTTTCTTCTGATCCAGCAATATCTGTGAGTGAAACCTTGTCAGCATTCAACGGTTCTAAAGTGTTCAGTTCAGTTTCAAACATCACAAGTCACTTCAGCTGGTTTCCCAACAGTATTAAGAAACTGGAAACTTCAGTTATGTCTCTTCAAGAAGCTGTGAGAATAGTGGAAAATGCTGTTCAGAAGGTGTGTGTTGTGCCAGGTGAAGTGGGTGGTGTAGTTTCCACCTAGCTGCAATCTGTGCTGAATAAGAACCCTGGATACTCAAATAATGTTATTTTGTCTCGCTTATTTAATGGTGAAAATGTAGAACCCCTTGATAATATTATTCCTAACACAATCCCTCTGTATAAATATGCACCGTTGACTTTTTGCAAATTTAAACAATCTTTCCCAATTTATAAAAACATATTGTCAGACAGAAGACTGTGCATGACAACAGAACATTTGGAAAAGTATATTATAATTAATTGTGCATACCATTCTAATGTGACTTAAACGCTTGGATAGGAGAACTTATAATCAGTAGTAAAAGTGAACTGATCAACAATAAACATAGAGATTCGACTAGCTTATCGGTGAGTTTATGTTTGGTAGTAAAGAAATAACATTTTGGATGTTACATATAATTGCTTCATTATATATTTATTTGCATATTTCACCAACTTTGGTTATATATTTATGTGCATATTTCTTAATTTGATATTACTTATGAATTATATTTTGATGTTAAACTTAGCATTAACACTGCAGTTGTGCTCCCAATAAAGTTTGTGGTGATTGTGCTAACCAGTTAAAAGGATAGTTAAAGATTGACAGACTTTCTGTTTTTGAGTTATGCGGTTCACACACACACAGATGTGTGCGTGCAAGGCAAGATAGCAGAAAGTGGGGACGTGGAGCTTCAGAATGCTCTGAACAAATCAGTGAATGTGATGGAAATAAGCGGCAATCTGAGGAATGACCTTAAATAGAATATACTTTGTGGTATTAAAGCATACTGTAGAAGATAAGAATAAGATCATATTTGAACTGGAGATAAGACACTATAAATTATTTATTACTCAAAGAACAACGAACCAACAGAGGATATGAAAAAGAGAATTAATTAATTATTCATCTAGTTGAATTGAAAGTTGGTATAAGTTCTCTCAGATTATTGGAGAATGGAAGAATTCTAATAGAAACAAAAGTAAAGAAGAAATTCAAGTGATTAAAGAAAAGGTCAGGACGACAAACTAAGGACCAAATTCACTGTGACTGTACAAGGCTGAAAGCTGAAAGAGAAACATTTGCAAAAAGTATAACTCTTAGAGGTGGAAAGTGGTTGGTGTAAAATCAGGGAATGATCAAAGTTTTTAAAGAAGACATAAGTTTGTGAATGCTATAAATTTTGAATGCCTGTAGAACTAATATGCCAGACTTAATATTAGATATGAATTGTAATATGTTATAGACCATAAAGTTAAATTTAACATGTATACTGTGAAAGGTAGAATCAGAACTGAAAAATTCAATCCCATAGCCAGGATTTGAACCATGGATCTTTTGCTTCTGTGCAGCTGCTCTTAACCACTGAGCTACTATGGCAACATGCTGGTACAACATTCAATTCCCAACTAACTTGCATTTTTCTGGTAGACAACAATGATATCTCAAATTCAAGATCACATACCCCAATGGCAACTTACAATTCATAGGTACTAAAGTCTCAAGCTTTAAAATTTTTATTACAGTTTCTATTTATAAGGCCAGTCAATCATAATTGATTGTTCTAGCACACACAAACCATCAGTAGGAAAGCTTTGAAAGGTAGAATCAGAACTGAAAAATTCAATACCATAACTGAAATTTGACCATGGATCTTCTGCTCTATGTGTGACTGCTCTTAACCACTGAGCTAACATGGCAACATGTCAGTACAACATTAAATTCCCCAACTGATTGGCATTTTCCTGGTAGATGGACAAATGAAATTGTATACTGCAGGGTAAAGATGCCTAATTCTGTGATGCCTCTAATACTGTGATACAAAGTTCAATTTCCTGCCATGGTTTTAGTTCTAAAGTTCTGAAGTAGTTCTGAAGTATCCAACAGATAGCTGAACCATTCTACTTTCCTTTCCCAGCAGTTGCTGAGAAAGGAAATGGCTATGGAATATGTTGTTCAATGAATCTGATGAAACAATTGAGATTTTGTGAGCATTGAACTCCCTGTCGAAAGAACATTTTCAAGTAATTTCAAACAATTAATTGGAGATAAATATAAAGGCAATAATGTTAATAATGATTTGTATTTTGTAATGTATATTAAGGTCAAGAGAATCAATGCACATACCTCGTCACTATTTTTGATATCAGAGAATTAGGATAGCATTCAATACCACTATCATGAATTTAGGAATCCTATCACACATTTAGGAGCCATCATCACAAAATTTATTTCTACAACTTTTTACTATATTTATACAATTTTTCACTTCTCAGTCAGGTAAAATATGCTCTAGAACATTCTAATTGTGTTCTTGGATTGTTGTTTAAACAACTTTTGTCCATTTCTGACCACTACACAAAACTTATTTAAAACCAGCACGGAATTACATAACATTACCTTATTTATCAGATTGCATGAAGCATGTAGTATTTCTATGTTTGTAATGGAACATGCAGTAATAAAGGATTTTATAAAAAAAGAACATGTGCACACACGCGCTAACACGCACGCAGGCGGGCAGGCGGGCTGGTGGGCGGGCGGGCGAGCGGACACATACAGACAGACAGACAGACACAGACACACACAAAATCTCTTTCTAAGAAGATCTTTTTTTGGATTCAGGAAGTCCCAAAACATATTTCTGGTGAAATCTTGCTATCAAATTTTTGGGTGGAATACAATACTTCCCCTACTTACTATACGTAGTAGAAAAATTCAAATTCAAATTCAAATTTATTGCTCATAAAACTTGTAATACAAGCATGGAGCATTGTCAAATGCTAATACATGAATAAACAGTACATCATGGCACATAATTAGACTTATGGAATACAAACATGGAATATTGAATATACAAAAATACATTAACAGTACACATTAATTTAACATCTCTTCTAACCTGTATGGGCACTTTTCAATTAGATAATAATTCTTTAACTCTTTAGCATAGGAGTTTTTTCTTGAGTGCTTTGTTATACTTCTTGGTAGGGCATTATATAATATCATTCCCATTACAATCGGATCCTTTTTGGTTGAAGCCTTATGTAAGTGCATTCTATGGTAATTTTCATTCCCTCTGGTGTTATATGAATGGATATCTGTGTTTTTAGTAGGTGATTTGTTTTGAATCAGTATAATTACTTTGTATACATAAATAGCAACTATTGTCAATATTTTATTCTTTATTAAAGAGTGGCTTACACGTGTCTGTAGTCTTTAGTTGAAAAATATGATGTATGCATCTCTTCTGTAGCAACAGTATCCTGTTTAATTTTGTTACCCCACACCCTCCCCAAATTTCAATACCATATTCCAAGTGCACGTATATTATGCCGTAATATATAGCTTTAAGCTCTTCTACATTAAGGTATTTTGCAAAGTATTTTAGTAGGTATATGTTTTTTGTGATTTTCTTACATACTTTGTTTACATGCATTTCATATGTTAAGTGTTCGTCAAGATATATTCCTAAGAAATTTTGATTAGATACCTGTTCTACTTTAGTACTTTCAAGTCTTACATTTATGTAGTTTAGTTCCTCCCGAGTTTTTCGCTGATGTTTAAAATGTATCAGTTTGGTTTTTTTTATGTTTAATTTAAGAGAGTTATCTTTAAGATAATTTGAAATTTGTAGCAAATTTTGAGAAATTTTGTTTTCTAGTTGTAGCAAGTTTTTTCCTTTACAAATGAGTGAAGTATCGTCAGCATACGATATGAGTTTCAAATCGGTTGATTCCCCCAAATCATTTACATACAAAATAAAGAGCAGTGGCCCTAGGACGGATCCTTGGGGTACTCCAGATTTTACATTTTGAATGTTAGATTGAACAGATTTGAAATGATTTCCGTACAGCCTATTTAGTTCACAACATTGTTTACGATTTACTAGATAAGACTGTAATATTTTATTTATTTTCCCCCTTATCCCATAATTTTCTAGTTTCATTAACAGCAGTTTATGTGACACACAGTCAAATGCTTTAGATAGATCTAGAAATAATCCTATAGTATTCTCGCCTATGTCCATTACTTAAACAGTAAACATTACTTAAAGAATGAACTTAGCCACATTGATATATTAAAGAAATATTAGAAAATGTAAAGCTTGTTCCAGTATTTTGATCAAATTTTTGTTGCCAATGGCTTTTTTTATGTTCAAGGTTTTCCCTTTCACTTTTTAGCATGTACTTAAAAAACTACAAAATTTTTTAATGAAGACATCAGCAGAAATACATATTTTGAGGTCCCTTGAATCTGAAAAAAAAGCCATTTTAGAGGTGTGAGGGAAAAAGGAATAGAGGAGGAAGGGATGAGAGCTTCAGTATTTGGGAGAGGGAAAGGGGAGATCAAGCGGGGTAGAAGGAGAGAGAGGGAGGGGGGAAGCAGAAAGAAGTGTCCTTCTGGGTGTCTATGTGTTTCAAATAAATGCTCAAGAATGAAATGAACTAAAGCAAACATAAATTAAATAGGAATCATTGAAATTGTTCAAGTTAAACTTGTCACCTGGAGTGCATTTTTGCAATAGAATGCTTCACTTAGGGAGGATAGCAATTCCAATATCACCTCTATGTTAAGAGAGTAAATGTTTTACAGTGTACTTGAAGCATAAGCACTGCTGGTTATGGCTCAATTGGTAGTGAAGGCAGAGAATTCTGCCTGAGTGGTCAGTGTTTTAGTTTTGCTCTGTATACTCTGTCCAAGTTGGTGTACAAATTTTGTGTGTATGGAATGAAGTACATTGAATTATTGCAAAATTGTTCCAAGTTATAATTTCTGTGAATTCTGATTTTGCTGTTGTGTAGGGGATACACCTTTCAAATGTAAGACCTGTGAAAGGCCATTCAAGCTGAAACACAACCTCATAGTACATTCACGAACTCATACTGGAGAACGGCGTTATGAGTGTTTGCTGTGCAGCAAATCATTCAGGTAGGATGGTAATTGACATTTCATGCTTTGTAACAGTTTTAACCAAATGATTCATAGATTGCTATCAATAATTACGAATTTATGAAGATTTTAAACTAATGTTTTCAGATTCAATAGTTATTTAGTTTTTCCCTTTGTAGTAATCCTGGCTACTAATAGAGAAAATCAGCACAAATAATTGAAGGAACCATTCCATACTGTTATTTTATAGCAATACTGCACTATCATAGAACTAGCACGTTGTTCCATACAAATGTATATACGAGTAGAGGATTCAGTGAGAATGTATATGATAAAATACTCAGATATTTCTTTGTACATTTATCCAAGTGTAATAGAATTTAGGCTTGTTTGAGCTTTCTTTTTTATGCAAAACCTCACTATATGTCAATTAGAATCATGCTAACTGAAGTTTTTTTTCCAGTGCTCTTCCATACAAAATATCTAAATATCTTTAGGAAGAAAGAAACTCTTTATCCTGGAATTTATTAGTCCTCATTCATTTACAGTGAAGAGCAATAAAATTATGTGAAAAGTAGCACAATAGAGCATAGATGATTCAAAACAATTGGGGATTGGGGCTGTTTGGAACACCGATTCTTTTTATAACCAAACATTAAAGGAAAAAAAATTGAAATAGTGTTTTGATTGGTTGGAGAAGAAATAAGACACAATAACCTGTGCTACAAAACACAAACCTGTACTGAAAATTTATTTTACATGTGTTAAAACACTCTGCAAAATTAAAATATGGCTATCAGAATACAGTTCAAAATATAAATTTTATTTAGGATGCTATTTTGCTTTACCAGTGCATTACAGTGATACTGAACAAGATATGAGTGAAGTGTCAAATTATTTTGAAGTACACAGTACTAATAATAACACAGCAATGTGTAAAACATGCAGAAAACATTTTTGCATGGTGTTAAGCACACAGTACAACAAATTTAAAGAAGCATGTTACATTCATACACTGAATGAAGTTTATAGAACCTTTATTGAAAAACCAATGTACAAGTTTCCAGTAACTGTCAGGAATGATGCTGTGGCATCTGAAAATTATGAGCAAAAACAAAATAGGTTACATGTGTTTATACACAGAAAGCTATTAATTGGAACATAATTCAGGGAATAAGCTATAGCCTTTCCAGCATTTTATAAAGTGAGTATGGAGTATCAGTGCTTAAAAATCAATATCTGTATTGAAATTATTATTTATTTATGCCAACAAACTTACTGTTGGTGTTTTTAAACACACAAGCGGAAGGTCTGTGGTTCAAATCCCAGTTGTGGCATTGAATTTTTAAGTTCCAGTTCTACCTCTTATCTGTATTGAATTTTGATAAAAAGTGATACTGTCCCATCTATAATTATTAAACTCCTGAAGTACTTTTGCTGATGTTATAAAGTTCTTTCCCCTCAATAATTTCTTGAACTATTCCCTTCACCTGCCAGCCCCAATTTTGTTTTCATTTGCTCCCCTTTTGCACATACCCGTATCATTAGTGTCCATATTTGATTAGTCTTCTTCAAATGCTGTTTTATACATCTAACTTCCTTTACTGTCACTCCACCATTTATTTTTATTTTTCTTTCTTTCTTCCATTAGAAATTTATCTCCCCATCACACTATTAAAAGTTGTTCTCTTTCATAACTCCCTTTTGTTTATTTATACCTTCTTAACTTTCTTTTCACCCTTTTCTTTACCAAAAAAAGTCTTCATCATCCCTTTACTCCAATTACTTTCTGCTCTCTCATTCTCATTTTATGGACATCATGCTGTTCATCGCTTCTTCTAGCTGGGACATTGCTTCATAGGACTTGCCTTAGTTCATAACAGAGCTTCTGAACCTATTTCTGTCACCAGTTGTTTTATCTCCAAATTTTTGAAATGGTGAATATTTAGCCATTTTACCAAATTTTTGGGGTCCGCTCTCAGAGTTCAATTAATTCTGATTGCCTGTCTCAGTACTAGTCTTGGTTCAAACTCTGCTTTGAACAAACTGCTTGGCTGGAGACTCTAATCAGGTTTTATCTTCAGATCTTTGGAGAGTTTAGTGCTTAAGCTCCTCAAGCATATTTTTAGTTTTATTTGATAATTTTGCCCATAGCATGATGTGATCTGTTTGATTAACAGACACTGAACAGAGAAGAGTGTGTGTATGTGCATGTGCATGCACATGGTTTTTTTTAATTTTTTTAAGCTGTATAACATGCATAGTTAACAAATACCTTTGCTGTTTTTTGTATTGCAGATATCATAAAGACTTACTTAATCATGAGAAGAGACATCAAGGACTCAGGCCCTATTTATGTGAAGAATGTGGAAAACAATTTTTGCGCCATGCAGATCTTAAACGTCATGGAGATATTCACAACAACAAACGGTATAAATGGTGGTATTATTTTAAGTGCAAGGCTTTAGCTGGGCTGGTACTCACCGGTACTCAGTACCTATAGTTATTGAATCATCTGAAGTGAGTACCGGAGGTCCTGAAACATGCATTGCACATTATCCTTACAAGACTATCGATGTTTGCTCATTTGAATAAAATTCTAATAATTTACTGATACCTTATAATACCTAACAGACGGGAGACAATAATATTGAAGAAAGATTTGTTTTGCCACACCTGTATATAGAAGAACTGAAAGAAAGAAATGAGTAATTTTACCCACCTGAATGAACATTTATTGTCAACCGCTTGGGCAAACTAAGTAAGCATAAAATTTTATGCCGAAAAATATTTAAAATAATGTATCATATATTTGTCATGTAACGGTGCCTCAGCAGTAGTAGGTAGAGTTCTAGGGGTGCAACTTAACCAATTTTTTACGTCTATTATAATCTGGGGTTGCTGCAACCACAGATAAGCACTTGCTGTGAATTATCCCATGTGATGAATTACTTTCAGATATTCTTAGAAAACCATATGATCTATACCATCAATCCTCAAAAAACCAAATAACACCTTCCAAAAGTTTCAGACCAACTCATTGATTTAACTGGATCTCTTCTTTCTGAATTTGATTTAATACCATATTATGTGACATTCTGGCTCTCAACTGGGATGTGATCAGCAAAAGGAATCTCCTTTTGCAAAAGAAAAGTGACCGCAGGACAACATCCCTTGAGTTAGCCTGGACCATTGGCCTTCCTGCTGCACCTTCGTAACCACCTGGTGCTCCTGGTGGACCTAACCCCAACCTCCACAAAGGTTATCCTGCAGATCCCAAGACATTCACTGGAGCTTTGGAGCGTTACCTCATCTTTCCCGACTGCAGGACACTTCTGCCGACATCAACTGTTATGTCATGGCTCCTGAGGGCAGCCAGTCCTAGTATCACTTCCTCAGGCACTCTTGCAATGAACACCCACAGACTTATAATGCTCCACCCCAAGGTCAATGTGGTTCTGGGTGGCTCAGTTGGTTAGACACTGGCCTACTGATCCCAAGGTTACAGGTTCAAATCCAGCCCAGATTGAAGGCTTTTAAGAGTGCTTAAAAATGATACCTCCATGTCAATAGATTTACTGGTATATAAAAGAACGCCTGCAGGACTAAATTTCGGCACACTGGCGATGCTGATGTGATCCTGACAATTGACAGCATCGATAAACAACAAAATAATTTTTTTTAAACCTAAGGTAAACTCTGGCCAGTCTTCCTTCTCCATAAGCAAGGTGTAGCTTGATGCCATCACTATCTGGTAGAGCCAATCCGGTTTCCTTGATGGCAAGCATTCTGCCACACTAGGTTGGAACATGGCCACAGCTGTACTCATATCTAGTGTTCGGCACAGCTTTCCTTGTGATCCTGCCATCTGCAATGAGATTGTCCTCCACTCTCCTATCCAGGACACACAGCTTCACTCAAGGGAATGGCGGCGCCGTGGCCGAGCGGTTAGTGCGCTCGCCTACCACCTAGGCGGCCCGGGTTCGATCCCAGGGACCCGCATGTGGTATTCGTGGTGGACGAAGCGGCGTCAGGGCAGGTTTTCTCCGGGTACTCCGGTTTCCCCCGCCATCTCATTCCACCGGTGCTCCATCTTCATGTATCATCAGTGTCACCGCCTGCGGTGCCGTAGTAGTAAAAGTGGGCGTTAAACACTACAACAACAACAACTCAAGGGAATGGCTCTGCTGGTTCCACTATGCCCCACGCCACATCAGCCCTTTCTCATCTCACACCTGCTTGTGGGCTTTGTTACTGAGAGTCCCACACAACGTGTCCAGGTTGACCACATCCCCAGTATACACTGGTTGCTGTCCATCGGCTTGGTCATGAACAATTTCATGCCAGATGTTCTTGCTAGCTGCATCCCCAACACATTCCGCTCGGGGACCCCTGATCTCGTCCTTTGTCTCCGTTGTGTCATACACTTCCATTCTCTGAGACAGGAGTAGCAGTTATTAATTAATTAAATTAAATTCTTTATTGTCAATAGACTGCAATACAGTTTTTGACATTGTCACACATTTATATTTATAATTTGTATTACAGAGAAGGACAACCTAAAGGTTACACATATTACTATAGCTACCTATCATTTGTGATTTACACAGAGGGTCTGTAATTTCAATATGGACATTATTATAGTTCATTGATACTGTACAATGTCTTTGTTATCAAATACTTCTTCAGAGCACTCTCAAATTGTTTACCTTTAGAACATTTTAAATATGCAGGTAGTTTTGCATGAAGCATTAAACCCATGACATTAGGATCCTTTTTTGAAATATTCTTACTAAATCTCTGCTGAAAATAATCATCATTGTGTCGGGTGTAGTGACTATGGATATTGCTATTTTTTAGGTTTTGTTTCTGAACTGCATAGGTTACAACTTTATAGACATACAGAGAATACGAGGGCTGTACAAATAGTATCCGACCTTATTTTTTTTCTCGCTAACAAAGAATGAGGTAGGTATGGCAACTGCGCATACTCATAGAAGGAAGCTTCCTGCGCATGCGTCAATATTTATATCCCCGCAGCACCACCGGTCACGTCAGTAGCTACCAGTGATTGGCTCCGTGTAACACGTGCTCGTCGCATTCACATTTTCTGGAAGATGACGGAACGCATGGAGCAACGGTATTGCATCAAGTTCTGCCAGAAACTTGGGGATACCCAATCAGAAACCATTCGCAAGATCCAGCAGGCTTTCGGTGATGATGCAATGAAAATTACTCAAATTAAAATGTGGTATAACCGGTTCAAAGATGGCCACATGTCGGCGGAGAGTGACCCACGAACCGGAAGACCATCAACGAGCCGAAATGCTGTTGTTATCGAGTAAGTGCGGACACTGATCATGGAGGGCCGACGTTTGACAGTGGCAGCTGCTTTCACCGGAGCAACAACAACTCCGCCTTGCAGTGGCACAGGACATGCTGGAATGCGCCAATAGCAATCCTGAGTTCATGAAGATTGTGATCACTGGTGACGAGAGCTGGGTGTACGGGTACGACCCAGAAACAAACGCCCAGTCATCTCAATGGAAGCATCCACATTCCCCAAGAACAAAAAAAGCACGACAGGTTCGGAGCAAAGTGAAGGTGATGCTGCTTGTTTTTTTCGACTATCGGGGCATTGTGCATCATGAGTATGCACCACAAGGGCAGACCATCAATAAGGAGTACTACGAGAAGTCCTTCGTCATCTTCGTGATGCAGTTCGGCGCAAGAGACCTGATCTGTGGGCCGCACGCAACTGGCAGCTGCATCACGACAATGCTCCAGCTCATTCGTCACACCTGATCCAGAATTTCCTGACCTCGCACGGCATTCCGCAGGTTCGTCAAGCTCCCTACTCACCTGACATGGCCCCATGTGATTTCTGGTTGTTCCCAAAGATAAAGACAACGCTCAAAGGGTCCCGTTTTGAGACCCGCGAGGAGATAATGCACAACGCGACGGAACGTCTGCGCACCATCTCAAAAGAAGCTTTCCAGAACTGCTTCCAGCGATGGAAGGACCGCTGGACTAAGTGTGTGCTTTCAGAAGGGGCCTACTTTGAAGGGGATTAAGAGTCCCATCCACTCAGGTACATAATTTTTTTTTTCCCGGCACAAGGTCGGATACTTTTTGTACAGAGGGATACAATGTTAATATCTGCTTATCCTTAAATATTCCCCTGAATGATTCATGAGAGTTCATATTGAAAATCAATCTGACTGCCCATTTTTGCAATCTAAATAACCTTTCCATATGGGTTGCAGCAGCACAGCCCCAAATTTCTATCGCATACAGTAAATATGGGTATATAATTCCATAATAAATCATTTTGAGCCCCTTCTCATCTAAGATATTTTTAAAATGACGTAGGAGATACACAGATTTACTAATTTTGTCACAAATATGATTTATATGTCCAGCCCATGTTAATTTTCTATCAAGTATTATTCCTAGAAATTTATGTTCGCTTACGTCATGAATACTGTTATTATTTACTGGTAAGGAGAAATTTGTGGTGCTTATATTACTCTGTGAGAAATGAATTAAGGTTGTTTTTGTCATGTTGCATGTGAGGTGATTATGTTTAAAGTAGTTAATAACTGAGACAATGGATTGCAGTAAGTTCTCCTTTAATATATCAACATTTGCCCCTTGACATACAGCAGTTGTATCATCTGCATAAGCTATTATATTTGTATTTTTTGAGATTGGTATGTCATATACATATAAAATAAATAATAGTGGTCCCAACACTGATCCTTGTGGTACACCATGCATAACACGTTTAAATTTTGATTGCACTTTTCTTACTGATTTGCCCCGTTTATCCTACAATAATGTTGATTGTCTACCAAATATGATCTGATCAAATCTCTCGCCAAGCCTCTTACTCCATATGCCTCCAGTTTTTGTAATAGTATTGCATGATCAACGCAATCGAAAGCTTTAGAAAGATCAAAGAATAAAGACCCTACTTTATCATTTTTTTCAAGGTTTTCAATGACTAAATGTATAAGTTCACTAATTGCAGCAGCTGTTGATCGTCCTTTCCTAAATCCATGCTGAAAATTTACAATAATATGGTTTTTGTCTAAAAAATCTAATAACCGGCTTAATACAAGCCTTTCAAAGAGCTTTGCTATTTCTGATGTTAGGCTAATTGGTCTGTAGTTATTTATGTCACTCTCATCTCCTTTTTTATGTAGTGGGCGTACTAGGCTCTGTTTCAGACATTCTGGAAATTTACCACATAGGATAGAGAAGTTTATTAAATGTTCAAGGGGACTGGCCAGAACATATTTACAATGTTTTAAGAGAATCACACTGATTTCATCCCATCCACTTGTGACTTTGTTTGGTAGTTTAGTTATTGTATTTATAATCTCTGTTGTAGATACTGGATAAATAAAGAATGATGACTTTACAGTGTTTTTAAATGACTGTTGTGTATTCCTGCGAGTAGAATTCTCTCCTATACTAAGAAAATAATTGTTTATTAAATTACATACAAGGTTTGGTTCTTTTACAGTTACATCACCAATACTGAGTTCTAAATTTTTGTGTGCTTTTGTTTCTGATCTAGCTGCATTTACAAAGCCCCATGCAGTTTTACTAATATTTCCTGATTTACTTAACTTTTCTTTATAGTCATTTACTTTTAAGTCTTTCAAGCTTTTGAGATATTTCTTTTTTATGATATTGTACTTTGATTTATAAGTAGCACTACCACTAGATTTATACAATTTATACAAATGCTTCATTTCATTTTTTAGTTTTATTATTTCTGGGGTAAGTTTAACACGGCCATAACTATTCTTATATACCTTTTTGGTTTTCATAGGACAGCATGCATTTAGGTGAGTGCTAAATACATCATAAAACTGGTTCCATTTTTCATCTACAGTTTTGACATTATATACTATGTCCCAATTTTCGTCTGTTAAGGATTCTACCAAATGACCAATACATTTCGCATTCAGATCACGAAAAGTTTTGATTTCATAATTGCTTTCTTTACTGTAATTTAGGCCCTTAAATTTCACATACTGAGCATAATGGTCAGAAATGTGTGTGTTTATATTGCATGCTTTTACTACCTCAAAATTCAGATTTGTAGCAATATGATCAATAACAGATGATGAATGTGTTACCCTTGTAGGGTCATGTATCAAATCCCTTATTCCATAAGTGTTAAATAAGTCGTAAAGTTTCTTATAGTCCCCTTTTGTATGGTCTAAATTAATATTCAAATCACCCATCAGGATTACCTGATTATATTTAGTGCAAACTTGAGCTAAAAATTCTTCAAGATAATCAACCAAGTGCTCTGAAGGAGTACTTGGTGATCTGTATATCCCCAGTAATAAAATAGATTTCTGTTTTATATTTATTTTTGCAGCTGCCACTTCAAAATGCATTTCCAACTGATATGTATTTACAACAACCTCTGATATATCTATTTCATTTATGGCCAAGATTAAAACCCCTCCACCCTTATATATAGTTCTAGTAAAGCTACTAACAATTTTGTAACCATTAATTTTACATAAGTTGATCTGCTCTTTGTTTAACCCATGCTCTGTTACAACAGCTAGCTCTGGCTTTACTTCATTTAGCAGCTGTTCAAAAGCAGCTGTTTTGTTACTTAAGTATTGTATGTTCAAATGAAATACTTGAAGAGTGTTTGCATCATACTGATTTACAACCTTATGCATTGTGCGTTTACCATCATTGTTGCTATTAAAAAGATTAACATAGTTTCTATTTACTACATTTGTACCATGTTTAAAATTTCTTTCCCCAACTAATTTATAAGTACCTAATGACCCTATTTCCACATAATTTATTTGTTTCTCATGATCAGTGGAGTAATTACAATTTTTATCACCTGTAACAAGTGAGACAGCATCCACCTCCTTACTTACTAGTTTTTCTTTATCACTGAATATATCGCATTATTCAATAAGTTACCAAAGTTAAATGATCCCTTCCTGTTTAAATGCACTCCGTCCCTAGCAAAATCACTATTATATACCCAGTACTTTCCGTCAACCATTAGGCAGTTTTTCACAGCACACATCCAATCCAGTTCTTGGTTGATTTTCATGATCCTCTTTGTGTTCACGTCACGTCTTCTAAGTACACCACTGATTATAATTTTCACGTCAGGCACTTGAGTTCTGATGCTACTTACAAGATCAAAAGTTTCCCCCATTATATCTTCTGCTCTTATCCCCAGTCTTATATCATTGGTTCCTGCATGTATCAGGACTATTTCGGGATTTTTGTCCTTCAAATTCATTTTTTCCACTTTTCCTCGTAGTTCATCCAGCTTTATGCCTGGGTAGCATCGCACTTGATAACCTTTTCCCATACATGCCTCACCTGAAAATTTGAGAATCGAATCCCCTATGACTAGCACTTTCTTTTTACTGGTAGTGTCATCTAAATTGCGCAGATTCACATTTAACTCCTCGTCAACATTTGTTTCTTCTATTTTGTCCAGCACTTCAAATCTGTTGTGATCCGCGAGGTTTTCTTTGTTGTGTTCCATTGATAAACGATCCGCCACCATTTTGAAATGATTCCTTGTAACCGTCGCAAAATTTGGTTTATTACGGTCACAGTCAATCTTCTTTTTCAGTTCTTTATTCTCCACTTTCAGTGAATCTATTTCCTTTTGAGCTTTCAATAAATTTCTATGCAGAATATTTATTACCATATGAAGTGACGCTATTGTTTCCGCATCACGTGCCGGGTGCAAAGTGGACGGTTGCATTTGCATATTTTCAGGACTAAAAATTGTATCACTTGCGTCTTGGATTGAGTTGCCTTCATTTACACTTGTTGATATCACGTTTCCTGACTTATAAAACACTTCTAATTGGGTTTCACTGTCCTTACCATTTATATTTGAGCGTAAATTATGACTGCTTGAACGCGTTACAACACCTCTGGTCGCCATCTTGTTCGCCATATCTTGGCCGCTAGCTGCTCCCTCGTCAGCCCTGCACTATCCTGTCCTGTCCTGGCATTGTCTGCTTTTGGACAGCCCTTTGCTAGGTGTCCTGGCTGGCCACACATCCAACACACACCTTTTGGAGATCGTCAACATCCTTGTGCTGATCCTCTGTCCCTGAGATGCCAAAAAATCCAGATTTTCTAGATGGGGCAGTTGTTACCTTGGCCACCTCCATCCTTAGTGCAGCCGTCAGTGCCTCGTGGATGATCCTATGGTTGCTGAACATCAGATGCTGAGGTTTCCTGGTCTCACACACCCTGTCAACAAAGCAGTAAGCAGCTTCCTGAAACATGTATCTGGCTGGAAGGTTCACCAGAACCTTGATGATCAGCTATTCAAGGGTCAAGGCAAACTCCTGCGTCTTTCCTAGTTGTTGCAGCCTTGACTTGAGCTGGCAGCAATAGTCTGCGGCCAGATGATGGTATCCGAACCAGTTTTCCAGAGCATGCCAGATGTCCTGGTATCTTGATCTTCAAGTTCTTAAGTTTTTTGCCAAGGATTTGTTCCATCTTGACATTCAGTTCCTTGGTGCTGCCACCAAGTCTGCCTTCCAGGGCGCTAAGCAGTTCCCAGATGTACCCTGAGTGCTAAGCCATTCCCCAATGTCTTCAAGAGCATTAACATGTTGGCCAAGGTCTTTCACCTTTCTGCCAAGCTCTTCCATTTCTTTTTCCACGCCAGTCAGTGGTTCATCAATTTTTGTCAATAGCTCCATTTCATCTCAGACATTTTTATTTTCATATTTTTCATTCTGGAATGTATATTTCATCTTCATTTCTTCCTTTATACCTTTTGTTTCTGTATTCATTTCTTCCATCATGGAGTTCACTGTTGTTATTTCGCCTCCCATCTTTTCTATTCATTCCTTCCATTCCAGAGTTGACGGTCTTTATTTCATTTTACATTTTGTCCATTCCAAATTTAATTTCTTCCACCTTGGCTAGTAATTGTTCCAGCATTGCCTCTATCATGGTGTTTTTGTCACATTCCTGAAACCAGTATGACAAAAGCAAGTCCAGTTCATTTTAATGTTACTTTTTTCTTCTTAGTTAACAAACAACACTTTATGCTTATACATATACTAATTCTACTGCGTAACCTTGCAACTCACAGTTGTTCTATTCTAACTGTCCTTGATGCTACTCTATTACAAACAACTAATTGCTCTCTCTGTCTCACAATAACTGAACTGTTCTCAACTTACAACTAACTCAAAAACTAAGCTTGTTCGCTTGTGCCAACTCACTTGTATAGTCCAGAATTACATAAACAAAGCCTGCTCACCTTGAAATGCCTACAGTGGCACTTATCCTTGAACTAGCACATTGTCACCTTTTGCAGGGTTGTGAGTACAAAGGTAGTGGTATGAGGTAACTAACACTGAATTGCTCTGAGGTGCAGCTGCTGTAACAGTACATATAATTTTGTTCCAAACCCATGCCCTATATATTTATTAGCCTTAGGCTGCTGAACACATCATTTTAATATGATATTGCTGTACACATATAACCTGCCATTAAACAAGAGCTCTTGTGTAGGTATAGCAAGTTTATGTAAATTTTGTTGGTAAACAGCAAGTTCAGCCATAATTAGTTTTCCACTTAAAATGTGGCTGCATGCCTCTGCAATGGGTGACAGGTTGTGGTAAATGGCTAAAGAAACAGGGAAGTTCTAAAACGTGTGCTTTGACTGCACTGTTATGTGAACTGACTGTGGATCTAATAAACACAAGAAATCGAGTTCAGATCCAGAGACACAAACTTTCTTTTTCCCTTTACTTTTCCATTTTGAGAGTAATGTTGTGCTTATACTTTAAAATAGCAAAATACCACCATATCCAATGCACAGCATATTATTTACTTTTGCTTCTTCTCACATTTGTTGGCTTAGGCTAGAGGGTTACATATTGGCATTGGTCTGAAGCTGTTGGTTGGCTATAATTACTCATACCAATAAGAGTAACTTTCACTCTAACAGTTAAATAGCTGTACACAATTCCCAAAACATTGAACCAAGCAATAGCATACAGTACTACAACTCCCCAAAAGAGATGCTGATTACCTATGTGGTAGCATGACAAATGCATAATACTGCCAATAGGGGATTTTAATAACCCTGGAAGACATTAGCACCACCATGCAGTGACTGTTTCCTGCTTAAGTCTTCAGTAATCAAGTCACCCATGTCTCATTTCCTATTTGCCTTCAGCACACAAAATTATGTTGAAGCAGTTAAATAGGTACTCTGAGAACATAGAGCAAAATTACACTTTTATCAAATAAGCTAACATGCACCTAGTGTACAGCAAAGCAGGAGGTTGTTCTGCAATAGCTGGATGGATTTACAGCAAAAGGTACTCCATTAGATGGCAGCGCCATTGGACTACTTTCGAATCTGTAGATCAACGTTTGTGAGAACATGGTTCTGTGGTACCAAACAAAGCAGATTGCAGTACAAGACATACCCATTACACTCTGGAGTTTGAAGAAAATGTACTGCATTTACTGGAAGAGGAACCATCAACCAGCACCCATGCTGTTGCACATACAATGGGCGCCAACCACACAAGCGTATTGCAGGTCTTGCATAAGAAGCTGCTCTACCCCTTCCATCTGTAAAAAGGTGCAAGCCCTAATTCCGGTGATTTACACTTGCAGTTTTGTGACTGCGCCTTTAGGCAGCCACTGGAAATGTTTTCAGTGGTGTGAGTGAGTGAGCAAGCATGTAAAGCTTAAGGGCCCGTCAACAACTAGGTCATTAGGACCTTCAGTGATGTTCACCAATGAAGGCATGTTTACCAGGGATGGGCCGATTCTAAACTTCAAGAATAGTTACATATGGGCATATGAAAACTCCCATGCCACTGTTCAAAAGAGCCATCAACAGCAGTTTATGGTGAACATATAGGCTGGCATTGTTTCTGATCATGTCATTGAGCCATACCCTCTTTCTCCTCGACTGTGTGGCAACACTTATAAAAGATATCTGAAGGATGTACTACCAACCTTTGTGGAAGAAATGCCACTTGATGTTCATGCTCAACTACATTTCCAACACGACAGAGCTCCTGCACATTATGCTGGCCACCTCATTTGCCAGATCTCAATCCCATGTATTTGTTATTCTGTGGTCATCTTCAAACTATGGTGTTTTCATCATTAATTTATTCTGAAGAGACACTGGTTGCCCACATTATTGCAGCCAGTGACACCCTTTGCACCACACGAGAAATGCTTAACAGGATTCTAGAATCATTTCTGCATTGATGTCGCCTATCCATTGATGTTAGAGGTTGCCATTTGAGCAGTTCCCATGAAACCTGCACCTACTCATAGTTTGTTTTTTACCTATGTTCTGCTTGTATCTACCTATTGTATTGTAATGTTAATATTAATTCAACTTATGTTTATAACAATTCAGTCACATGTAACCCTTTCAAGTGCTCATCAATAATTTACTTGTCTGTAGGCTGTTAGTTAAGCTTGAACCATCTCATTTAAGTACATATGAAATTTTCAGTGTGTACCAACTATTTAGGTTCTGAAAGTGTAAATAATAGGTAAACAAATTTGAGATAAAAAGCTTAATCATGGTTAAATGAAAAATTACCTCACAAAACAAATGTTTCTTGCAAATCAAATTAAATTATGCATTTACTTATGAAGAAAAAGGAACAAAAAATCATGCAGCTATGGGGATTTGAACCCTAGCTTTTATTACATGTGTACCTTTGCCGTCCTGGCAACATATACATTATGCTGAATACACAGGCTACAAAATTCATCCACTTTCTCAGCATATGTTACAGCTGCAGTGAACATAATCAGTGGCATGCATACGCCCAAGCAATTGTTGGACACATTTCTGTAATTTGTATCTCTAGACCATATGTTTCGTATCTCAAATTGATTGCCTATGAACCAGTAAAATTTGTGTGGTGTTATTCATTTATACCCTTTATATTTGCATGGAACAGTTAAAATATTTAAGTTTTTAAACAGGCTTCTGCATATTTGTCTATTGTTTATTTTACCTGTTATTCTGATGGCCTTTTTCTGCAGTTTAAAAACTTTTTCCATTTCTCTTTGAGTAATATTCCCCCATACCATATCCCCCCATACCCCATTCCTAAATACCATAGCTTATATATGAGTATATAAATGTGAAGTAAATCTGTGTCATTGTTTTGTTATCCTTTGTCCTTCTGTTCTCTCTCATTGCATAGATGCCTTTACTTATTTTTTCAATAATGTGTGCTATGTGGGGTTTCCAATTTAGATTTTTATCAATTATCATTCTAAGGAAGGTTTTACAATTTATTTCAGATGTTTTCACTTTCTATGGTTAGTTTAATATTATATACTCTAAATGAAATAGGAATTTGGTAATATAAACATAACATGTGGTCCTAAAGCTTTTATACTTAGCACAAAGCACAATTATTCTCTGCATTATACTTGCATTTGCTTTATGCTGTCAAATTTTACAACTGAGCTATACGTAAATGAACAATGTTAGAATGAGTTAAAAACTGCATTTTACTTCAGTTCCTTTCATAAACTGGATACATACTGTTGTGTACGAACACAACCATTTTTAATAGTGTTCAGTGGACTGTATCGTATGTATTACTTGTCACACAGAGACACTAGTGTAATAATGGTACCCACAAAATTTAATACCAACTGACAGTTGACTATTAATATTCTTTTTCCTGTTGTGCAAATAAATTTTGTGGGTGCAAATGGTATTTATACCTCTAGCTGTACAGCATAATTTCACAGCATGTTTAACTACACAGTTCCGCAAGGCATGGCAAGCCTATGATTGGGTATTGTGTTAGGCCACCCGCCATTAAATTTTGCAACAGCTATAGTTAAGATAATAAAGCAAAGATGTCACCACTGTGCTCCTAGCAGCAGACCAATGATTAATGGATTTTATACCTTAGAGGTATTCAAGATATCAGTCAGCTAGCCAGCATGGCTAGGGCAATATCTCTCCTAACTCAGGACAGGTTGAGGCTCTCAAGTGTAACTGTGCAAACTTGCTTTCTTCATTTACTGCATAGGGTGGTTCAGATTTTAGTTGTTGAGCCCATTCTGTATCTTACAGCTCATCAGGTTAATACCTGACAGTGTGTCTCGACACAGTTACATGGAGCCTGCTAATACTGGGATTTCATCACTGCAACCCAACATCTCAGTTGACAATCCCATCCTGCATCTTCAAGCTCAGCATGGTAACCTCCTGACAGTGTTTATTGATGTAGTTTTGCAGAGCTAACTGAGGCACAAGTATCCTGTTCTCCACTAACCTTCTAGGTAGAACCATATGTAGGTAGAACATCCACGTCTAGCCAGGGGACCACAACATACATTTTAAAGGCCACAAAAAGAGTCTTGTTATGATCTCTTTCTTTTTTAGGCTACTTTGTATTTATGAACTAAAATATTTGCTGAAGCTAACGGATGAACACATAGGTAACAAAACGTGGCTTGGAAACAAATGTCCACATGCAACCTCAGAACAAGCTTTTAAAGATCCATGGGTGCATCTTTTATGTACTGTTAGTACTATTACTGTATTCATCCAACATGCATGTTTCTGTAATACATATTTATAATTAGGGTCATAAATGTCCCATCTTATGTAAAAAGAAATGTACAGGTATGCATGCTTGTACTTGGCTGTATTACAATTTTCATGCTAAAACTGCTTTTTTCCCCTGATTGGAATGTAATGTTTTGTTCCTGCTTTTCTGTTGTTTTCCTGGCTGCTTTTCCATATATACTCACATGTATACACAGGCATTTACAAACATACAAACACCATACTCAAGGTGGAACTTGGACCCGTGATCCCTTACACCATGAAGCACCAAAGCTAGGCACTTTACTGAGTGCAGCCTTTGGGACTGCTGTAAGTAATAGGATAAGGCAATGCTGACCCAATGTGGCTAATCATATTTTTATGTATATACAGAGTCCCCCCCCAAAAAAAACACCGACAATGCTTAATATGTTGTGCGGGATGCCAAACTGACTGATTTTCAAATAGGAACCCCTTTTCAGAAATGCACGGTTTAGACACTGTAGCATATTGAAGTGTTAGATGGGTGTGCATTCACATTTTGTCAATAAGCCCAACATTGAGCTGTCTGCATTACAAATGGCCTTCATTGCAGAGCCTGTATTGGCAGTGTTAAGCCTCCTGCACATGGCCCAATAGGTGCAGTTGTCTTTGAAGATTTTCAATCACTCCTTGGATGCGAGCCATAAGTCCTCCACTGATATTATAGGAGTGTCATACATCATACTCTTCATACAACTCCACAGAAAATAGTAGAGGGAAGTGAGATCTGCCGATCATGCTAGCCATGGAACTGGTCCACCTCCACCAATCCATCGATTTGGACATGTGACATTGAGGTGACTCCGCATATTTACATCAAGGTGTACTGGAGCTCATGTCAGCCATTTCAGCAGCTATGTACTGGTACGTGTTGAACTGCTGTTAAAAAAGTTACTGTACTGGAAGCTACACAAGTAGCACAGTAGGATGTGCACCAAGGACACTATGCAGGAATTTAGCGCATGCACAGGAGTGTTATTATGCTCAGGTCATTCATCTCAGTACACAGACGGTTAAATGGTTGCATACCTTCCGTATTAAGATACCAAAACGAATGTTAACAAATTGTCACAAGAGTTCGTTCTCAGACTTCGATGCTCTCCAGCGTCCAAACTGTGAATTTCCCGACCGGGGTTCCTATTTGAAAACCGATCAGTTTGCCATCCCATACAACATACTAAGCATCAGTGTTTTTTGGGACACCCAGTATATATAAGCATATCTTTATTTATTTGTTTTACAATGATTTAATTGCATTTATCCATATAACCCAGATGAGATCTGTACCTCAGTCAATTAGCTGTTATGTATATCTTATGGTCTGCATTGTGGCACATATTTATCATGAAGGCAGTGCTGCTTTTGTCTAAACTAAAAAGATTCACATAACTTTGGCAAGTTCTTAACACACAATGGAAAAGCATAGTGAAGTAATATAATTAAATGGTAAAACAAGTAGATCTAAATGCTCAAACTTAACTGTAAATGTATATTTGCTTGACTATGTTAAGTGTATGTTCAATTAAATACTTATGGATTAGTTTGAATATTTAGACATACTCATTTTTAATACTCAGTACATGGTGATTTTGTGAGAGCAATTTGCAACATGAGATCATCTAAATCCTTTTTGCTTTTAATAGGTATCAATGCCCAGTTTGTCATAAACTGTTTAGAAGATTAGATCACATGAAAATGGTCCACATGAAGATACATGAAAAGGCATTTGCTAAAGCTTTCAAGTGTGAACAATGCAAGAAAAAGTTTTCTAGCAGGCTTACATTGAGGAAGCACAGGCTGTTGCATTCAGGTACAAATGCGTTTTTTATTTCTTATATAGTTGGGTATATTGCTGATGTAGTTTTTGGTAAAGCACCAATTCAATATGTCACATGACTATTTTCCTGAAATACTGTAACAATTCTGTACCATGGTTCAGTTCACAACTTGAGATTTCCTTCATATACCATTTTCTGCTTTTTTTTTTTTTTTTTTTTTTGTTCTATTTTACAGATTGTATGTAAAATTTCAAACTATACGAGATATTTAATTTTGGTAGTCCAGCTACCAATAGTCACAGAGAAATGTAATTCTGTATGGGCATATGTTCACGCTATGATTAGAGCACTAACAGCATAACACGACTTCTGCCTTTTGTTGATCTAGTTTCCTGGACAACTTGAGGCAAAAGTCCATCCAGCTAAAGCTGCCCTCCTATGCTAGGAAGAGTACTGTCAGTTTCGTAGACAACTTTCTCTTGTGGTCAAATACTTTAGCACTCACAAAATATGCTTGTCTTCAACAGCAGCATGAACTACACTTCATTTGAGACCAGCCTCCATTAGTGCTGCTCATTGTTTAGGTCATTCTTTAGGGAGATTGCTCTCAATGCAGAAATATTTTCCTAGAAATGTGAAGTATGTGTATGAGGAGCTTAGTAGTGAACCTAATTCTGCTGCAGTGTGGTAAATAAAAATAACCATTTCTTTATTTGTTCTCAGTTAATGAGACACAATAAAATTAAAATACTATGATATTTTCATTTAAATGTTTTCATTGCAACATTCGCTGAATATATTGCAACTATTAGGAAGCAATGACAGTGAAGTTCTTCTTTTTTTTCCCCCTTTACTCGTTTATATTCTTTTTAGTACAAAAGGTGGAAAGGACCGAAAATTGATTATCACCAGGTTTTATCTAAAACAATAATCCTTGGGAAGGAAAAAGCTGAATTAAGTCAAAGTGTTAGAAGTGCAGATATTCCTAATGCATCTGGTAACAATGATCTTCTTGAGTTCATTGATGGTGATACTCTGGATGATCAGATTATATGCCAAGTGGTTCCACATTGACAGGTAAAGATGCTAGCAGTAGCTTGTCAATTCCTTTGGAAGATTAATCTGAAGCATATCAGCTTTTGTCTGTTCCACATTTGAGAGCCATATGCAGCATGTTCTCTGGATCCTTCATTGGTTTGTACCCTTCTTACCTTAAATGCTTTGAGTAGCGGCAGTTAGCATCAGTCGAAAGCCATGAAATCTTCTCTCTATCCCTGGTAGCAGTCACAAGGAGCTGTACTGGGTGTAAAATATCAGAAATCCAAAATTTCTGCACAAACTAAATATTTTTTAATTAAACACTTTACAGTGTGTATCTTTTTTTAGAATCACCACATTATACAATGTTTCTTTTTAACATGACTTCTATACAAGCCATCTTGTCTTCTTATTCCTCAAAGATAATGCTGAATCTACATAGCAACACACTTTTTGCAATTGTTAACATTGATATAATAACCAAACATTTGAGTATCGCTCATAGTTTGTTTCATTTTACAGTTTTATATTTATATTATTTTCTGATGCTTTAACATAAAGATTTTGTTGAAAGTAATTATTAATTACACGTTTTTCAATTGTTTAATGTTAAGCAAGTTGCTAGAAATTTTATATTTATAACATATTTCTTTAAATCAAAACATTGAAATGCAAACCTTTAGATAATGTTATTTACTTGTGGATAGTTTCCCAAAATACTCATCTCAAGTATAAAAAGACAACTGTTAGGAAGAGGAAAAAATGACTAGAAAAATGGAAGATAATAAATAAAAGAGGAAGGAAGAAAAGAATATTTTGGAAGGGAAGGCAGGATTGTCAAGGAAAGCATATTATATTCCTCTTGCAATAGTAAAAGAAATGTTGAAATTTAATACCTGAAGACATCCCCAAGTCAATGTACTATAAGTCACTTTGGGACAAGAATGCAGTTCTTAAGAGAATGACTTATTCAGCACATCCATAGTGAATGCAAGAGAAATTCTATGTTATAGAATTGCCATCAGCGAAGAGATGAACGATAAATTGGACATACTTAATGATTTTACAAAGGTTGGGGTTTGGAAAAAAATTATTTGAACAGATGCTTTATAACTGATAAAAAGCTGTAAGTTGTACTACAAAAGAAATTAGAGAAAGGAATGAATATCTTGATTCCTGGTGATCAAAGAATTGGCCGACTCTGTCAATGCACTGTCTGAAAATGTGGAACAAGGAGTGAAAAGTCTCCTATGTTCCTTGCCCAGCAGGAAATGCTGTTACTTAAGAGAAAGAAGTACTCACTTACACATATGCTCATTCTGAAAATTATGGTTTTTATGGGTCACTTACCACAGAAGGAAAACTTTTCTGCACAGTAACATGGGCAAGGTAACACCCCCAATTTTCTGTTTATTACAGATAGAGAGAGCTTAGTGACAGTCTCTACCATTAAATTAGCCTTCAGAAATGCTGACCCACACCTAACTTCAACAATCAATATTTCTACCTGAAAAAGCTGTAGACATCAAATCTTACATTAGTAAATGCTATCTTTCAAAAAAAATGTCACTGCTTGATTTAGAAGGATTGATAGCTGCCAGAAGAGGAATGAAATAGTATCATGCATTAAGAAATAAAATGGAGAAGTTAAGGGTAGTGAAGTGTTACTAACTGGTAACTGCAGGAGTAAGGTATCTATTACTGTCATTCCACATTTGTAATTGCCAGAACTAGTGCTGGAAGCAATCACTGGAAACTCCTCATCTGGAAACTGACTAGTAGGAACTCTTGGCGGTATTTGGTTTCTTCTAAATGATACTGTAAAGATGGTCTGGGAGGGGCATTGAAGTTCATTAGGTGACCTTGGTTTTTGAAAATGTAGATTTTTCCCCCATACTGTTAGTTCCAATAGTCTTCATGCCTTTTTCATTAATTGAGCTTCCAGTTCAGTTTCGCGATTATGGTTCCAAAAGTGAGTTGAATTGAATTTATTTGTGAGTGAGTGAGTTGTGTTCAAGGGCCCATCAACAACTAGGTCATTAGGGCCCTTGAATTTATTTGGTTCTAACCTTATACATTTTGGATTGTCCTTGAACTTGGGACCCAGCCCTTTTGTCTTGAACAGCTCTCTTCAATACACTGTATACACTTACATTTTTTGTTGGATGTGCTTGCCCTTTATTCTTTACCTGTCTCATTATTATTTCCCTTCCCCTCTTTCTATCCTTTTCCTTGCTTCCTATCCTTTGTTATATTCACTCCCTATTTCCTTGGCAACTTTCTCCTTTACTTCTTCCCCGTTTTTCCTTTTTCACAAACATTTCCTTACTTCCTTTTTACTTTTAAAATCCCCACACTTAATTTAAACTTGTCCTTTTATCTATCTTATGCCTCTACTCCTATCTGTATATTTCAAAAGCATTTGCTCTTCCTTATCAAATAGCGAGGTGTGTCTGTTGCTGCTATGTTCTGCTTTTTACTTTTTGTCTCTGGCTTTTCACACCCAACAAACCACTTGGCTGTAGTCTCATTTTTTCACACATAATGTGCCCCCTCCCTCACTGCATTGTCACTAGTCATATCAGCTGTTACATGTATTTCTTGTTCATTTGAAAATCTGTGTTCCTTGATCATTCATCTAATAAGTTAACGTAGTGTCCTGACGTTCTTGGTCTTTGTCAAAAATGAGTCAGAACTGTGGAGTTGTCTGTATGTTTGCACCTAATATATTTGAAGTGTCCTTTGGTCCTGGATTACAAAGTTTGTGTAGTCTTTTCAATGTAAATTTGGTCACAGCTGTTCTGTGGATTTTGTTTATTCCTGATTTCTCCTTTCTGTAATCAAAGATGATATGTAAATTTTCTGTGTAAGTTGTCTGCTTTTACTTAATTTAATGTGTAGTTTCCATGGTTTCTTTCTGTCATTTGTATTTTGCTATTATTTCCTCTATTGCATATGTGATGAATCCATTATGGATGGTGGTTTGGATTATATGCTGGTATCCTTTTTGTATTAAAAGGAGGACACCAAGAACACAAATAGGATATTGGAATATGAGACTGATTCAAATACAGTCACTGATATATGCAGACGACATAATATTAATAGCAGAAAATGAGGAAAAATTACAGAGATGCATGATAGAATGGGGAGAGGAACTCGGAAGAAAGGGAATGGAAATAAATACTAAGAAAAGTAAAGTAATGTGTATTTCAAAAGAACTTGGACAGGAAATATCTATTAAACATAAGAATGAGAAAATAGAACAGGTGGATATGTACGAGTATTTAGGAACGATCTTTACGAGTGATGGACGATGGGATGAAGAAATACTAAATAGGAAAAGGAAGGCAAATAAGATGTATTACCAATTTAACAAAACTATCCTTGGAAAGAAAGAAGTAGCACTAAAAACAAAAATGCAGTTATATCAATCGGTATTGGTCCCTACGCTTACATATGGAATAGAAAGCATTCCACTGCAAGATAAGCAAATAAGTAAAATACAATCCAGTGAAATGAAATACTTAAGAAAAGCTGTAAATAAAACCAGGAGGGATAGGATAAGAAATGAGAGGATCAGAGAAGAAGTAGGTCAAGGATCACTGGAGGAGAAAATCGAACAAAAACAATTGAAATGGTGGGGACATGCATTTAGAATGGCAGAGGATAGTAAAGTTAAACAGATGCTAGAAGTAAGGGTACAAGGAAGGAGAGGAGTAGGAAGACCCCGGATAATGTTTGAGGACAGAATAGAAAAGATTGGAAGAAAAAGGAACAAGACAATGGAAGAAATGAAGAGAATGATGAGGGATAGGAACGTCTGGAGAAGATGGATTTACGGAGCCACCCCTACGCTGTAAAGGTAGAAGGGAAAGAGGAAGAAGAAGAAGAAGATCCTTTTTGTATACTCAGCCTTTCTCTGGGGGATGTTAACAAATCTGTATGACAAGCAAATGAATATGGATAATTGATGCAGGTTTTGGGCTGTTACTGTTGAATTTGATTTGACTGTGTTGTATGAAGGTTTCTGTGTATGTTAATAGCCAGTTCATCACAGTTCCTCATAAACTTCATGCTATCTTCTTCTATTTTTTGTTTGAATTTTAGTTAGTTCCATAGATTCAGGAATTTTAATACATCAGTAGTTGTTTTCTTTGGAACTACACTAAATATGTCATCAGTAATGTTTAACTAGGTTTTGAACATCAGAGGGGAAAGTAGTGTTAATGTGGGTCTCTAGAGAGCTCATGTGTGTAGGGTGGAAGGTACTATGTCAACCAGAATGACCTGGCTAATAGATGCAGATGTAAGAAATATAAAATACCAAGTTTAATTTCGATAGGTTTAATCATTGTGTAAAAATGATCAGTTTTTGGCAATGTAAATGGCAAGGCTGAGTTGATGGTATTAGCCCCTTCACACACCACTGGCCTGTGTTGTATCCAACCAGTGTGTGCTTCAAAGCCAGCACTGCCTCAGATGTAAAAAAAAAAAAAAGATACCAGATCAGCATGTGCTTCATGGCAAGTACTGCCCTCAGAGTAAACAAAACACTCATCCAGTGCATTTACCATACCACTGAAGGGGCCACTATCTCAGGCAAATCCACAGTAATTAAAATGTTATGTCTGATAGGTGTAAAATTGTAAATGTTACTGAAATTATACTGAAATTATGTACTTGTTTCAAGTAATTAAAATAATGCTGACATATTTGCCCAATAATGCATATTATTATCCACTATGAGCTAAAATAAGAGTAATTGTTTTTAATACACAAATAAATAAAAGCCTTCCTTTTCATTTTCTTAGAATAATTGTGTTCTTTTGTAGACTACTGGGTTGAATTAAAACTAATGATCTCCTTGTCTGAAATGACAGCTGAATCTCTCACACCGCCCAACAATGCTTATATCTGGCACATGAATTTGTAGCTTGCCCTTCCCTTCCCCCTCACTTTTAGTAACACTAGGCAATAACTCCCCTCCATCCAAATGTACTGGCCATTCAACCAAGGTGAGAACACGCAATGTGGCATTGCCACTGTTTGCTTCGAAATTAAACTTTGCATGATGCTTTAACATTAAATTGTGACTAAATGTATTTGAATTAAGTTAAAAAGGCTTTACAACATAGTTTACACAGTGTTTGCTTGACAGCTAGTGAAGTAATAAATCATTTATACCCATTAGTTAAGAAGCTATGTGGCTCCAAATATTAGACACAATTTTTTTTTGGGGGGGAGGGGGATGAAGCAGCTCTTTATTGACAATAATTGTACTGGATATATTTATTATGTTAGCCAACTAAGGGTTTTCCAGTATAAGGCTGGAGGTTTGTTGATAGAATTTTCAGTTAAAACCAAAGTAATTTTAATGTACATAAATATCAGTAAGGGCAAGGAACCAATGTTCTTCATCTTCTGCTAAGCGTGTGGTGTTAGGCATTTTCCCGGAAGTGCATTGAGTTTTTTGTCACATTTATATTTTTAATGAGGTGGCACTGTGGCTGAACAGTTAGACCATTCGCCTGCCACCTAAGTGGCCAGAGTTTGATCCCATGGACCCACATGTGGTATTGGTGGTGGACGAAGCAGTGTCTGAGCAGGTTTTCTCTGGTTTCTCCCACCACTCATTCCACCAATTGCTCCATCATGACCTTTCCATTCATCTATTTTGCCTGCATTTCATACCATCCTCTTCCTCACTTTCGTACCTGGTGCTTGGCTGACCACCTGCATCCAGGTCTTTACTCTGCCTGATCCATAGATTCATCTGCTCCCCGACAGGCATCTGACCCTAGGCACTGCCTTGTAACTCCTAGGGGGTGTAGGTCTTACATAAAGGGAGGGTAATCAGGCAAAGAAAGAAAGACTATTTTTTAATGAAGACTGTGACATCAAATAAAATAAGGATGTCTCCTGCAGCCAAATGTTTTTGTACCTGCTGATTAATTTGTAAGAGTTAATTTTTAGAAGCTTTTTAGCAATAAAGCCAAGGTTAGTTGTTTAAACATTTGAAGTCAAATCTGGCACACACCTGCTTCACTTACTCTTATATCACACAGGACATGTTTCAGAAGTCATTGCTTGTAGCTGTAGGTTGACTTGTGGTACTGGTGTAACAGACAACAACAGACCTAAAGGAGACATGTAAAAATTGAACATTTTTAACTCACTTTCTTTGAAAAAGGTAAACAAGTTGCAGCTGAACTTCATACTGGTGCAAAATTTGAGGAATATAAAGAAAGAAGGAAACAAAATGTGTTTGCTGTTTGTTTTTTTATGAAAATGAAGTATGGCGTAGTATAATGGAGAACAATAATGGTGATGGTGCTGAATGCTTCAAAAACAAAATTTTCAATAGTCACATTGAAAATATTCTATCCCAATTCATTTTTAAAGAAGTTTTAAAGCCAAATCTTTGACTTGATTCTGATATGACAACACAAACATCAGAAGAGGATTTGGATAGTTTCACCAGGGATCTCACTTCCAACTACACTAGGATCTGAGCAACAAACTGAAAGATGAACTCAACACTTTTAGTATATTTTTAAGGTGGCACTTGCAAATCTTGTCAATAAGTCTGGAAACACGGTTTTCAATTTCCCTCTTGAGTTCCATTTGTAAAGTAAAACTTCACTTGGTATTTGTAACGAGTCATCAACTTGCTCTGCACTGTGCCAGTACATACTGCTCAAAATAATATTGGTACTTCTATTTATCTACATTACCTTTCCTGAATTGCATACATGAATCTATCAGATTTATCATTTTGCAGAATATTATAACCATATGCTTGCAGCACCCAATGCTGTCACTGGATTTCCTGTCTCTAGGGGAATCTTGGTTACACGAGAGCTGCAGAGCGACTTCTCGATAATCCTTTAGAATGGTGTATTGCTCAAAGATTATTTTGTACTTTGCCAGTTAGTGTTGCTTCTTATGACATAAATTTAAGTAAACTGTTTCACATTAAGAACTATTTAAGATCCACTTTGTGAGAAGAGAAATTGAACCATTTATCTATTTTGTCAAAAGACAGACTTATACTTCTCAGACATTATAGATGGTTTTGTGATTGCCAAAATTAGAAAATTCAAGATGCTGCAGTGCTAATAATATTAAGATAATACTACATCTAAACCTTTCCTTAAAATGAGAAATTCATCGTCATCGTCATCATCATCATCATCATCTTCATCATCATCACTGCCACCACCACCACCGCCACCACCACCGCCATCGCCACCACCACCACCACCATTATTATTGTCATTGTTATCATTATCCTTGTCACTGTCACTATCACCATCACTGTCACAATCATTATCATTATTATTATTAGAAGAAGATATTAAGTGTAACCATTTTTTAAAAAATGCCTGTATTAATACACTACAGTGCTAATAATATTAAGATAATACTACATCTAAACCTTTCCTTAAAATGAGAAATTCATCGTCATCGTCATCATCATCATCTTCATCATCATCACTGCCACCACCACCGCCACCACCACCGCCATCGCCACCACCACCACCACCATTATTATTGTCATTGTTATCATTATCCTTGTCACTGTCACTATCACCATCACTGTCACAATCATTATCATTATTATTATTAGAAGAAGATATTAAGTGTAACCATTTTTTAAAAAATGCCTGTATTAATACACTACAAACTACAGTACATCAATACTCATCATTGTATAATAATTATGTGGGATTTGATGAAATTGGGGGTTAGGGAGCCCCACAATCATTCCTCAGTGGGCCCATAATTTATCTGGGTGACCCTATTCATGCCAATGAGGGAAATACCAGTGGTCATCACATGGAAAGAACTCTAAAGTAAGCTGTTCTTCCCTTCTCTCTCTCCCTCCCTCTCTCCCCCTCCTCTTTCAATGCTCTCATCTCCTCTCTGAGTCTCAACCAATTCACAAATTGGGCCAAATGACCTCATTATTGACAGGCCCTTAAACTCAGCTCACTCTTCATAATAGTGTTATTTAATATTTAATACTGTCAAAATACATTTATCAGTGTTTGAATAATTCTTTTTGTAGGGATGAAGAGATATAACTGCATCATATGTAACAAATCATTTGTATTTAAAATGTACCTTGAATCACATATGAAAACTCATGAAAGGCAAGAGAATTATGTCCAGTGCCCAAGATGTCCAAGGAAGTTTGTGTCTGAAGGCACATGTCAGGTAATAAAACCTACATAAATATTATTGCATGTACAGTATTAATTTGATTATTCTTAATTTACTCAGCTCATAACAATTATCTCTCCTCCTCCTCCTCCTCTTCCACCTCCTCCTCCTTCTGTATTGCTTATTCTGAAACCTTTTCATTTGTAATATAAAATATTGAAGTGGTAATTCATACAATTTTTAGTAGTATTTAACACCTGTTCTTACTACATGTAGCACCACAGGCAGTGGACACTGATGATACATACAATGAAATTATATTTGAGAAAGGATGTTTGAGAAGGAAGCATTCCAGGCCCAAGTTTAGGGTACCTCCCCTGTATTTTCCATCAGGGAGGATGGTTGTGGAAGGATTTGAAATGCAGACCCCCTGAGTGCAAGCCTCACGCATTATCATGGAGCAATTTTCATGTATGACACATGTAGAATAAGCAGAACATATGTATTTTTGATTGAAGGGTTCTTTTGCTGAATAGCATTTGTTCATATGAGCGACAAGTATTTTGAAATTTAACTCTAATAATACAAACTAGAGTCTGGGAAATTGAAAACTTCATGCAGCAGTGTAAATTACCTGTAGAATGCAATGCCATGCAGCAAATGAGGTCACTTTTAAGGTTTGTGGGTATGTCTTAAATCAGATGAAGTAAGTTCATTGCACATTTGAAAGAATCATCACAATAGTAGTGCATTCCTCAATAAACCAAATATCTGTAATTTGGGTAGTCCCAGACAGGGCATTGAATTGTAAAAAATGGATTAAACTTTCCAATTATAGCTATAGAGATTGTTAAAACAAAATTATAAGCATCATTAAATAATGGTAGAATGGTAGGTTTGAAACTAAACAAAAAAAAAAATGTAACTGATCTAAGCACAATTGAGTTCATTGTGTTGGATAAAAGTTCTGTAGATGTAATTTTGAGTGTAATTGTCCTATTTACTTTGAGCAATATAAAAGTTACTAATTCTGCTTCTAATGATGTGAAGATTATTTCTGTTACCCTTAGCCAGACAACCTGAACACAGAGGATTAGAAAAAAAAATACAGGAACAGTTGAGAAAAGTTTTCATTAATAATTACATGATGCAATTCAAATGTTATTATTAATAGTATTCAGCAGCTGGTTTTAAGAAAATCACAATTTAAGGAAATATACCATCATACCAGGGTCCATACTAAGTAAAGCAGTAAATTAATAATAGGACCATTCATATAGATCGACAGTGATGTTGTCAAACCATATACATATTATCAAAGTTTATGCATTTATACTTTTGTCCCCTTCAAAGTATTTTCCATTTAGTGCAATCCACCCATCCCAGTTCTTTTGCTACTGTCAATAACATGCAAAAGCCATTCTTTGGTAACTGCTTCAGAATTGTGAGTATAACTGATTGCTTACTATCAGACCAACATCCCTTAATTTTGTTCTTTTAGTTAAGAAAAAGAGAGCTGCATGATTCTAGGTCCAGGCTGTAAGTTGTATACATAACTATGGGTATGTCTTTTTTATTAGAAACTCTGCTTGTGGTAGCAGTATGAGATCTACTGATGTAATGTACCAATCAATCATTTAGGGTAGCCTGTGTTTTCTGAAGAACTATATCCAAGATGGGTTAGTGAAAATGACATAGTGGTATAGATGATGATGATGATGATGACGATGACGATGACAATCACAATAATAATAATAATAATAATAATAATAATAATAATAATAATAATAATAATAATAATAATAATAATAATAATAATAATAATAATAATAATAATAATAATAATAACAAGAACAACAACAATAATAATAACAATAAGAATAAGAGTAATAATAGCAATAACAAAAATAACAATAACAATAACAACAACAGCAATAATAATATCAACAGGATTATAGCTCGACAACATGACTGTGGGATGTTTATTGGTAGCAGGTCCTTTAGCCAGTAGATCAGGAGATTTGCAGGTGTGAAATACATGCACAGTGCCATAATTTATAACTCTTGCTCATTTTTACCATATTGATATCTGACACAGTAGAGTAGATGTTTGTGTTTTAACTATTTCAAATACTTCCTTTACTGTATCACAGTTTATTTCTTGTCTCTAACCCAGCTGGCAGTTTTATTTATGGATGCTGTTTAACTGCTATGATTCTCAGTGTCCCATTCTACATTGGTCATGAAAGACCACTTAATTTTGTTCATAAGTCTCTTGATCAGGCTTCAGGTTCTTTTACATGCCATAAACCTACAATATTGGACCACTGGCATTTTTTCCTTCTATAGGAAGCCATGTTAAGGAGTTTTACATGCAAACAATTCTATTACTGTCTGCCAGGTATGAACGCACAATCTTGGGAACTAGAAGCTAGCATGTTACCCCTAAACCACAGAGGACAACTTTGCAAATTGGAAGTCTTCAGAAATATACTTACAGTTTCCCAGTACCTGCATTAACGTTGTGTACCATTATGAATAACATTCCTTGTAGCATGGATTCATCTTTTCATTCATCAATGAGTAAAAACTGCATCAAAATCAATATGTATGTGTTGAGATTCTTCATCATAAACATCATCAAGCAGCATATGTTAAAGTTTTTTTGTCCACATAGTCATTCACGTGGATAAAATTTTCATAGCATGCCCTTAAAATGTTGGCATTTCATAATACTAAATGGAATGTTGCAAAAAAAGAAAAGAAAAGAGAAATTTAGCACGTGCCAAGTCTATTTTCTTTTCTCCTGAAGCACTTATCTTAATGTAACAACTTATACATCCATATGAAGGGCTGAAGGATTGTTTTAAAAGGTGGCTAATAATGGAATCTAAGTCAGCAAGCGTTGGTTTCTAAGTCCACCTGTTCCAATGGTTCATCCATCCCCCCAATATATTTGTCTGCCATGTCTGATGTAGAATGGCAACATGCTAAAAGTATTTGCTCTTGGATGCCTTTTTTACTACAGATTCTTCTATGAACTGGTGTTTTTTACTGAGCTTATAATAATCATTTTACAGATGCATCAGTTAGCACAGTTTTTATTTTCAACTTTCATGTGAAGAAAATTAAGTTGTTAGTAAACATTATGAATTCTTCTGCCATCTCAATTTATAATTATAACATGTTGTCACAAAAGAAAAAAGATTTATACTACTGGTTGTTAAGATTTCATAAGTCACAAAGTCTCTTCAATTAAGACAACTTGCATATTTGTACTTCACAGTTTTCAGATGGCTTAAGATTACTCTGTTCCTTGACACTTGGCTGTGCAAACTTCTATGAAAACAAGTGTTTATTAAGAAGGCTCTGGAGTATTAAAAAATAGCTTGCATTCTCTTTCTTATTTTGAAAGAGGAGGAAATACCTGGGTTAGCATCTCAGTGCAATGACTATCATTTTGTGACTCAAATTTGTTTACAGCAGGATACATCAACAGTCACCTCTCATTACACTTTCTTACATCATGATTCATAATACTGTGTATTAAGCAAGCTGTATTTGAAGTGCACCACTGAATGTAAGCAGTAACTAGAATACTACATCAATAGGCTATGGTCCTTGAATGTGAATTATACGCAGTACAAAGACTGAAAGTTGTTGGGGAATTTACATTAATTATGCATTATTAATGGTTATTTTACTCTAATGGAGATAATTCATTTTTACATGTAAAGACCCAACCCTGGTTACAGTACTCCCCTACCTTGCCAAACATATAAATATATTAGGCTCCAGAACCATAAATGTTGCAAAAAAAAAAAAAAAAAAAAAAAAACACTAAATGGTTTCACCTAGATATTGCATCTTCATTTGTTTTATACCATAGTTCTTTAAAAAATATAATAGCTCTAACTTATTTACCTCTATCCAGCATGAAATTGTAAAATGTATTTATTGTTTCAGATACACATGTCCAAATTCCATAGAGTAAATATAAATGATGAAGAAGAACAGCAGATTAAAAATACAATCATAGATACAGTAGTGGAGGATTCTCCATCTACAATGATAAATAGAGAATTTGATTGTATTAATACTGAAGGCATGAACTATGGTTCCTTGGAAGATCAGTCTTGTAGTACTGTAATTTATGTACAGATGTTTGTAGAAAATGAAGTACCATTACTCAATGAAGTACAATAAGAAACCATCCCAGAGAAGATGGAAGTACAAAAGAACTGAAGAATTAAAAAAAAATAAAGTGACTTTTTTTTTTTTTTTGCTTTTTGTTAACGTTCTCCAACGTAGTATCATATCAGACAGTAGGGGTTCATTCCCCATTTGCTTTAGACCAGATTGTGTTGCTAACACTTAAAATTTTGGTGTTTTTGTTCTTTTGTTCTTTTTTTTTTTTTTTTTTTTTTTTTTTTGCATCCCATGTTTAAGTGAACACCTGGATGGATATTGTGATCAACTGTAATTTGTAATTTATTAATTTCTTGTTGTCATTATATGTTTCTGTACTTCTTAACTCCTTTTCAAATCAATTATTCCTATTTTATGCCCCCTTTTCTGTGCTGTAGATGTAGCTTCCCTGTCTGGGAAGAGTTTGACTGTAAGTTGCAGTGACCTATCTGAGTAAGGATTTTCTGAGATTTGTTATCCTCTTAAGACAAATATTGTATAACATTCAACTTATAGAACCCCAGATTCATCCAACAGATTTGATTTATTGTCTCTGCGGGCAATTGTTAAAAGGGATGTTAAATTCTCTAACTACCTCCTTTTCCTTCCCTCTCTCCCTTTTTAAGCAAAAACCTGCTTCTCAGTGCTTGCCAGGGAGTAGCACAGTACAACAGTCCTTAGTTGCTGGAGATGGAGCTATTCCTCACAACAGTACAATATTGTTTAAGAAGTATCCAATAGTTATTGCCTGTATTTTTATTAACCCTTGGTTACTCATGTGAATAACTGTAATGTGTTTACTTGCATGGGGGACAAGTGTCACCCATTTTATATCCTTGCTTTAAACATCAATTTTCAGTATTTTGTTAATAAAGATGGTTCTGTGGACTTTAATAAACCATATTTTACATATATACGAAAACAAAATGTGTGGAAAACACATACATAATAAAAAATCAGAGGCTTATCATAATACATACATATTTACTTATAAAATTAAGTACATCCCACATACTCTGTTTGAAACTGAGTTAAAATATGTTCACATTAACAGCACTTCCTTTAGAAATATACCTGAGGATACCCTCCCAGGTATCGCCTATTGTTATTCGAATTCCACTCATATTTCACTAACCTGTAACTCATTGCTTTTGGCATTCATTAAATACAATACTGTCATTTAGAGGCTATTCACGCACACATTCTTCAAATGGCTAGAGCAAACCCATTTGCAACACTTCGTATACCATTTCCTGGTTTACTTATCTTTTGATCCTCCATATTCATAACAACGTCCTCCGAATCGTTTTCTTTGTGCACAGTCTTCCACAGCTGGTTCTTCAATATCAAGCAATTCCTGAGCATGCTGTCGAGTCTTTGCAGCAATTTGTGGGATTTTAGACCTGTGTTCAATTATGGCTTTATCAGCTCCCATGAAATGTTAGAAATGAAATCTGCCCTGCTTAACCCCTTGACATTTTTCTCTTTAGCTTTGTAAATGCAGAAGATGTTGAATGCAGTCATATTTAGCAAGTTACAGAACACAACCATAGGCCAGCGCTGGTGTTTCCTGAAATATAATATTTCTGACACAAAGTCAAGGTCTACCTTTGCCATATTATAAAAAATTACACGGGATAAAAACCTTAGATTTTTTTAAAATACTCATAATATATAACATAAGCATTGCTTAAACATACAACATAGAGAATGAAATGTGTATGGTATACTTATGAATAGTATGCAGAAACTGTAATATAAAAGGTCGCGCGGGTTACACTTGTCACCCAAAAGCACACATAAGAACAAAACTTCAGCTGTACGCACTATAACAGTAACTACAGAACCGAAAGAGAAAAATGTTGCTGTTTATGCATTCCTTGAAAGGTACATGAGCCTACATAACTGTAAGTCTGTTTTGAGGACTACAGCAATTAAAACAAATATGCTGGGTGACCAGTCACATATGGCTCTGAAACATGGGTATTGAAAGAATCACAAAAGCAAAAGTTATCAATATTTGAAAGAAAGACATTAAGAAGAATTTTTGAACCAATTAAAGACAGAGGACAATGGAGGACTCTGAGAAATGAAGAGTTAAATAAAAGAATAAAAAAAATGAACAATTATTGATTTCATTACAGCACAGAGACTTAGATGGTTCGGACATTTGTATAGAATGTCAAATGAGAGAACAGTTAAAAAATATACACATGGAAGCCTCTCGAATCTAGAAAAAGGGGCAGACCTAAAAACAGATGGAGTATGACATACACCAAGATTTAAAAAAAACATGAAGATAAGAAATTGGGTAAACCTGACAAAAGATCGCATTGAATGGAAGAAAATTGTAGAAAAGGACAAAACATTCAGTCAATGAAGTTTTAGTACCTATTAAGAAGAAGATGCTGGGTGACACCTGTCACCCACACAAGTAATCAAGGGTTAATAGTCAAATTGTAAAATGTACATGCAAATATGCATGAAGAATTAAAAAAGAAAAAAAAATATATATACAAGAGAAAATGAACACAAATAAAAAACACAGGTTCTTTATGTGGGGGGGCCCTATTCATGGTTGTTATAGTAGCTCCTATGTGCAAAGTTGATATGTTTCTCAGTGAAGAAGGCTTCATGTAATGAAAATGTCCCTACATCTCATAATGTCACAGCTGGAATACCACTACTTTTCTTCAGTGAGTTCCTCTTCTCTTAGGCTTTTTCAACTTCACCAGACAACAGTTTCCTATTTGACACACTTTTTGTAACCAGGTTTCTGTATAATACCTGACTAAGCTTACAAACTGCAATTTTAGCAATACCATGAGTTTCTAAAGATGATGCATTTTAAGTTAGATTTATCACAGAAAGTGAATGTTCCAAAAAATATTGTGAGCCTCCAATTGTGTTATAATTTCAGGTAATTTGGAGAATCACTTATGAATATACTGGGTATTTTTCTTGATGTGATCTTCAAAAAAGCATTCCTTAGTCCTTAGCTATTGCAACATTATGTGCATCTTCTCCAATTAAGGAACGTAACTAAAAGAAAAGCCCCTGCACTACAGCCTCACTACAGTCTTAAGAGCAGTGTTTGTAGGCCTACTGTGAAAATTAGGAAATAAAACTCTGATTATTTGGAGATTGGTTTTACATATACTGGATCTAAACATGAACCTAAACCTCAAAGTGTTATTTGCTATGAAAGTCTCTCTAATGAGTGTATGAAGCCTGCAAAACTCTGTTGGAATTTAGAAACAAAGCACCCGGAGCACAAAACTAAGTCAGTAGATTATTTCAAAATTAAACTAGGTGAGCTTAAGTCATCCCAAAATGTTTGTGCAAAACATTCTTGTGAAAATACATATCAAAATGTAAACCCTTGCATCTTATTAGGCATTGCAGCTTATTGTAAAATCTGGTAAAGGCCATAGGATTGCTGAAGAACTTATGTCATCAGCGGTAATCCTTTGCAAAACAATGTTGGGTGATGCAGCCGCTAACCTAGTAGGCAATGTCGTGCTCTCAAACAATACTGTCCAAAGAGGAATTACTGATATGACAGTAACATTGAAAATATTGTGTTGGTTAGGCTTTGCATGTGTGACATGTTTGTTCTTCAACTGGACAAGAGCACAGACATATCAAAGAAAGCAGTTATGTTGGTTTTTGTACGTTATTTAAGGGAAAACCAGTTCTTTGAAGATTTTCTTTTTTCATGTGAACTACTCCACACAACAGCAGATGATATTTTCACGGCATTGAATGACTTGTTTAGTAAACATGACATTGCTTGGAAGAAGTGTATGGATTTGTCTACAGATAGAGCAAAATCCACGGTACCTACAAAACAGATATTCAAGCTTGTATCAAAGGTGTGGCCCCTAACATGAAATGGACACATGTTGCATTCATTAAGAGGCTTTAGTAGCCAAAAGATTGCCTGAAATGTTGCAGAAAACTCTTAATGAAGTAGTTGAATTTATTAACTACATTATATTTTAATTTTATTTTACATTTGCAATCCAGGTTGTTTTCTTTGTTGTGCAAAGAGATGGGCAGTGAATATGAACAGCTTCTTATACACATTGAAGTGAGATGGCTCTTTTGAGGTAGGGTCTTGACTAGTATTTTTGAGCTTAAAGATGAGGTCAGAATCTTCCTTCTTGACACAAAGAATGCAACTTGTCTAACTGACTTTTCTTGGCTTTGCGCAACTCCCTACTTAGTTGATGTGTTTGAACATTTAAATGTTTCGAATCTAGGCTTAGAAGGTAACAACATAGACATGTTCAAAGTTGAAGACAAAGATAGTGCCATGGTTAAAAGGCATCAGTTGTGGGCAGCAAGGGTCAGTAAAGGCTCTTTTACAAATTTCCCCACTTTGAAAGAGTTTTTGGACTCTTCTGAGGAGAATTTACCAAACTAAATAAATGAAAGCATAATTGAGCACCTTCGCAGCTTAGCAGCCACATTTAGTGAATACTTCCCTGAGCCAGATACTGATGAGGGTTGAATTCAAAATCCATTCTGCTTTCCTGAAATAGAAGAGACTCAGAGCCTCTTCGAAGAGGAGCAAGATCAACTTGTAGACTTGACAAGCAGTGGCACAATGAAAAATGTTTTTAATGACAAAAACATTGTAGACGTTTGCTTAACATTTAAGGATTACAAAGCACTCAGCAATAAGGCAATGAAGTTCATACTTTCTTTTCCAACAACCCACCGATGTGAACAGACATTCTCAACTATGTGCTTCATGAAAAATAAATACACAAATTGGTTGGATATGCAGTCTTCATTTCACAGTGAAAGTGTCAAGTATGGAACCTAACATTTCAGAAATCATGGAATTGCTTTGTTCGTGTGTAATATTTTTGAACCAATAATATTATTTATATTCTTATTATATATTTTTATTTAACAGTTTTTCTCTGTTTTAATGCACACAAAACATGATCTGTGATACTTCATTAAGTCCTTGGTTCTTACTGAAATAAGGACTGTTTTAATAAATTTGGCCTGGACTTACATATTTTGACATATTAATAGTTTTACTTTATATTTTTTAAACAAAAATTAAAATATAAGACATGTTGATTGCACTTGTATTAAACTTGTGTTAAAATCAAATTTCATTTTCATATATGACAGTTTCCACCTTAAAGTAAATGGAAAGGGAAATGTACACTGCTGAAGCTGAACTTATGCAGGAACTAGATTAGGATAATGGCTACTGCAAGTCAAGTAAAACACAAAATAATTTAATTTCTCAGTGACATTTCCTGGGCCCCTAAGACATCATCTGCAGACCACCTTTTGGGAACTGTAGTGCTAGACAACGCCTGACCATGTCAGGTAAGAACTAAGGCTGAATCCAGACAGTTCGAGAAGTGTCAAGAAATGCAGATTTCCAGAGAAATTGCAGATACTTAATTCTCAGCTATATAACCAAGTCGAACGGACAGTATTGGGTCAGGTTTTAGTGAGTTTATCATTAGAGTCAGTGTGAGTGAGAATTATAAGAGCAAGCTGTGTATAGTGTTTGTGTCAGGGTTATGATAGAACAGAACAGCTATGAGTTGCAGGGTGACGAGTTGTGAATTATGATTCAGTTTTAGAGGAAATAAGGTGACATAAAAAGTAACTGGACTTGTCACTTGTGACAATACTACCTCATAGGATGCCAGGTATATCTGTGTTACATGGATTTAATAAACATGTTTGGTTTAACATTCAACTAGTTGATTACCCTCATTAATTGTAAGTCATATCATTTGTGTACCAAGTTTGGTTTAAATGTCTCTAGGCATTCAAGAATAATGCTGGAGCATACCTAAATACACATACAACCATTTATAAATCAATCTATGATAGCTAAAGGAGGAAATTAAAATTTAACACAACATTCAAGAATAAAAGTTGCATTTTTGCATTGAAAATTTAAAATATTCATTTTCCATTGGTGTACTTATATGTATTATCAAACAATGGTAAAATTGTCTGTGAGAATATGACTTACAAAAAAAATTATGTAATTTCCACATATTGGGCTCTTTGTAATAAATGGTTGCAGTTGCTCAAGTTTTGTATGTATTTATGTTGTCATTCTTAGTTCCTGCTTACTTATGACTTATTGAATTGTTCAAAGCTGTTTTGTGTATTTATGTTATCATTCTGAGTTCCCACTTACTTTTGTCCTATGTTAGTGTAAATGAAAGATAATTCTGTAATAACAGGGATCAAAGAGATAAATATACATCTTTTTTAAAAAAAATCAGGCATTAGTCTTTGTTTTATACACTAGTTTCCCCACCTGTCAGAGTGACAGTATATTATTTTTCATTGGAGGTTTATAGAAGTGTAAATAAATGCATTATGCTCACTGTTAAGAGTTAAGAGGATAGTTTAGTAAAAAATATATCCATTATTTATTTATAACTTTTCAAATATATTCAAAATCCAATTATTTAAAATTTATAAAATTACATTCTACCTGAGTAACCTCTACCATGGTATGGATATGTCTACACCAATGTAGTCGGTCTGGGTGGCTCAGTTGGTTAGACGCTGGCCTACGGATCCCAAGGTCGCGGGTTCAAACCCGGCCCAGGCCGATGGTTTTTAAGTGTGCTTAAAAACGACAGCTCCATGTCAGTAGATTTACTGGCATGTAAAAGAACTCCTGCGGGACAAAATTCCGGCACACCGGCGACGCTGATGTGATCCTGGCAATTGACAGCGTCGTTAAACAAGAAAATAATTTTAATTTAATACACCAATGTAAAGTGGCCTCAAGCAATACCAACGGATGTCTGGCAAATAAATAAAATGTAATAACATCTCAATTGTTTTAATGCTTTTCTCAGAAATTTGAATAAATTCTGTAAAGTGCACCAAGTATGCTTTTAAATGCATTTTGATTTAGTCATCTTAAAGCACAAATAATGATGTAATGACATTCTATTTCACAATAAACTATATTGGTTTCTTGTGTATTCTCCTTATGCAACATGCCATACTCTTCCAAAATGGATACTGCATTTCTTTTCCAGATTCTGGAATCCTTGTAGTGTAGTATGAGGATGAGAAATGCTTTAGATTTTTTTACTTCCTGCATGCACAAGCCTCCAAATTTGGTAGTGTGGGATTTGACAGCAAGCTTTTGACATTTAGACATGTAGTATGTTATTAATGTATGAGAGTTCACCTATCATTAAATTATAAAACAATTTTTTATGAAGACATTCAGGTTGAGAAAAAATTATTTTATATAGTTTTACAGTTTTTCAAAAAGAGACATGTGCTTGCATGCCATGATCCTGATTTCCTACCAGGTGGAAGGGAAGTCATTACATTAATTTAAACCAGTGGTAGATCTCGGTATTTGGAACACATTTTGTATCTTATGTTTTTGTCTCCGACCATTTCCTATGGAGATATTTTAATTTTACCGAAAACAACCTGGCAACACTGCAAATTATGTGTGTGGTCACTTTCCCTAACTCCATACATAAACAAACAGCATAACAGTGCATTTTGAAAACAAACTCATATCCTGCCTTGTCCTTCCGTGTTTACTGTGACAATGTAGGCCAATCACAAGTGTTAGCTCCCAAAACATTATCAAAAGCGAAAGCTGTTTACATCCACAAACCAGGTCAATTCTCTGACCAACCTCAACGCAGTATCAAGTTACGTCGTCTCTGAAATGGCAGCTCAGAGATTCCTTCACGCCTTTTAAGTGATTAATTATTTCGAAACCTAAGTGATGTCCCATAATTACTACCGAAGTTATGTCAGAAAGAAGTTACTCTACGCATCTTACAAGTAACAAACTGTTATCTTTGCACATTCTTGTGGAGTTATGCATCCAACTTGGATAAAAAAACTATTTATTTTTTCAAAATCAGCTAATCAAAGAACAAAGTGCCATTCGACTTTTGTGTTTGTAATGCTTCTATGAAGCACATATTAGAAGGAATGTAATGACTTCCCTTCCATCCTGTATAGAACACAATAGATATGTATATTGAATTCATGTACATATGAAAACAACTGTAAATTTGATGTGTCTTCAGGCGTAAATGACCTAGCTATCGATAGGACCTCAAACCCCACTCACCTGCTCTGTTAATGTGAGCATCGTAAATCACCCTACAGATTTTGAAAAGACACTGGATAAACCTGCAACTGTTCTGTTTTGCCAAGTAATGAAGGTCAATGCTAGGAGCTGAAACCTGTATATTTCCCCTATGTTTTTGGCTTGTGTGTTTAAATGCATTGGGAATCCATTACATTTTAAAGCATTGTTCTAATGAGGTATAGCAGTTTTTATTTTCATCCGAAGAGAATGCATCTCATGGTCTAACTGAAACTTAAGTATTGCTTTGTTTAACTCAAGCTAAAGCATTCTTCCATAAAATTCTAAAAAAGAGGTAAACAAATATAAATATTTATAATGCTTTCAATAAATTTTAAGATAAAGTTGTAAATTTACTCCCCTCATTAGCTGTGAGTTTTCTTGCTGGCCTGAACATAAGCAGTTATACCTACTGTTACCAGCAATGCAGTAGTCACTGTCCATCAATCAGGTCACTCTAAAGCTATAAGAAGACATAGAAAACTCCCTTATAATTATATATGCTGCAGGTGCACATTTTGCTCTATTATATATTACATTCATTAGGTTGTTTGATGTTGTATGATTTGATTTGATTTGGTTTAAGGGCGCTCAACTTCTAGGTCATCAGCGCCCTGATGTTGTATGAAAAATTGAATGTCATAGCCAGGATTTAAACCACAGATCTCCAAAATCATTTCTTCAAAATATGACATTGGATTTTCCATTTCTGATTCTGCCTTTCAAAGTTTACTTACACACAGAATAATCAATTATCATTGATTGGCCTGATAAAAAAAGAAAGAATAAAAAAAAAAGAAAAGAAAGAAACTACAAAGCAAAAACCTTTAGAGGTGAGGAACTTTTGGTCCACTCTAGATAAACAGCTGCATACAGACATATTCATTCCTCCTCTCTTCCTGTGCTGGCAATACAAGGTTCCCCTATGTGGCAGATTTTGGCTGCTGCTTGGCTCAACTTAGTCGATCCTAAATCTGTTAAAAGTCCTAACAGTGCTGATTCACAGAAACACACATCACAACAGTAACCAGAACCACTCCCTTTTGTGTCATTGCATGAATAGCATACATATAAAAATGGTGATTGAAATTATTAGTATGAACATTTATTTTATCAACTTTCCGTACATCTATTCTGTTACAATGTACACTTATTTTAACTATTACTAATCTGGTATTAATATTTCATTTCTTTTTTTGATCCTCTCCAGTCTGGAGTTGCATTCTTACCTTCCCCATTATAATTAAAACCAGAGTTTATATATAATGAAAATAAACAAGGAGTAGGGAAACTCATTTACACACTTCACTAAAATGCACGATACCTGGACATGTTTTGAGACTCCATTGCGTCCATCATCAGTTGCTGACATTATTAGGCATTTTAGTACTCATTTATTTTCATTTGAAGTACTTCAATATCAACCTCTTCTATACTATTACTTATAATTTTTAGACATAATGTTTGAAATTAAATATATTTTCCCCTTCTCTTTTTGATATGACTCCCTCTCGTCATTCATTGTATGTTGCGAGCATTCCACAGAAATGTCATACCAAGGAGTAAGATTCTAATTCAATATTTCAATTATCTTCTTCATTTGGAAGTTTGAAAACAGTGTTATAATAATTAGTTTAAACCAAAAAGGTGCCATCCCACCCATTAAAAATGTGGCATATACCAAATTGAAAGCAGTGACTGTAATGAAGTGTATATAGGGAAAACCAAAAGAAATTTAGAAATAAGATCCAAGGAACACTTTAGAAACATCAAAAACAAACAGTTGGAAAAATCAGCAGTTGCCACTCACTTTTGGTTAAAAAAATCAATATAAAGCCAGAACCAAAACTCCTCAAACACATAATGGGAAAACAAGAGCTGTCCACTTGGCAACAAATCTTCATTTCGAAAAATAGAAACAGAGTATTCAGTTTTGATATCCCCCAAAAGGATATTTTCAGCAAGTTCCTTGAACCACCATCAGAGGAGACCTCAGAGGAAACAGCACCATCCACACCAGGGAGAACCAGTCGATGTCCGGTTGATAATGGAGGAAAGTCAGTCTCCGAAACCTGTTCTGGGAAATTTTAAGTGTTGTTTGGTGTTATTAATCGACTCACCTTTTTGGTTTAAATTCAATATTTCAGTATTTGATGTAAGAGTATATGACTCCTTATACTCTAAGGTACATTATTCAATAATAAAATGGTCACAAATCACTAAGCATTTTAGGCAATTTAATGCTAAAGATCTTGCCAAACACAAAAGACAAAAGGTGCCATCATAGTTTCTATTTTCTATGCACAAATTGTACAAGGAAATGTTAGAATTTACATCAGAATTTTTTTACATCAGACATTAGGTTTTCCATGATGCACAGGGATAAGCATTTTCAAATATAAACATTTCTAAACAAGTTTTCTAGCTTCTTTTATATTATACTGTGTATCAGTTTCAGTCTGTTATGCTGAACACAGAAAAAAGTATCATAAATGGTGAAATAAATTTGGGATTAAAATTTCCTTCCAGACCCTCTGTTAGCATCACATTACCAACAAAAGGAATATAAGCATTTTTTCTAAAGTCAATGGATTTCTGGTAATAGTGCCATAGCAGACTGACATTCCACATTCTTGCCACCTTGTATTGCTCTTAGTTGATAGACCGTGACAACTGCAAGCAAACACGAGAAGATGGATAAAACAACAGCAGAAAGATAACGTGAACATATACAGCATCTAAGAGAACAAGGCCATTATAGAGAATATAAAAATAAATAAAATATTGCTAAAAGAGAAAAAGGGTCTAAATTCAGCAAGGCTAAAATAGGAAAAGAACTGATTAAGGTAAAGTACAGTATGCACAAACAGAGGCAGCAAACCAGGGACAAGATGCATGGAAAGCAGGAAGCAAGAGATGTTGCCATTGCTATGACACATGCAACAGTGTTCAAATTTAGGAGCATTCTGGAAAATGCAGGAAACATGTGGAATCACTTCCCAGTCTCCACAGAAGAGTAGCATAGACTTTCAAAAGATGTAAATGAAGATGAATATGTCATTGAATATACTTATCTATCATGTGAAGATTAATCAGACTGATCTATAAGTTCTGCAGTCGAGTATCAAAGTAGTAGCAGAACTTCATCTACAGAGTCCGCATCTAGTGATCCTGCAGTATAAGCATTATGGGTATTATGTGACACAGTAACTCACATGATTCTGCTATATAATGTGTATTAACACACACAGACAAGGACACGGACAAACAAACAGACACACACACACACACACACACACACACACACACACACACACACACACACACACACACACACACACACACACACACACACACACACACACCTGTGAGAAGATTAATAAACAGAAAAGCTAATGCTGTTGGTACTGTGACAACAAATAAGGTTATATTGCCTGATATATCTCATAATAAAGTGAACTGTGGCAAAGCATGACATAAAGCATAAAGCGTGATCAGAAATGAATGTCTTATGTATGAAATGGAAGAATAACAAAGATGCTTAATTTACTATTAATGAAACATGAAGCTGCTGATTTTACAGGCAAAAGGCAAGCTGAGATGAAGGAAGGTCAGACACCAATGGAGGAACTAAAGAAACCAAAGTGTGCCCTTGAGTATCTGAAGGGTATCTATAGGATCTTTCCATGAGTGTCGGCAGACTTTTTTCCAGGGGGGGGGGGGGGGGCCACATGTTGGAAGTTTGCAATCAGATAATATTAAATCATTATTTTATAGTCAAAATTAATATTTGTTGCAAATAACCGTATTAATTTGTGCTAAATAAAAATTGTTTTTTACATCAAAATTAAAATAATAGTTTAATAGTCAGTAATTGACTGCACATTAAGTCCACCAACTTCCAAGGGGGGGGGCCGCAGCCTCCCCCCCCTTGCCCCCGCTGCGCGATGCCCATGGATCTTTCAAAATTCAGTTCAAACATTAAATCGCTATAAACATTGCAATATTTGAGAAAGGGAAAAAAGCATGCCTGCTAAGCAGAGGGTCTGTGGTTCAAATCCATGCTGTGGCATTGAATTTTTCAGTTCGATTCTACCTTTCAAACATTGCCCACATACGGCTTGTGTGTTTAAAAAACATCAGCAGTAAGTTTGTTGGCATAAATAAATAATAACCATACAGTAACTTTTAAACTATGAAGACCTTGTTGAATTAAAGTCTGATTATTGGCCCAGAATCATGAAATATGGCACTTGTGTCTTGCTGATTGTGTCATCAGTAGGCACTTCCCAACAATGTGGCCTCCACTGTCCCCAGATCTCAATGTGGCTGACTTGGTTTTAGGGTTACCTTAAAGAACAAGTTTTCCTGACACATCTGAGAACATCACTGCAACTGAAAAATGCCATCTCGCAAGAAATTGCCAATATTCTAAGACATTATCTGCAAAATGCTGTTCCTGATGTCAAAGACAGAATGCTATACACCAAACAAGAGATATCTTCCCAATGTTTTATAAAACCCATGGTTTTCCCAGCACATGCTTTTTTTCCTATCTCAAATATTATGATATTTATAGTGGTTTAATATTTGAACTTACTTTTGAAAGACCCCATATTTGTAAGATCAAGTGACAGCTTTATTTCTTATAATGTGAGGCACAGCTAGACATGTGAGTATCCGATTGTTTCATTGTGTTTCACAAGATGACTGTTAAGAAAAAGGTTTTCCAAGGCTTTAGACCAATGTCACTCGTCAGTTACTTCAAAGTGTAAAACTACCAGACCTTAAAATTACAGGTCGACTTTCACTGCTGAGAATGGAAGGTAAAAAGGTGTCCCTTTTCCAATTCACTTCCACCAACAGACTGAAAAGAAAGATGTGTTGATGCAACGGTAGAGGGCAAATAGCAAGAGTGCTTAGGAATACAAAAGTGTTTGTTCCCCTTCATTTGCAGAACTGTTTTGAGTTCTAACACATCCAAAAATCATGTTAGCCCACCAAAACTGATGAGTCAATGTTTCCAGTATCATGCATGCAACCTTTCAGGAAAGAAATTATATTGTGAATTTTATGTGAATTTTTAAACTTTACAATGCACTCACACTGCGGTTGTACAGAAATTTAAATCATATTACTTAGGTAGCCATGAGCATATTTATGTAAGATTCTGGTGGTTCACTGGTCAACAAGATTTTTTTCACAAGAAATCTGAATAGTTAATCTAGTGCATTTTTTCATCCTGAATTCAGATATGTAGTCAGAATTTTCCCATCAGGCATAGTTTTTCTGTGAAAGCTACTTTTTAAAATATGATTTTAGCGTTTTCTTTGACCTGTCATAGGAACCTTTACCTCATATGTAGCTATTTTACTCAAGCCGTATTTATTGAAATTATTTGTAATATCACGCTGAAGCACCACAAAACAAGACTGTGCAGGTTCATTCATGTTTAGACATGCTCAGACCTGTCTGGCATTGTGATGTGTCAGTATTGAGCTGACTGTGACATTGTTCACTAGTGAAATATTTCCTTCCTTTCTGTTTAGAAGTGTATTGTGTATGTTGTGCATGTTGTATTTCAGTGCTTAATGTTTTCATCATGCCAAGAAAGTGTGTAAATCATGCAGGTAATTTCTGCTATATTTGTGGTGAGCTGACCTTCAAGTCTCAGAGGCAAAATATGACCCCACTTGTAAAGAAGTGTTATCATCTTTACTTTGGCTGTCAAGTTGGTGATTTTGATAAGAGCTGGGCCCCAAATACATACTGTGTTTCGTGTGTTAGACTGCTGACTGGGTGGAAAAATGGTACACATCGTATGCCATTTGCAATTCCCATGATTTGGAGGGAACCGAAGGATCATTCAACTGACTGTTATTTTTGTTTGACAAATATTAAAGGAATCACATCTAAAACAAAATATACAGTTAAGTATCCGAATTTGCAATCTGCATTGAGACCTGTCTTACACAGTGAAGAGTTCCCCGTACCAGTATATGTTGATACAACCTTAAGTGATAACTCTGATTCTGACCTAACTGAAACTCAAAATGATTCAGATGAAAATAAAAATGATCTTACATATGAAGCCAGTAGCTGTTCATCAGAACCATACTTTCCCAATCAGCAAGACCTTAATGACCAGATTCGGGATTTAAATCTGTCTAAACTGCAAGCTGAAGTTTTAACTTACAGACTCAAAGAGTGGAATTTACTCCAAAAAGATGTAAGAATAAGTAGTTATCGTAGCCGCCATAGTGTTTTCAAAGAATACTTCTCTGAAGAATATGGTGTTGTGTTTTGTAATAATATTTGTTCACTTATGGAAACTCTTGGGCATCAACACCGACCAGATGAGTGGCGATTGTTCATAGACTCCTCTAAAGTAAGTTTAAAGGCTGTGCTGCTACATATTGGCAATGAACTTCCATCAATACCAGTAGCGCATGCCGCTATGAAAGAGACATATCAAAATATGAAACTAATTTTAGAGAAAATATAATATGGAAAATATGAATGGAATATCTGTGGTGATTTAAAGGTCATTGCTTTGCTTGGTTTGCAACTTGGGTTCACCAAATTTTGCTGTTTTTTGTGCGAGTGGGACAGCAGAGATAAGAAGTCTCACTACGTTAGAAAGTCATGGCCAAAACGTGAATCTCTTCTCCCTGGCCAGAAAAATGTGGTATGTGTCCCTTTAGTGAATCCTGAAAAAATAGTTGCACTAGTTTTACCTCCATTGCATATTAAGTTAGGAGTTATGAAAAATTTCGTCAAAGCTATGGATAGCCTTTCTGATGGATTCTTGTACTTGAAATCGAAATTCCCCAAAGCCAGTGATGCTAAATTGAAAGAAGGAGTTTTTATAGGACCACAAATCCGATCATTAATGGCTGATGAACATTTCGAGGGACTGTTAAATCCACTGGAGAGAGCAGCCTGGCAGTCTTTCAAAAGTTTATGTTGCAATTTTCTTGGAAACCATAAAGCAGAAAACTATCGTGACATAGTGGGTGATCTTCTGCATTCTTATAAAGCTATGGGATGGAACATGTCTTTAAAAATTCACTTCTTGGACTCTCACTTGGACTTCTTCCCCGAAAACCTTGGAGCTGTCAGCGATGAACACAGTGAGCGTTTTCATCAGCAAATTTCTACGATAGAGAAGAGGTACCAAGGCAAGTGGAGTTCCAATATGCTGGCTGACTACTGTTGGACTAAAATGAGAGACGTTCCAGATGCAAAATATACCTGAAAATCACTATCTACCACTTTCTAGGTAAGTCAGAATCAGTAGTTATAATTTTGAGTTAGATAGCTAGTTACGGATTTTTTAGAATATTATAAAAATTCAAATGAATATCACACAAAACTCCTGCCCGATGCGGACAAACTGTAATTATATTTTAATTCAGCACGAAAAATACTTTTAGAATCTGTTATTTTAATTCATGTGAAAGAGAAAAAGTTAATTTTTGTAGACCAGTGTCTTTTGATAATTGCTCTTTTACACTGACCATGTATGGGCTCAAATTGAGAGCTGAATCAGAGTTGAAAAAGTCAATGCGTTTAATGCATGTGTATGCATCTTGCCACGGTACTTCAGTGGAAGAGCATCAGCAGAGAATGGTAAAGATCAATAGTTCAATTCTCAGACTTATTGAGGTTTATAGAACAATCAGTTCTTTTATCAAATTGTAAAAAGATGAGCTTACTACAAAGCAAAATCCAAAAATTCCTGTGTGTTACCCACCGTTTTCAATGCCAATATGTTGCTAATGACTTCTCAGGATCTATGATAAGAACTACTTCTTCAAATCTGCATAATATAATCCATGCTACTCTGTTGCAGATTACCTATCCTTTTTCATCACTGTACCATCAGCAAACTCTGAAATGCTATTGAGTAGGTAACTCAGGGCTGAAATCTATGATGACTGACTGTGGCATGTGAATGTTTATTTGTCCAGTCCTCTGTTATCAAATTGAATACAGAGAGTGATAAAGATAATACTTGAATAACCCATTTCTTGGCTGATATACATTTTGTCTTAAGTTTTATTTTAGTTTGGGTTTCGTTCTCTGTTTGTAATTACTTACATGCATCTGATAGAAGCACTTTACCTAAATGCTCATGTGCCATCCATAAATTCAGAAAGATCACTACAACATCTTATTTGTTTCCTCTAGCTAAGACTCAAGTTGAGAACATGTGAATCCTTGTGCTTTTGGAATTAAATATTTAGTCATGGTAAGACTCTTTCAGGGTGGCACTGTGTTTGAGCAGTTAGACCATTCGCCTACCACCTCGGTGGCTCGGATTTGATTCCAGGGACCCACATGTGGTAGTCATGGTGAACGAAGTGGCAGCTGGGTGGGTTTTCTCTGGGTTCTCCAGTTTCCCCCACCACTCATTCCACAATTGCTTCATCACTAGACCTCATATTTTTAGACTGTTAGAAATTCTCATTTAGGCACCTAAAAAAGGTTTTAAAAGCTTTAAAATAGGTCCTAAAAATGTTAGGTTCTTTAACTTTTGTGGAACTTGGAAAGGTAATTGAGTCTGTAAGATTGATAACTAACAAATAGCACCAGAATTCCCATAAATGTTAAATTAAATAGCAAAAATTAACCATAGGGATAGAAAAAGTTTCAATTACTACAACCAGTAAGTGTTTATTGTCCTTAAAAGAACATACATTTGTGAAATAAACATCAATACTTTTTTCTCCGTAAGAGTTGTTGTTGTTGTTGTTTGGGGTTTATGGATGCACTATCACACTCCGGGCAGGAGTAATCGATGTCTGCATCAAATCGAATTAGAGTAGGAGAACTGAGAGAAATTATGAATCACTAAAGGAGGTTCGGAGCATAATAGACAGTTTCATTTTGCAGTTAACGAGATGGTGAAGTAGTAGCCGTGGCAAATGGGTATCAGCACTATATACCAGAGAGGAGATGGTCCATGGGCCATTGCCATAACGTTAGGCTAGTGTGCTGATAAATTGCGTAACAGAAAGTGTATGTAAGGGGCAATTAAAACTTATGTGGTTGATATCACTGTAGGCACCACAATCACAATTTGGGGAGACTGGTGGATTTTAAATAAGTAGGCCGGTGTAACAGCAACTCCAAGTCAGATTTTTGAGATCAAAGAGATTGCAGGTCTACTGAGAGTGGATTTCTTAGGTCGGAATAGTTATAAAGATATCGTGGTTAGATATAAGTCATGCAGCATCTCTCCAAGAGAGGGTGACTGGTTCCATTGGTGCGGGGAGATGAGCTGCCTCCCTAGCCAGGCGGTCGGCAGTTTTGTTGCCCGAAATATTTGTATGTCCCGGGACCCACAAGAATTGAATTCTATTGCTTCAGTTAAGGTGTTTGGTTCACTGTAAGAGAAATTCCAAATAAAATGACAGTCCAATGAGGCTATAAATTTATAACAGAACAATATAATGGGGAAAAAAGACATTTGCTATACAAATACAATGTTCTGTTTTTTATTTCACCTTTTGATTTTTTAAAATCTCAATTATTAATTGTTACAGCATTTTGTGCCCATTTATGATTGGCATTATAATATATCACTATCAATTTTTCCTAATTTTTTGGTGTTAAATTGTATATTTTATCTGCTAAAACCATTTTACAAGCTGAAAAGGACCATTCCACAGAAACTGAAGTAATTGGGGCATACCATTTAAATTTTGCTAAATTTGACATGTTAATTTGTGTTAGCAGACTTACATCCTCAACATTCAGCACATCGCAGATACATTTCAAAACAGAAAACCCAGCATTCTTTTTCATCAATGCACTCCACTTATCTCTAACTTTGTCACCAACTCTCCCCACTACCATATTTACTTTGGTTTCTACTTCATTAATGATGCCAATTTGCTTGAGAAGGAACTTTCCCGTTGCTTCAAGTTTCATAATGCAAGGAGGCAAGGAAGAAAAATTGGAATATATAAACTATGTCTTTCATTAGTATGCTATCCTGCAGTAGTGATTTTACAACTCACACACATGCCACATTATCATCTGGCAATCCATTTACAACACAACTTAATAACATACAACAGCATCAATCCAGGTGCCACTTACAAAAAAAAATGCTACTAATATTTCTAAGGCAACAGCATCCTTAATTATTCTGAAAACTGCATAATCAGCACAAGGGAATGTATCAAACAGGTATTTGAGTGGCAGGTAGAACATCTTTTTAGTCGAGGACTGTGTCAAGGGTGGTCTAGAACCCTCTCAAAATTAATTTGAGCCTTTAGCTCCAAAATGGAACAATTACCATACATTAATTAAAATTCATGACAATGCAGTTTTTAAAATAATGCATATCATCATCACCACCATCACTGCCACTGCCACCACCACCGCCACCACCACCGCCACCACCACCACCACCACCACTGCCACTGCCACGGCCACCACTGCCACCAACCACCCACCCACGGTCAATAGACTTCAGTGTCTGACATTGTCAAAATTACAACTATAAATTGAGTACTGATTATAATTCATTGATACTGTACAGATTTTTCACTACCAAGTACTTCTTCAGATCACCCTCAAATTGTTTACCTTTACAACTTTTTAAATACAGGGCGGTGGTGGTGAGATGATTTGCATTGCGATGATGGATATTTCCCATTTGCCTGGTTTTAAAATTATATACTTCCATGTTTGTCACAAAATTATGTTGATTATTTGCCAGTGGCGGCTGATGGCTGGAAAATTAGCTGTAGAGTTAATAGGGGAAAAATATATACCTGTATTTATACCAGCTTATTTTAATAGTTGGTCTTGTGTGCCAAATCAATACTTCGGTAATTTAATGCTGCAAACTTGCCAGCGATGTCTTAATGGAATAGCTGTGATTTTATTACCTGCACTAGAACTTCTTTCTGAATTGAAATATTCACTAAAAAAGAAAGCCTCTCTTCTGACATTGCATTCCTCAGGTATGTTTTTTTTGTAGTGTTTATCGCCTGCTTTTACTACATACGGCACCGCAGGCGGTGACACTGATGATACATGGGATGAAAATGGAGCACTGGTGGAATGAGATGGCGGGGGAAACCGGAGAACCCGGAGGAAACCCACCCCACCCGCTTCGTCCACTATGAATCCCACATGCAGTAGCCTGGGATCGAACCTGGGCCGCTTTGTTGAGAAGCGAATGGTCTAACCACTCGGCTACGGCGCGGCCGCTCCATTCCTCAGGTATGTTTTTATATGCTTCAGGCAAGAAAAGCTCTGTTCATGTGGCGGCGGCTGCAGCCATCGTCGTGCTCGGTTGCTCGGTAGGCGAGTCGTCCTTAGTGCTGGCCACACATACCGATGGTCGGTATAGGGATTTGGGAAAACAGGTTAGGTCGATCCCAGGGTATAATGAAGGTTATGGGGAACAGCTCCATGTCAGTAGATTTACTGCCATGTAAAAGAACACCTGCGGAACAAAATTCCGGCACACCGGCGACGCTGATGTGATCCTAGCAATTGACACCTTCGAGTGTCCAACAAGGAAGACGACACTATCTTCTGCACTATACTTTTACTCTATGTTCATTGTCGTAATAATTGCGTAAAATGTGCCAGAATTATTCTCGGAGAACAATCGCCGCGACTGAATAGGACTTCTTGTCACTTGCAACCAGCATTTCTCTGATGAAACTTTAATCCCCGATATCCCTACTTTCCGCACTGTCCATTCGCGGAGACGTCTTATCACATATGTACGTCTGGTCCGTTCAAGTCACACAGCTGAAGTTCTCAAATTCCCTTCTGGTTTCTTCAACCTCCCCTTTTGGAACACACAGACTCCTGACTTTTTATTTTCAAAACCATTCCACTCTCGTTAAAATTAACGACTTAGGGGAGAAGGATGCCTTTGGAACGCCACCTCCAAGATTCTTGGCTGTTCAGGTTTAAAAATATTTACGAGATATTTACATTCCTCAGATGCTGTAGTAGAAGAGATTGACAGAATAAAGGAGAATAGCTTATACGTATCCCTAAAAATGCCTTTATCCTCATTAAGCATTTCTCACGTCTTTCCAGTGGAAATCTTTCTGTATTTCCCATTGGCAGAAAAATAGAGTTCATTTTTTAAACGGGGGATTACAGGCCCAAAGAAATTTTGCAAGTTTTCAAGTGCACTTAAAGGAAAATATGCGTGGTATTCTTCAAATGTTGTAGTATCGACAAGGCAAACAAATTGAATTTTTTCACAATCGTGAAATCTCTCATTCATTTCGATTAAAACGTGATCCAGAATATTATAATACAAGGCTCAATCGATCTTCCTGAGAAAGGAAATTGTACTCTCGTGAGAGACGCATATCCGCCACTTTACTAGCCTTTTGAAAGATAATTGAAAAATACTGTTCGTTCCTCTTGTTTCTTAGGCCGCGCCGTGGCCGAGTGGTTAGACCACTTGACCCTCACCAAAGCGACCCGGGTTCGATCCCAGGTGGGATGTGTGGTGGACACACCGGCGCTGGAGCGGGTTTTCTCCGGGTTCTGCGGTTTCCCCCGCCGTCATTCCACCATTTGCTCCATCATCACCTTTCCTGTCATCTTTCGCAATCATTTCATACTATCCACTTCCTCGTTCTAACACCAGGCTCCGTAGCCGAGTGGTTAGACCATTCGCTTCTCGCCAAAGCGGCCCGAGTTCGACCCCAGGTAACCGCATATGGGATTTGTGATGGAGCGAGTTTCCTCCGGGTTCTCCGGTTTCCCCCGCCATCTCATTCCACCGGTGCTCCATCTTCATTCCATGTATCATCAGTGTAACCGCCTGTGGTGTCATATATAGTAAAAGCGGGCGTTAAACACTACACACCAGGCTTCGAGCTGATCACCCATCCTGGTCCTTCTGAGAGATCAACTCTGGTTCCGAAGACCGCATGTACTGGCCGGGAGGAATCGGAGCGCTGATCACGTCCCACTCTCCACTACTGGACCTCGCTCCTGACGCCTGCATTCCTGCAATGGGCCGAGGTGTGGGATCCAGCGGCCGGACGGTGTCCTATGTTCCACAAAGGAAACCCAGGAAGTCAGTGATTCCTCTTGTTTCTTAGCATATCACAAGTGGTTCTTATTTTTATATGCAGTACTTAACATCCACGACCTCATCTGCAAAACATCGAGTCTGTAAAATAAAATATGTCGTGAAACACTACTGCCAGAAACGCAGATTCAAAATTATTCATATCGTTCAGAGAGCATCTGGCAAGTTGAATGGAATTGTCATCAGATTGTTCACAGCAAGCTGTGGCTTCAAGAACCTTTTTTAGACTTTTCCCAGTCATCCACAATTACAATTACCAATTTTGAGCAAACTTACATTTTCATTGAACTACACGGTTATACAATCTGGTATTCTCCTTAAGGGAATTTGAAATTGTATTTCGATTTCTTTCAAAGGTTTTCAAATTAACCTGGCATTTAGAATGATCTGCCGAATCTGAGTGTTTGTGCAGTGGCGGCTGAAGCATGAAAGCACTGGTAGTGCCAGCATTACTTCGCTAATCCTTTTTAAGATGTTTAATTTAGGTCCCTTAACAACCGGGTTGGGGGTATCCAACGGCGGTGAATAAGGGAAATGGTTGAAATGAGGCTAAGTTATCGATGCACTATACATACCACAGAACATCTAAGTAGATATATACTACCGCCACAAGTAGCAAAAAAAAAGGGGGGGGAAAGGGTACAGACTCAGAAGGGGACACCGCTCACCTCAACCTACATATCTATTGTAGCTATTACCTCCCAGGAGGCAAGGATGAAATGAGGGAACCGAAGGTGCCAAACAGGGACACAGCTAGACAGGCCACAGAGACGCGTGGAAGTCCCTAACAAGTGCCAAGTGCCAGGTCCCGCTAAGCACCCATCACACCGCGGGTTCGGTATCACACTGAGCGTCCCCCTCCCCCGACGGAGGACAAGGGCCGGCCAAACGCCACCTAGCGCCGAGAACAGCAGTTACCATGTGCAATCACCCACGCCATCTGCCCAGCACTGCCAACACTACACGCCTGAAGGTACACCTGAAAAATGATGAGGAAATGGAATGAAGGGAAATGATGGAAAGGAAACCGTGGTATGAAATAATAAACTACAGCATTCACCTAAGTGACATGGGGAAACCATGTCGGAGTCCGCGGCCACGGGGATCGAACCCGCGACCTCCCGAATGCGGGCCACAGACGTTACCGCCTGAGCCATCCCGCTCGGTCCTACGAGTAGTAACTTTCACTGCGCATTGACTGGCACAATGCGCTACCTACACTAACAACACGGAACTAATCACGTCCGTGGACTCAAAAGCTTAGCGACTTTTCTTTCAAGCAAATGTCAAGCTACCATAGAATTTATAAATAGATTACCGAGCAGCATATCAGCTGAAGTTACTCACCATGGTAACCACTATCGTCACCAAAGTGCACGGAAAGCAGAATAAATAATTTTTTACTTCACATTCATAGAATCATTTATTTTTCGTGTAAATGTCTTATTTAGTTCCTACCGGTTAAAAGCATCACCTTTTCGTTCTATATCTATGTGTGGACCAGGAGCGGGTCTTCCTATGTATTTCAGTTTCACTTTGTCTTCTAACGGTAATGTAGACTATGGACTATTTAGTGACAATTTTCTTTATTTGTGTTACTTATATAAAGAAAATATCACATACGCGTGTATTTAACAGTTTTCCTAGCAGAAGCAGACTTCATCTTTAGTCGTCTTTGGGACTCTAATGACCTAGCTGTTGACGGGCCCTTAAATCCTAATCACTCACTCTTTAGTCGTCTGCTGTAGTAGTATTGGCAATGCAGGTACCGTTATTAGAACTTAAAATGAAAGTACGAACAATGCAAAATGAATATGAAATTGGAAAACACAATTTCCCGCTAATTTTTACACTGCTAAGAAGTGATACCTGTCTTATTCCTAACGTCTCAGTACTTTGTGTACTGTTATATATATATGGTAAAACTCCGTGACAGTTAGTTTCTGTCTTAATACAAGGTGTTAGGGGTATGAGTGCGCAGATTTCAAAGGCAACTTCCTGACGTTAAACTGAAACATAAGTTCCTGCACCATTTTCCTCTATAGTGCATAGTTTCATAAATAAAAATTAAAACTGGTCATAAGTGTGATTGCGAATATGTCCCCACTCCGTTATCGTTTATTTCTGCAATTAGAACCGCGAGGTAGAGCTACAAAAGATGCGTTATTTATGTCTTTACCATATGTTGCTAACATAATTCGTTTAGCCACAAAATTATATGAAAGGACTGGATTCCAGCGTGTCTGCTGGAATAAAGTCGTGGGCATACGCTTGGCAACCCCGCAACATTAGCGCGTGAGAAGAGCGGAATGTTGACAGTACAACTACCCCCGCGACATCCGTACACAACAGCAGGCTCTGTCAGTGCTTCAGGTGCGTTAAATGCATTCAGATCTATGACAGTCTTTACAAATCAAGAGTATTTATAATCTTCGCAAAACTTAAAGGCATATGGAGGCGGGCCGTACTGCAGACTCCAGCGAATCCTACGCTTGCCCCTCCTACCAGCGCTGCCGAATGTGGTGCATGCATCTCACACACTCTTATGTACAGAACCTCTATCGGTACACGCACTACGCTTGGCAACAGCGCTCCGCTTGAGCATTGGCCAGCGTTCACATGCCTTTAACTTTTGCGAGCAGTATAGCAGTACCATGTCTAAGTACTCCTTTGATGTGAGCGGCATCATGATCACAAGCTAAATTCTTTCGTATTGCAGAAGGTTGTGCTTCAACCCTTCCTTCTTCCGACGACCCTCACACCGTGAAGTGATACCACCGTACACGTGTGTTTGAAGCAGCCCTAGAGATTGAGCAGAACACAGAAGCTCTCATGAGTGTCGGCAGACTTTTTTCCAGGGGGAGAGGCCACATGTTAGAAATTTGCAATCATATAATATTAAATCATTATTTTATTGTCAAAATTTATAATATTTGTTGCAGATAACCGTATTAATTTGTGCTAAGTAAAAGTTGTTCTTTACATCAAAATTAAAATAATAGTTTAATAGTCAGTAACTGACTGCACATTAAGTTCACCAAGGGGGGACCGCGGCCCCCCCCCCTTGCACCCGTTTCGCGACGCCCATGGAAGCTCTAACGAGGGTAGGGCAAAATTGGCTAAGAAGATGCGATGCCTGCATGGATTCTCACGGAGCACATTTTGAACATTTACTGTAAAAGACATCTTGTTGAGCTTGCAGTTATTGACCATTAATAATTTTCTTCTTCTGTTTCTTCTTCTTCCGCTACTTCTTCTTCTTCTTCCTCCTCCTCCTCCTCCTCTTCTTCTTCTTCTTCTTCTTCTTCTTCTTCTTCTTCTTCTTCACGTCTTAGGCCATTTAGCCTGTTCCGGCTCCAAAGTCGTGTTGTTTATAATAGATTTTCCTGTTTAGCAAAAGGTGGCTGCTATTTAATTACACAATTACACGAACTCAACATTTGAAATTGCTATCTCTGATCATCCGACTACACCTTATGCGTAGCCTCTTACGCAGCTTTTAGTTTAGTTCTCGTGAATACGATTGAATAGCTTAAAAGCAAACCACCCCATCCCTCGTTACTGGCATCAAATGACACGAAACAGGCACGTGGCGAACCGGATTTCAAGCGGTTTAGACCTTCACCCGTTGTATGCGTGAACGCATGCCTGGCCGCAAACCAAAAGAAAACATTCGGCCTGTGTTGCCAGACTGTGCAGATAATGTATTCAATCATGGGCGTCGCGAACGGGGGGCAAGGGGGGGGGGGGCGCGGCCCCCCCTTGGAGGTTGGTGAACTTAATGTGCAATCAATTACGGACTATTAAACTATTATTTTAATTTAGAACAATTGTTATTTAGCACAAATCAATACGGTTAACTGCAACAAATATAAATTTTGACAATAAAATGATGAATTAATAATATCTGATTGCAAACTTCCAACATGTGGGCCCCCCCCCCCTGGAAAAAAGTCTGCCGACGCTCATGTATTCAATAATGTTCGATTATCTCCTTTACCTTTCAAGATAGATGGAGTTGTTATTGGACTTTATTATTAGTCATATTTGGATCTGCCAGCACGCGAAGTCTGCGCACTCATAATCCTAACACCTGTATATATTTGTTACGTTTGATTCACATGTGCTACCAACGATAGCCGTGACAGAAACTAACTGGCACGGAGCTTTACTATCTCCTTACCCCTCTACTTGGCGCCATGAGTGAATATCCACAATGCTGTCCATCCGTGCAAAAAACGAAGTGGCACGCATCCATAGAATAGTAAAGTAAAAGTGTTGCAAACTTATAACTAGCAGTCCCTTCCGTAGCTTTTTGTTGTTAGGCAAGCATGGGCAAGCATTTCATTGCGCCTTGAAAAGTATTAAACCTAGCTACATTTAGAGTACAGAATGTAAAATACGTATTTGTATCCTTTTTTAAGGTAGCGTCGTGGCATGGAGGCACTATTCCCGGAGCCGCCCCTGTGTGTGTGTAATTATCGTATTATATTAAACAAATGAGCTTACCCTTCTCTATTCTAAATGTTGCTTTTAGTGCTAAAAAGCAAGCATGCCCAACAAGACAATTTTTGAAGATTTGGGGAGGAACACAACCATGGAAATTCCACAAACCACGATTGTTTGAGATTAAGATTATAGCATTTTCCTGAATGTTTCACTTCCTTCGTACCACATGTTTGAAGAGATTCAATAGGGTACCCACAGTTTAAAAATTCCTTATCTTCTTCTTTCCAACGTGAAAATGATGTTTCTAATAAAATACACTCTATATCATTAGCAGGATTCATATTTAAAAGATTACAACAGTAAATGCACACAAGAATTATTAGTCTACTCCACGTTCTTCACACACAGGAGGAAGTAACGAGTAAGAGCTACATTTACTTCACCGCACGCCCCCTTCCTCCATAAGCAAACTTAAGCAGGTGATATCAACCATACAGTTAGCTTGTTCACCTGAGGTTGAGCAACGATAAGGCAAGATTCACTTTGCTTCTAACAAGTCCGCGTGGTTAGAATCGCGCGCTTGGTTCTGCATGAATCAGAGTACCGTGCAGTACAAAATCAGGGAAATAGGTTTGTAGTAAAAATTCACATACCTCTTAAATATTGGTGAAGTGCCACTTCACCTACTACCCCTGAGTAGCCGCCCCTGTTATCTACATAGAATTTTAAAATGGATAGGCACAAGGTAGGATTGGTATGCCCAGTTTCTGAAATAGTTCTTTACAGGTCTTCTAGGAGTGCTGCAAATTATTCGTATGACCTTTTATATTAGGAATATGCGTCTATTATCCACTGAATAACCCCAGTGTATAATTCCATAACACATGAATTAAAATAAGCAAAATGAACTAACGTGTCAACTGGAGCACATCATAGGTTGTTAGGGTCAGGCAGTGCAAAGGGAGTGAGCGACAAGTCAAAACAAACCAACATGAATGCAATGCAACAGTTGACATATTACCCCACCGTTCATGCTTTGAAATTTCAAGGCCCAAATGACCTAGCTGTCGACGGGCCCTTAAACACCACTCACTCAATTTCAAAGTTTAGGTGGGTAATTTTCATGATGGACTTATCTTGGTTGAATATCTGGTTCGCCAAGAGATAAAATGCATATGCATAATTTATTTCTGAATAAAAAATATACTCTTTATAACCTTAAAATTATATGTGTATATTTTCAGATCAACATACTTCCATTTTCTGAGACTGATATATACGCGTTGTAAATCTTATTATTATGATAGAAATACCAGATGTTCATTGATGTAAGTTTTTTACTTATCCATTTCTTCTTTATCATATACATGTAAGGTTGTAGAATTCGCTGTATAGTGTATTCAATATATTTACTGAAAATTTCAAAAGTAAATTTTCAGTTTTCACTAAAACGTGTTAGGAGAAGGTTGCTCGAGGTCACGTGATGTGGCACGTGTGTACATGCATGGTATGTGTTGCTCTTAGATTAGGGCAGATAGATTTGGACATACAACAAATGAAACCACTGAGAAGTGCAAACTGTTTTTATCTGAAAAGCAGTTTGCTGTAGAATGAAGACTTTTATGAATTTGTGCTAGTTGCATTGTGCTGGGGATGCAAAAGGACTTTGAAACATGAGGCATGAGTGCATAATAAAGCATTGGAAACCATTTAACCCACTCCCTATTCCCTAAATTTCCTTTCTCTAAAAGGATAAGAGAAAGAAAGAGCATGTATTAATGAAGTTGCACTTTCACATAGCGTTATAGCCAGCACACTAAAATAAAAAGGTCTGATGTGTTGCATTCACATGGCTATCTACTTTAAACTATTTTTACAATATATTAGTTTCTTTCTTCTTTTTGTTACCTACTTGAGATAAACTTTCATTACACATTTATACAGTTCGTTGTACATTTAAGAAGGATACAATAAGCTAAAAGGAATAAAATATTTATAAAGCTGGTTGCTTTGTAAAGGCTTTGAAATTCCATTCTGTTTGCATGAACACAGAAACAAAAGAGGAAAGAGAAAACATGAATAGCAATTTTCAGTACATATACAAAAGAATAAAGTATTTCAAAATTCTTACTAGAAACAGGGAATATCTCGGAAATGATTAATGCCACATTTTATATTTGGCATAAACTATGTTTTAAAGGACTATTGGACTTGAATAAACTGTGTAGTATAAGAGGCGTAAAGGATCTCTAGTGGGGGCCGCTTAGTTTATCACCATCATGCTTTAAAGAGCTCTACATTTTTGTATACTAATTATGATTTATACACATGCTGTTCAGGATAAAGAGAACTTCACAAGATAATTATACATTTTATCTGTCGTGGGAGTATCTTAAACTTATGTTAATTTAATCAAAAGCGTTAGGACCATTTTGCGAAAATCAAAATTTTCGAAAAATATTTCCACATAAAGAGTACCTGGTTTTGGGTAGGGGTTTATCTTGAAAAGCTCACTCTCACATCCCTGGCAGATGCTGAATTTAAATACCAAGTTTAGGATTTAACTGACTTTTCGCCTTTGAGTTATGCTGTACACAGATGCAAACATACAGGCAGAACTTTTCCTAAAATGACCGTTTTAAAATCAGGGAGCAACAACTCCCATATTTCCGGTAAAAACCACGATACCTATTCATGGGCGTCTCGAACGGGGGGCAAGGGGGAGCCGCGGCCCCCCCCCTTGGAAGTTGGTGAACTTAATGTGCAATCAATTACTGACTATTAAACTATTATTTTAATTAAGAACAATTGTTATTTAGCACAAATCAATACGGTTATCTGCAACAAATATAAATTTTGACAATAAAATAATGAATTAATAATATCTGATTGCAAACTTCCAACATGTGCGGGGGGGCATTTTTGGAGTGGGATGTAATACTTCATCTACTTACTATAGGTAAGCATGAAGTAAAAACAAATAGTATAGCAAAATGGGAAATATATTATTAGCCCAAAAATAAATGCGTTGTGGTCACAGGCTGTGGTTTAACTTCGTTTAGGGTAACAGAAACCAGAGAAACTGTCCATCTGTTCCCTACGGAAACAATAACAGCATTGAGGTGAACTACTGATAGATTTAACCCCCATTTTTAAATATCCAGTCGAAGACTCCTATCATGGGTAAGTCAGTTATGCTATGGCAGTGACAGCATGGCAGGCTACGTTGAAGGGTTTAAAAGTAACACGTTGACAGAAGTCACCACGTGGTTGATGGAGATAAATATGCAGCGATTTGAACAAACAGGCGTCACTTCTAGGTATAGCCATCTATAAACTGTATAATTGGGTATCCTTTTCCGTATATTAGACACAAGAAAACCGTATATATTTAAATACATGCCGCACTTTTTACTTGCGCGTATGCTTGTGTGAGGATGTCATGCGCAATGAACACATGGCACGTAAGTAGTGGTTTGTTGTTCTTTGGATCTGTCTATTTGGCGTGAACATCTGTTGTGTTGGCTGCTTCTAAGTTACTCCTGGATTTTTAAACTGCACGTTTTGTAAAAAGTTAACTCTATAACAGAATTTCAATAACTAAAAATGGCACCAAAGCAGAGAATGCGTATTGCTAATGAAAAAGCAACGAAAAATATCACAATGAGAGGAAATGTACCGAAATCTTCGGTAAGTACGTATACCAGAACATACGGATTTCAATCTGGTCAATTGTTTCGTGTAGATTTGTCACACATAACCGTTCCGAGGCAGCTCCCAAATTTTCAAACGCTTAGATCATTTAAAAACAGGGTATTTTAATGTTTATTGCATACAAATAGTGTTTTAAATTTGGGTTAACCTCAAAATGGTATGTAGTGAATTTCATTTTCGTCGGAATGTCGTCACTTTTCTTTCAGAATGCAGAAATTAAATTGCTCTATTGGTTTCCTGCAACCACCAGAATGCTCTAGACCAAGTATTTCAAAATCTGTGAAATCGTAATGGTCAACCTAATAAGCATTTCTAGTTATTGCAGTTGAAGTAGAATTTCCGGTACTAGTGAACATTTTATTAGTTTAAATTCCAAATTTAATGGCAACCTTTTTGTAAGGTACGTCATAAAGCTAAACATTTGCTATTAGCACGGCATTTTTTTGCACCTGATGAGCAGTAGTAGACACGTTCTAGTATTATGCATAACCTTAGTTTCAAAAGTGGGCAACTAGACAAAAAATGGAACAAGTGGCAACAGAGTGCCAGGTGTCAAGTGTGGTTCTGAAATGTAAATAAATTAAAGTGTTGAAAGGTTGCCTCTCTAGACCAGATAGACTTGAAACTCATTCTTAATGTATTGTTTATAATTGTAAAATAAGTGTATGGAAAGAGTGCTACAGATAAGCATATGGAGAGCTAGAAATGCTGTACCACCTCAAGATGTGTATTTAGTTTATGCTAAATGAAAACCTCTGCATTAAGGAATTCAGTTAGTATGTTTTAAAGTTGTGTAGCTAAAAGTTTAAAAACAGCAATATTACAACATTGGTATGCCATGCTGATTCTGTTGTTATATACTGCATAGGAGGAAAAAATAGCTTCAAAGAGTTGTAACATGTCTAAGATTACTTTCTATAAATTCTAATATACTTGCCATTAATAGTATGTGCTGTAATGAGTAAGAATCAATTTTCTTGCTTTTTCAAATAGTATCCTGACATACAACTTTTTTACAGTTTTGTTTCAAATGGTTAAAGGTTTTTCTCCACTTAATTAAAGCATATTGTGCTGCCCACAGCTTTTACAATTTCATAGTTCTTTGAGATTTTTATGCTTTAAAAATGCTGTGAAATCTGATTTTGGTTTTGTGAAATGTCATTTCATTTTTACTGAGATACTGTCAATATTATAACTGAATTAAGAAACTCACAACTACACTAACATGTAAGAAAAACTTATTCTCAGGATGTGTTTCGAGGTAACCTTGAGGTGTCGGTGAGATATCCTCTAGCTCATCAAAGCAGCACTGAAGTATCTTTGATTTGTGAGTGGTATGGTTATCCTGCAGGAATTGGATTGTTTCAAGATAACCTTTCCTGGCAGATTGAGTTAAAATAAATCACATTGTTATGATAGGTCCAGCTGTATAACCCTACATGTATTCATTTAGGGTACTCAGGACATATGAAATAAATCCAATCCCAACATGAGACACTTAGCATGACCACTGTGAGCATGAGTAGTTAATCATATTGGTGACCATGTGGTTGGTACATGTACACTGGACCATAATAGAATGATACTAGAACTTCATCTGTGAAGAGAACTCTTTACCAGTTAATGTTCCTAACGTCTACGGCACACAATGCGTTCATTGTTAAGGACCTCATTAGCAGCTATGTAGTTCCCAAAACCATCCTCTCTATAGCAATTCTTTATGGTCTGTAAAGAACCAGAAAAGTGAGATGCCACCTTTAATTCGATAATCTTAGCCCATTGGTATTCATAGTCCTCCTTTTCTATCTGTTGATCTTCCCTATATTGCTGAGCCCATCACCTCCCAGTTTGTTCTGAAATGCCACGTAAGCAGCTCCAGAAGGTGAAAACTCTGCATTAATCAAAGCTAATAAAGCAGTACATCTGTCTCAGGGCAGCTATATTTCTATATATACAAAAGAAATTGTGTCAACAGTGAGGTGTATTCTTTAATTCAGATACCGAGAAAGGTAGTTGTGTGCCGAAGCATGCATGGGTGGCTCTAGAGTAGAATAAGAAAACGGGCACTTGTAGTAGTAGTGAACTAAACCAAAGATGGTTAGAATACCAAACCTAGTATCCATTTTGTTTAAAAAATGTAGGTATGTATTACAAAGTTTTAAAAGGTACACTACCGCTCAATTTCAATAAACCTTGACTGTTATCTGGTATTCTAAATATGAACACAAAATATTTATTTCTCCAAAAATATAATTATGTAAACTTTCACATGAATAATACAAACAGAATAATTATATTTTACTGTCATCAAAATATCCTCCCTTGAATTTGAGGCATGTGGCCAATGAGATTTTGTAGGTGTTTTGAATCTATATGATTCCACACATCCTTAACGATGTTCTAGAGATGTTCTTTGCTGAATATATAAATTTCCCTGACACGGCTGTCCACTTCATCCCAGACCAATGGGATTACAGTCAGAGTTTTGGGATGACCAGGGCATATCTTTCAGTACTTTCTGTTTTTCCTTTGATGCAATGTACTTGTTACAGAATGCTAACCAATGTTTTGGGTTATTAACCTGTTGTAAGGCGAATTCTTTCTCTATTAAGTGCAATCCACATAGTATTGTATGATATTTAAGTATGCAATGGTAGTGCTTCTAATCTGTACATCGTTCTATTTTCAGAATGTCTCCAACTCTTTATCTCCTCCAAAACATCCCCAAACAATAATACAAATCTGTGTGTTTAACTATAGATAGAACACTAGAATTGTGGCTAGGTCAAAATTTCTTCACATTGGCGAACAAATGTTCTCGTTCTGGTTCCAAAAATGTCCAACTTCGATTCATCTACAAATTAATGCTTTCTTCCACTCTTAAGGTGTCCAATTATAATGCCTTCTAGCCCATTTGAGTGTCTATGGGCTTCAGAAGGGGTTTCCTTGCTGCCACACATCCTTTCAAGCTGGCTCCAATCACTCTCCTTTTTACTATTGCGATAGATTTTTTCTTGTTAATTTCTACCAATTCTGCACAAATTTGTGGTGCTGTTTTGATACTGTTTGTCTTAGTGCTATAATTGCAGTACTTTTTCTATGGATATCTCCACTCTTGGAGCCATAGTAATGATTTGCACACCATCAACTGTCACTAAGGAACTGAAATGCAGGAACCAGATAGTATGTATCTAAGCAGTGCTTTAAATACACTGTAGACATCACAACACTACAGGGAACAACAGGTTTGCATTGAATGGGCCTTCAGTGGTCACCTAGGTAAACAAGCATACCAGTACATATAATTATTTGAGAGGTAGAACTGGAACTTAAAAATTCAATGCCACAGCTGGGATTTGAACCACAGACCCTCCGCTTACTAGGCGGGTTCCAGTTCTACCTCTCAAACATTGCCCACACACGGTTTGTGTGTTTAAAAACACCAACAGTAAGTTTTTTGGCGCAAATAAATAACATGTAATTATTGTTTATGTACACAAGTCTTTTGGGGTAATATTGCATCTAGGTGAAGACAAACATATAAACCTGACCTATATACAGATGTAGTATTTTTACTCACTCAACTGTAACCATGGTATTATACCGTATCTACAGGGAATTAAATATGAACTATTAGATGCACTGAAATTATTGAGCAGTAGTGCACACAATTACATTTGATACAGTAATATGTGCATATTTTGAATGAATAATTTATTGTTTATAAGATAAACAATTATGTATATACTTTTCTTTCTTAATCAGTGGAAGGATGTTAGCACTGAAGGGAAGAAGGTAATGTTATACAGACAATTAGTTTAATACTTAAAATACTTAAATTTTCTAAATTGCATTGTTCATAAAAACAAAGGAAAAATGCATCAATAATACGAGGTTGGAATGTAAAGGTGACACAAGATTTAAACATGTGTACAGATGGCTCATGCTAGGAAGTTGTCTGGTTCGCACAGGCGCACAGACTCGGAGTCCCCCACTCTTGTCCACCACTACGTGACAAAAGTGTATACGTCCTTTCCAAAAGAAATAGTTGGTGTGTTAGGTTAGGTCAGGGTAGTGGTGCCAATGCAATTTTACATACGTAGCTACTTGGTTTGTGTTAAGATGAGTAAATTATCGCACAAAGTTCTGCACAGCCAAACTCGCAAGGTTATAAATAACATGATGTAATTTATGGAAAAGGAAAGTGAAGCCAGGACATTTATTATAGATATCAAAATAGTGAGGGAAAGAGTGTCTGCGGCAGTAGCAGTTTCTAAAATGACATTAATGCGGATACATCATGAGGCAAAGAGAGGAAAAGGTATTGGTGAACCACTGTTGGAAACTTTCAATAAAATAAGAAAAAAGAGCGAACCAAGAACAGATCTTGATTTTTATAAACGGTTAATGAGGAGGGTGATAATTTCTGCCTAATGGAAAAATGTCTTCCAACAATACCAGTCATTTTTCTTTTACAACAGGGGACTTCCTGTGCAGATTGCCTGGTTAAAACAAAACATAGATTAAATCTTTATCTTTGTTTCAGTGCTAAGCAGTAATTTATTGTATTGTTGGTCTGGGTGGCTCAGTTGGTTAGACACTGGCCTATTGATCCCAAGGTTGCGGGTTCAAATCTGGCCCAGACTGATAGGTTTTAAGTGTGCTTAAAAACGACAGCTCCATATCAGTAGGTTTACTGGCATGTAAAAGAACTCTTGAGGGACAAAATTCCGGCACACCGGTGACGCTGATGTGATCCTAGCAATTGACAGCATCATTAAACAACAATTTAGTAATTTATTGTATTGACTGTTACCAATTAACATTTAACTTGATTTGGTGCAAGCAGACGACAATCATTACGTCAAATGAACTTATTGTTGAAGCGTATTTTTCTTTGCCTGTTGTAATGCACGACGAAAATAAATATCTTTCTGCAACATTGTCTCACCATTATTAGGTATATCACATGAGATTATCTTCAGTAAATTACGTGACAGATTCAGCGTATTTGTAAAATTTTTAAACATCTATATGACTGGTATTTTAAGAGCTGGTCCAAATTGCCATTGACTTGCAGGTTTTAAAACTTCCGGTACCATAGTCAGGAAGTACCTTAACTACTGGTACTCAGTGTCATGAGTACCGGCCCAACTAAAGCCCTGGTTGTACGTCAATTGTGTATTGCCTTCATTAAGTGTCGAAGACTGTGGGTTGGGGAAGCAATGTTAAGAATCTGGGCATACATTAAGTTGACGTGACTATACACATAGTGAAGCACAGCGGGGTGGGTCCCTCCAAGGCTATACTACTACCCCTCTTGCAGCAACTTTCTAGTTTGAGGCATCTGTACTCTTCGTTGCATTTCAATAGTGTAAGGTCTGCCTTTGTCGCAATTGTGGTCTACCTGAAGTACTGCTGTAGGGAGCACTAATCTTATAGAAAACGTGTGCTTTTGCTCTACCTCTGCGATCTGTTGGGCCTTGATCCAAAAAGGGGCTTAGTCATATATTGCTATTCAAGAGCTAGACCATTCTTTCTTTTGAGTATCTGTACACCTCTCAATTGTTACTCCCACATGTTCTGAAATATCACAAACCTCTAAGTACTTCTTTTTTTTCAGTAGAAGCCTTGGGCATGTAGGTGTACCAGAAGTGTGGCTCAGTGGCAGACCATGGGAGATGATGCAGCATGAAAATTGACACCTACATAATGTATACATATTCATTAAAATGCTGGGTCAAGTGTGTTTAAAAGAAAGTACTTTTTAATGTAACAATATGTACTCGTAAGATATCTTTTGCAACAGTAAAACAAAAAACCATTCTTCTTACAATATTGTTGCTAAAAACTTGTAGGGACATGAATGACATGGCATAGTCTGATGCTGCTGCAGTTGGTAGTATGACAGAAAACATTGTCTGATTATTGTAAAATCAACAATGGAAAAATATATTTTGGGTGTGAAAAAATAAGATTGTATTCCAAGATAATAAGGCAAGTCATGTATTTGTATGAGTTGAGAAAGTAATGGCAGTTCTAGAAACGCTGTATCAATGTCCATGTGAAGTCATGGAACGTACAGGAAAATTCCTTGGTATAAAAATAAATGACAAGATTAAAACCATATCCTTAGATAGATTAAAGCCAGCACATATACTAGCGCATAACTATGTGAAAGAGCAACCCCAAATGGTGGATATGCCAAGTACAGCAAGAATTACAAAGTCAGACTGAAGAATATGATTTCCAGCCCACTTCTTGGAAGATGTATATCTGTTAATGACATTAACCCTTTCAGTCCCGGTGTCCATTATAATGGACATAGGCATTTTTTGCCTGCTTGTAATACTTTTAACGGTATTTTCTGCTATATTCTTGTTATACTGTTCGTTACCAATTAAACCTATGTAAAAACATGTTCTGAATTGTACAAAATTATTTATTTTTTACAATTTACATTGTAGTGTTTTTTTTTTTTTTAAGAAAAGAAGCAAAATCCATGCAACCGCAGTCAAATGATACCCCGTCATCATCCACACGTGCCATCACACCGATTATTTTACGTGGGCCCTCCCCGTCCTTTACCACAGGCACATTTGACTGCGGTTGCCGAGACTCGAACTCACGACCTCAGGCTTTGAGTGCATGGCCAGTGCACTACGTGTTGCCTTAACGATCATGGCTATCCAAGCCAGCAAGCTGAAGGTGTCCCAGACCGCCTAATCTAAACCGGTTTCGAATTAGAGGAAGAACGGCATAAGTAGCAAAATAATTCGGGTCTGAAAGGGTTAAAAAAAAAATTACTCTGTTTAACGATGCTGTCAATTGCAAGGATCACATCACCATTGCCAGTGTGCCGAAATTTCGTCCCGTAGTTCTTTTACATGCTAGTAAATCTACTGACATGGAACTGCCATTTTGAAGCATACTTAAAAACCATTGGTTTGGGCCAGACTTGAACCTGCAACCTTGGGATCAGGAGGCCAGCGTCTAACCAACTGAGCCACCCAGAATGACAGGGGGGTGATGTAGGGACATGAATTACATGACATAGTTAGATGCTGCCGCAGTTGCTAACATGACTGTAAGGGTTAGTTGTTATGATTATTGTAAAATCAGCAACGGAAAAATAAATGTTTTGAGTGTAGAAAATAGTTACTAAGTTGTTCAAAACATAAAGTATAATAACCAAAATACGAGGCCAAAAAACTAAGATTCCATGGAATTTGAAAATATCCTGACAACAAAAGCAGTTATGCATATATCTTTTTACTGATTGCATTTAATACTATACAGGGGAAACTATTGCTGGGTTGCAAGAATGCACTTACAGATTTCTTAAGTGTTAAAGTGTTCATTTGTTTCTGAAATGAGTTGCAAGACCGATCTACAATGCTACTCAATCAAGTATCACTAAAGATTGAATTTTGAACCTAAACAGAGAATGGTTGCCATTATTGCTTTCATCACATGGTTTCCTCTTAATTTTTTCATAGTATGACATCCTCAGATACAAGTAAATAAAAATTATTGCTGTGTGCATTATTGTGATTGATGTATGTATAGAATTATAGTTTTGTTCCAGGAAGTGTTGTATTTCTATTCTGTTCATTATAAAATCTTCATCTGACAAAGAGGTTATATTGGATCTGAGGGCATTTCATTTAAGATTGCATGTGTTGAAAACCCTTTTTCATTACAAAATACTTTTTATCAGTATTTTTAGCAGTGATGCACATTTCCAGTTTTGACAAGCCACCGTACCCAATGCAAGAAAATGAGCTTCCTCTATCTGCCATCTCCTTGTTTATGTGACTCGCTAATCATGTTGTTTACGTCACAGAGTTGCCAACATATTTTAATGAATCCTGGATAAGTGCAGTTATCCTGAGTTAATAAGTAGTGGTTTAAGAACATAATGTTGCCTCATTAAAGTCATTGAAGTCACCCTCCATCCCTTTTAAGCGACTTCATTTTTTCAAGCATATACATATAACTGTAACTACCATTTCCTGATGAATTATTGTCAGTTAGCCTTGTATTACTACAAGTTCTGCAATAAAGGAATGCACCAATATAATTCTATATATTTGCAATAAGCAATGTTGTGTTGACTGTGGTACTCTATTTAGATGGCTTTATTACTTCATTTCAAGTATATGCATCTAACTACCATATCCTGAGGGTGAATTGTCAGTTACATGAATTACCACAAGTTGTGCAGTAAATGGCTGCAATGTAATGCTACGTGTTCGTGATATGAAGTGTTTTAACTAAATCTTAACCTGCATTTATACCATGACCGAGGAATTTTAGATATAAATTTAGTCCCATTCAGAAATATGACAACATAGAGTTTAAATTTATATTTAGGTTCTCCAAACAAACATTCATGGATATGCTGCACATCGTAAAATTGCAGAGTGAGAAACTGACTGCACGAAGCATGCAGGTACATACAGTGATCCCCATAATGATTTCAGTTTTGTGGAATTAGTTATCATTGGGCTCCTTTTCTCGTGCATCTAAACAATATGCTGCTGTGATTTAGTTTTTGAAAATATGTACACATTTCTAGATTATGATTGAAATAATTTGCCTGTGTTGTATGATATGGCAAGTAAACGTTTATTTACATTCAGAGTGACAGATGTCACCACTCATAATCATTTGTTTTCAGCCCCTTCCACTTCATGCTAACGTGTTTAAGCAGCAGGTGAAATATTCACTAGTGTAAGGATTGGTCAACTGAGTAGTACTATGTTTCTTGTGCCCTTCCACGTGACACATGTTTAAGCAATAGGTGAAACATCACTAGTGTAAGGATCAGTCAACTGAGTGGTACTGTGTTTCTTTTGTTGAATACTGAACAAAAGTCGAATGGGTCTAAAAGCACGAAACACTACTCTTGAAATAATGCAACTTCACATATATCATCATGCCAAAGGCTGTAGGTATACAGAAATTGCAAAACTGTTACATATTCCCAAGAATACTGTTGGTGACATCATTAGGAGGTACAAAAATGTAGACAGTGGAATTGGTACCACCATCAGGTTGGCCAAAAAGATTAACAGAGAGAAAAAATCGCTATAGTTAGAAAAAGATAAATCCAAGATTAACTGCCCCACAAATAGCTGCACAAGTGAATGAGCAGTGGAACAAGTAGGTCAGTCCACAAACAATTAGTAGGACACTAAAAACAGAAGATTTTAATGGAACAATGGAAGAGTAGCCAGGAAGAAATCATATATCATTAAAGTAAATAGGAGGAGCAGCCTAACTTCACTAAGGAGCACATTAGAAAGGACAAAAGTTGTGGAAAGATGTTTTCGCTGATGAGTCTCTACAAAGTGTTTGGGTCAGGTGGGAGGACTATGGTGTGGCAGACCTAATCAAGAGCAACAAAAACGAAGCTTTCAACTAACTTTGAAGCATGGTGGAGGAGGTGTGATGGTTTGGGGTTGTATGTTTGCTGGTGGACCTGGAAATTTGATGTTTATTGATGATATTCTGGACAGGTATAAATATTTACAGTTGCTTAAAGATAATTTGAAGAAAAGTATTAAGAAATTAGGGGTACTGGAAACGTTAAAGTTCTACCAGAATAACGATCCCAAACATACAGTCTATGAAGTACATTCCTAGCTACTGTACAGCTGTCCGAAGGTAATTCCAACCCAGCACAGTCACTGGATTTAAATCCCATCGTAAATTTGTGGGCTGAGCTAAACTGCAGGATAAGAACTTCTCCAATTACCTTGGCCTTGGAACTAAATAGAAGACTGGTTGAAGAACGGAACAACATTAGTCCTAACTACATAAAGAAATTAGTGTGTAGTATGCCTAAGTTGTTTTGCATGAAAAGGGTCTTCCAGCTAAGTACTGATGGACACAAAATGCAGTATCAAAGTGAAAACCGAATGTTTATGAGCATATATGTAAGCTGTTTTCTTTAGGTAAAGGATGTCATTTATTTTATTTAGAATATGGACAAAAGAAGGTGAATGTTTGATATAGAATTCTATCTCATGGAACAGTAAAGGTTATAATTATTTTGTTTATTATGACCAAGCTTACAAATAAATTAAATGTGACAGATCAATGGTTTCAAACTACACAGAACCAAATGTTTATGGGAGTCACTGTATGTCCATGTTGCCACAAAATCAGCTGTTGGTTACAGAGAACACAACTTTTGTGGATTACCCTTTGTTATTACACAACATGAGACTTTCAGAATGTGATAGATCATATTCATGTTTACAAATGTATAGTATCGAATAATAAGATGTGAGCTCCAGCATTGCCAAATAAGGTTACAATACATGAATATGCCTCACAGTCAAGGCTGTTATTTACGAACTGTGTGACAAAGGTTCTATGATTACTAATTTCTCCAGTGTTATCAGGCTATGAACTATAGTTGCATGAAAATTCAAGGGCCTGGTGAAATGTTCAGAAACAGGACAGGTTACTTTTCTGCTAATTACTTTTATATTGAAGTCCAAGCAATTCGCATTTGAGGACATAGTTCCACATTGCCAACTTCACTTTGTAACTGCATCCATGACTTTATTTTATACTATTCTTATTTTTTGAAATGAATGCTGACTATAATATGTTGTTGTTTTAGAGAAAATTTTACTCTATTCCTTTTGATCTACATTTTGCTTGTAGACAACATGAAACGACTTTTTCAACAAAATCAGAAGTGCAATCTTGGACGTGTGGCAGTTATCTCTTGCAGCAACATCATACTGTATGCCCAGCACAAGAAGGAAAGGCTTAGGAATGTGTAACGTAATCATGTTTTGCTTCCCGCACGGTGTTTGTGTCTCTTTTCCGAGTATGATAAGGATGCTTGGTTCGTTTAAAATACACAGTGTTGTCACATAACTCACCTAGAAGTCCAGTTGTCGTGCAAGATCTGAGTCGGAGAAGTCGTCACCTTCGCTGCTGTCACTACCGCTTTCTGCATCTTCGTCACTAGACTCCAGACCTCCTAGTGATATAATAAAATTGTCTATTGCATCTTCCACTAGCCCATCCTTTTGCCTGAACTCATCCTCAAGTTTCTTAACGTGCCTAACATAGCCCTCCCAATCAGTTGTTGTAACAGAGTTCACTGCACTTTCACACACTTGCTGTAGATTTCTTAAATGTAGATCGCCGGTTACATTATGCTCTCTTACACATCGTTTTATTGCTGCCCATGCCAATTCTATAGCGTTCAACTCGCACATATAAGGAGGTAATCTAAGAACCGTATGCCCATGCATTTCTATTATTCTGTCGATATGGTATATTTTTTCCTTTGGTTTATGTATTTGAATTAAATCAAACAAGTCGGTCTTTCGCATTGCAGCAGAATATGAAATATTGTTGCTCTCCAACCATTGTATCATTTCTTGCTTTACAGCATATTTCGACGGAGGCTTATTTTCTTGTACACTGTGGTATGGAGCATTATCAAGCACGATGACACTATTGCAGGGTATATCAGGTAACAGTTTCTCCTCCAACCATTTCTGGACATTTTCTCCATTCATTTGGCCATGATAATCGCCGCTAGCAAGTCCAGCTTTGAATATCAAAGAGGCTCCGGGTATGAAACCTTCGTTGCTGCCTGCATTTACAAGAATCAGGCGGTTCGAAGAGCTAGTGTTTGTCGTAATCCCGTAGATATCATCACTCTACCAGCACTTCCCAAATGTCAAATTATTGTCCACCCAGGACTCATCAATGTAAATGATATTTCTCCCAGCATTTCTGTATCCATTTATAGCTCTTAGGTATTTAGCTCTCCAGTTAACTATATCTGGACGTTCAATAAGTAATTTTCTCTTGCTTCCACATCGCTTCCATTTGAAACCCATATCGTGCAATAGCTTCCGCAGAGTTTCTCTTCCCCAAGGAAAATGTATTTTTTCCCTAATTGCTGCAAGTAGCTTCGGTACAGTGGGCACTTGTTTTTTAACCAAATAAAAGTCTCGAATTACGTTTTTAATTACTGTTCTATCAAAGAAATCACAATGAAATTTGCATTCCTCGGCCTTTGGTCTCTTTTTCCCCGGAGTATGAAGTGATTTTTCACCAGCTTTAACACCTTCTCTTCTTATTCTTGTTACACTATGTTCCGATATCCCACAATAATTTGCCACACGTAAATTTCTTTGTGATAATAAACATTTCAATTGTCCTGATTTCGCTTCTTCGTCACATACTTCTATCACTTTTCTAATTACCTCCCTTGCTTCACTGTGAATGCCTCGTCCCTTCTTTCGAACTGCAACCATATCTAAACATTAAGCCAAGAATAAAACTAACCACTGTAGTGCCGTAGCGCGTGTTAGCAGCGAGAGCCAAATAATGCATAATACTAAAAAATCTCTGCACCTGTAATACTGCAAAGCGCATGAGATCTGGCAACGTGGGTGACTCATATGCATTATCATGCACTGATTTCCTAGTAAACAGATACGCTACTGGAGCAGATAAACAATTGAAGCCCCCTCTGCTCTTCATTCCCCTCTAGCCTTCTTGTCGTGGGCATACAGTACATTGATCATCATAGATGGCTATGTATGCTGACTACATCGGCTCAGTCGGATTGTTGCTTCTTTTCTACGAGAGTAGTTAACTGATGGTATAATGCTCTTGCAAGTGCGTGAAGTTTAGAGACTTCACTAGTTTACCCAGTCATTAACTAAAGAAGGGAATAGCTACTTACATGGCAGTTTTCTTGGAACCCAGCATATGGACGATTACTTGAAGGACTCATGATTTCATATTTGAAATAATTTTTCTGATGTAGATAGTTCAATTGTAGCCTGTTTTCCGTTCTTCTCTTAAGATGAATTTTCCAAGTGAAAGGAGGATTTGAATTTGTTTGTTTAGTTGAGTCAATAAATTCTCTTTTTTGGCTTAAGCTGAGCTCTGGTGGTATCTGTTACCTTTGGAGGGTAAGAATTTATCTTTCGTGTCCCTAATTTCTATGCAAACTGCTGAAGGTGTTCTTTCATGATGTGAGATATTGGTGTTTTTCATGGTGTTCTCAAGGAAAACAGATCTCCTAAAAGGGGTAAAGGGTATTATGGAGAGGGACACCTCATGCACAGGACTTACGCAGATCTATTGTGGCTAACTCCCCCAGAAGGCAGGGATGAACTGAGGGAACTGCAGGGTGCCACAAGGTCTTAGCTAGATGGGCCACAGAGAGACGTGGAAGACCCTAACAGGTGTTGAGATATCTTCATCCTGGTGTCAGGCCACGTTGAGCAGCCAAGCCATGACACTCCAGGTCCAATGTGGCACAAATTGTCCACCCCCCCCCCTCCACAATGGAGGACAGTGGCTGGTAAGGTGCCACCTAGTGCCAAGAAAGTTACCATGCACAAGCATCCACACTAACTGCCAACACCACTCACCTGAAAGCACACCTGAAATATGCTAAGGAAATGGAATGAAGGGAAATGATGGGAAGGAAACCATGGTATGAAATTAAACATCCAGCATTTGCCTAAGTGACAATGGAAAACTATGGAAAAACCCATGTCAAGGTGCATGGTGGTTGGGGATTGAACCCAGGACCTCCCAAATGCGAGTCACACATGTTGCCGCAGTGCCACCTTGCTTGGTAAGCGAATCTCCTACTCTACCTGCTGGTATTCTTCCCAATACCATCATATCATATTCGTGTTTCAATTTTGAATGCAAATGTTTTTTGTCCAGCTCTTTAATTGGTTTGTCCAAACATGAACTATCTTTACAATCAAGCACCAAAACTGCTTAAATACACAAAAATTATATTGTTAGTTACATCAATCTTGATCGTTTAAAGGAACTTTGTTTATTCTTTATTTATTTTTTAAATCAGACTACAGCCTATTTCCTTTGTCAAATTTTATACATATATGGGGTTTTTGTGAATGCCTCCAACAGTGTTTCCTGGCAATTTTTGTATGTGTCTGGACCTGCATGCTATTATGTTGGTGTTCAAATGTTGTGATCTCCCCAGTACTCCAGAACAGCATGTAAATGTAAGTTTACTATAGAGCATAATTGGGGTGAGTCTCCATTTTTATATCCTTAAGTGGGTGTACAAGAGGGTAACTAAACTAGAGAGACTATTTAAGTGGTGCTTGTGTATATGTCACACTTGAGGCTCATAGTATCTGAGTGTATTTCAAAATTCTCAAGTGACCTGTTTAATTTTATGTTTCACTTTGTTATTGCATTAACCATACTCTTTTCTGGATACTTATCTATAGCAGTGAATAAACGCTACCGATAATTCCTTTGTGAAAAGGAAGGATATTCCTCTAACTGAATATTTATGAGTATCTATATATGTGTACAATACACATTTGCATGTATCACAATTCAAGATGTACACATATTCTAAATCAGTTTGAACTGTGTTTTCTTAAAATGTTGCTGCTATTTTACTAACCTTTTTCAACTTCTGGATATAATTGCCTCTACTCCCATAATCAATCATAATGCAATGGCAATTACTAGGTTGCATTTCATTGTTACAATATCTTTCTTGTCCAGAGTTTAGAAGATGGCATGTAATCTTCATTTGGTATACTGTGGAATTCCAGTGAAGCTAAAAATAAAAAGGCCAGATTTTGCAAAAGTATTTATGCCACTAAGTACACAGATGCAAGTAAGGCCTCTGCAGACTGTAACATGACTGAAAAGAGGGAGTGAAGGACTATGTCAAGTTATCTTAAGGTTTCTCTCCTATCTTGAAGATAACTTTATGGACTCATTCATGTTCTGATTCTAATTAATTTGATTAGTCTCAAAATAGCTTAGTTGTTAGTTGAGATTTGATTGCTGAAAATGGAGAGGGAACAGATACCTCCCATCAAAAACAGTCATTGCTGTCGGAAATTGTCAGTGGTCACACAAGTTACATTACATATTTTGTTTTTCAGAAACCTCAAGATGAAAAGTACCCAGTTGGACCAGGGTTACTAGCGCTCTTCATATTTGTTGTTTGTGGATCGGGTAGGTTATTGCACATTTTCCTAGTATATTCAAACTTTAAACTTAAATGATAATGTTTGTAACAGTATGCATATGTAAAGCATGAATTAACCCTGGTCATACGTGCATGTAAACTGCAAACTAACACATTACGAATGGGAACATGGTGAATCCTTATAGCCCAACAGATGAGGTAAGTCAAATATGGAAAAATAACAATGTTAATAATCTTGTATATTGTATTCACATGACTTTCTCTACCCACTATCATTTAATACAGCTTGTACAAACTATTCTTGCAAAACCTTATTTTTCCATTTATTTTAATCGAGGTAAACGTTTGCAGAAGTAGTTTATACATTCATAATACGCACAAGGGGATACAGGAAACAGAAGTGGTGATTAAATGTTTAAAAGCAAGTCACATATGCTGACCCTTAACATTGTGAAAAACAACTGAATTGTGATAGTATTTCAAATGAATAAAAAATTCAAACCAAAAACAGATTTTGGAAATGGCCAGTACCACAAGAAAAGTTATTTGAAATAAATTGTGTGGTTTTAAAGAGATCTGCATTTTTTTTTGCATAGTAAGCTTTAGTCTATTTGGTTTACCACTTATAAAGAATTCCTTCTGAATGAAGAGGAATTCACAAGTTATACCTAGAATATTCAAGACATATGAGAGGTAGAATCGAAACTGAAAAATTCAATGCCACAGGCCCTCTGCTTACCAGGTGGGTGCTCTAACCATTAAGCTACTGTGACAAACCTACCAGAATGACTTTGAGTTCCCCAACCAATTCGTATTTCTCCTGGTAAACCATAAAGGCAGTTTGGGAGAAATATGAATCAGTTGGACAATTCAATGTCATTCTGGCAGGTTGTCACAGTAGCTCAATTGTTAGCGCACCTGCCTGGTAAGTGGAGGGTCTGTGGTTCAAATCCCAGCTGTGGCATTGAATTTGTCAGTTCCGATTCTACCTCTCAAACGTTGCCCACAGAAAGTTTGTGTATTTAAAAACACCAGTAATAAGTTTGTTGGCATAAATAAATAATAATTTCAAGATATATATTTAATTTGTCTGTTTGTTGGTCCAGTTGGCCTCAAAACATGCATTCCTGGTTAAATCTTATATCTTATTTTTGGGTTGGGTTGCAATATTTCCTCTACCTGTTACATACTGTAGGCCTCTGATGAGAAAACATCCACTGTATGTTCTCCTTCTGGAGAGGAAAGGGGATAAGTACCACATGGGAGCTCAGGATGATACCATAAATAGATTTACTACCTACATAAAATATGTTGTTCAAAATTAGTATCCCAGAATTGCTAGGACAAGAGCATGTTTTTTAAGAGGCCTAAGCCTTGTTGATATGTTGAAATGCTAGGTGTAATCTTTCTCAGACAATGGTAAGAGTTTTTGATATCTATACATTCCTTTAGGCCACATTCTCATGAGAGGAATGCAGTACATGTTATAAAAAGTAAAAATGAATTTTAGACTTGCTGAAAGATCATATTCATAAAACTGTCTCAACTGTATGAATCATTTTATAAGGAACCACTGTTTGCCAAAGTTCCATTTATCAGAGCATAGATTTCATGAATGTGATTTCATTATTGGTTGATACTAGTATTTTGCCCTACTAAGTTAAAATAACGTATTACACTATTGGCTTTGAACTGCTGATTTTGGAGTAATTACATTTTTACTAATGTACATTTTCACTAAGTAAATGGCAAATACATAACTTAGAAATATTTTTCTGTATGAAGCAAAATATAAACTAGAACTAGTTTATGGATAACTAGAATTAGTCTAGTAATTTACAAAACTTACAGTATTGCAAGCAATAAAATTTTGATGTATTTTTGGGTCAGGAGGACAGTATTCTTCCCTCTATGCTATAAACATTAACTTGGTATGACTTCATTGCACACAGCTTGATGCTACGAATTTTATTTTTTATGTCTGAACTCAACATAATCAGTAATAATGAGCGTTTCTACAGTTCCATGTTTTACTACAGAGCAGGACTGATTGATTTTAAAGCAATAATGCTGTTGTTCCTTGACCTACTTGTTATAATTCTGTGAAATATGGGGTGTTCATTTTTAATTGTTCCTTAGCTGGTCATGCACGATGTCACTGCTGTCCGGAATGCCTTTAGTTTCAACAAGTTGAAGAAAACGGGCGTCTCTACATAGAGAATGCCTAAGTTGAATGTTATAGGGGAACTTAACAAAATGGTTATATGAATAAAAACGCATAATAAAACACATAGCAATATTGAATATTTGCACCATAAATTTGTAATTTATGTACCCCCATGGACAAAAAATTAATTAGTCATGTCTGGAACGCATACATACTTTCATACATGCCTACATACATACACACCCACACACACGCATGCACACAGAGGGACAGATAGTCGGACATACCAACTTGTTGAAAACTGCAAGTTATTTGGCATTTGTGGAGCTGTTCTCTACCGTTAAGATAACCTGACGTTCCAGACAGGACTTATTTTTTTTGTCCATGGGTATACATCATGTGCATTTCTAGGTAACCTTAGACTCATATCAAAGAGTGATGTTATGGAATGGAAAGCAAAGGTACCCTTAGGAATATTTTCCTTTTTGCTAGTACTTTTATTTTATATCGAAGTTTATCTCTGGCTTCTGCCATGATCAGTTTTTTAATGCTGCTGATGACCAAGTAGTTGAGTGCCATTAAAGTTACATATCCTTCTCCTATACTTAAAAATGAACACAGAGTAGTAGAATGAAAGTATATAGTCAGTATTAACATGCAAATACAGTAGAATGTCACCTAACCAAAATAAAGGGTGCTGAACCATTTTGTATAATTGGTGTTTTTAATCAGCAGGTTCTAAATTCATATAATGTATAATAAAACATGTTCTAGTATACAGTGTAAAAATATGCATTACAGTAATTATAAAGATTTCCATAAAAGCAGTCATTTTTTTCTAAGCTTCCCTCTTGCACCACTTGCACAGATATATCATGCCAAAGATTGATAATCATATCTATTGGAGTTATTCAGTGCTTTATTCCACAAAATACAAGGCAACCTCAAAAATTTTGTGTTATTGATAGTGTCATAATTCAATATTTCCTGGTAATATTTAAATATAAAATTATAGTCTCTCTTATCTCTAAAGCTTTGAATCCCTCCTCTTGTTGCTAATGGCTTTGAGTTTCTGTACAATGATTATAAAATACAATACCAAGAGCCTTTATCTTCAAGGCTCATCTGGAGAACCTGAACAAGATGTTGCAAAGCCTACAGGCAGACAACATTAAGCTGAACACACATAAGTGCCAGCTCTTCTGCAAGAAGGTTCATTGCTTGGTCCGCATGGTCTCACCGAGTAGGGTGGCCATGTATCTGAAGAAGGCTCAGGCTGTGAGGTATTGGCCATGCCCAAAGGATAAATGTTGTGGTTGTAGTAAAGGTGCTGGAACATTTCCATAGGTAACTGTATTTGTACGGTCAGCCATTCCATTTGAGGACCAGAGGTATAGAGGTTCCAGGAGTAAAATTTCACAAGGAAGGAGCCACTCCAATGCAGATGCCTTGTCGAGAAGGCCCTGCCCGGAAGAGTGCAGCCACTGCACTAGTGTGGAGAAGGTGCGTGTCACACTTGTTAATGTGGTTTCAGCAGTGCCAGAAAATGAATGGAATAGTGCAGGCGTGATGAGGGAACAGCTTGCAGATGCCAACTTGGGGCTGCTTCTCTGAGAAATAGAAGTAGGAAATAGGCCATGCTGGGAGAATAATGCACCCAGAGGTAGTGAGTATAAGCCTCACTGTGGCCAATGTGACTCTCTTGAGGACCAAGGACGGTGTGTTGTACAGAATTTGAGAGTTGCCTGATGGGAAGACTCATAGAGAGCAGCTGGTGTGTCCTTAGAGTAGAGTTATGGAAATCCTGGAGGAAGTATATAAGGATTCCTCAGGAGGGCACCTGCAATTCAACCACACAATTGACAAGCTGTGACAGAGGTACCACAAGTTGAGGCTACACGCAGATGCTGAGAGATGGTGCCTTCAGTGTTGTGTGTGTGGCAAGTCATGGCCCACAGACCAAGAGGGGCCCATGCAGCAGTATAACATGGGAGCACATTGCCATTGACATAGCTGGGTCGTTCCCTATATCCAACAGGAGCAACAAGTATCGGCTGGTGGGCATGGGTTACTTCAATTGTCTGGAGGTGTATGCTGTACCTTAACAGGATCCAAGATGATCACAGACTGCCTTGTGGAAGTACTGCTCTGCTGCTTTGGAGTGCTGCTGGAATATACAGCGATCAGGGTACAAACTTTGAGCCAAGTCTGATGAGAGAAGTGCTGGAACGACTTTTGAGTATGCAAGACGAGCATGGTGCCTCTCCTCCTACAGTATATTAAGACTCTTGAAAGAGGTCTTGGCAAACCACCAGAGGGAGTGGGATGCTAGGGTGCCACTTTGCTTGCTAGCCTACCACTTATCTACCCATGACACCACTGGGGTGGGGTTAGCTAGCTTGGTCACCGGCAGGGAGTTGCATCTTCTGTGTGACCTGACGTTTGGGAGCTCCTCGGGCAAAATATCAGCAGTCGACTACATGGAGAACCTCATGGAACTTCTTCATGATGTGAGCAAAATGGCCCATCAACGTATACACGTAGCAAGCAGCTGTGTGAAGTCCGTGTATGACTGGCAAGCCAAAAGCCAAGGTTTTCATTGGGGTGTTCTGTGTGGCTGTATTGCCCTATCTGAACTAAAGGGCACTGCTCCAAGCTTTAACAACCATGGCAAGGACTGTATCTAGTGATGAAGAGGATCGAAATAGTCTACCACATCCAGAGGCTGCCTCAAGGGAAGATGCTTGTCTACTCTGATCGTCTGGTGTGCTATGACAGTGCTGGTCGAGAGAAGTGTTAACACAGCCGTGGCTAATTACCAACACCAGTGTATGGACCCAAGCACCTACCTGTGTTAATGACTGGTTCCCTTGACAGTACAATAGGCTGTATGAAAGCAATTGCTAATGTGTGCCATTTCTTGGCTTCAGAACTTTCATTCCATGCCACTCGAAAATATTTGCCTTCTAGAAGCTTTTTTTCCCAGAACCTTGCTCATTGTGTGTGGGGCTTTTATTAGGGGCTGCTGAGCACCCAGTAGGACTGTTAAAAGTTCATGAAGCATTCTTTAGACGACAGTAAACCACGCTGAGTGCAGTTCGGTGTGAGTTGTGAGCTGGTACTGACAGTTCAGTTGTGATTCAATTAAATGGATAGGTTGTAGTGGTCTGAGTTTGTACAACAGTGACTTGTGTGTAATGTTAGCTCTATGCTAACTGCTTAAAAGACAAAGTGAGATTAGCTGGTAACTGGCATTCTCATTTGTTACAATATGGTTTATTTTTGCTAAAAGACCAAGAGGTTGGGATTTGCATTTCAACAGCCATTCAAATGCTTCCTATCTCTATGCAGCCTCAGACTCCACTCAGTTGTATGTTCAGCACATGACTAAATTGAATCAAAACTACAAGGATCACTATGAAAGTTTTGAGGATATGCTAAACATTTTTTAAACTCATTCTGATTGTTGCACTTTCTGAATGTACTTGCCACCACACTGTATACACTTTTGCACCAACTGAGACCACTTTTGGAAGCACTCCTATCATGCTTTCATTGCTGACTGCAAGCTCCCCTTAGTATATGGTAATGGCATATTCGGGGGTTAAAAATCTCTTTCCATGTGTGCAATTTTTTACCATTGGGTACAGAAATAGATTACCCTGAGTCAAGTTGGAACTGTGGTGGATGAGTCATAAGTTCGACCTCCATAGACTCCAGAAACTGTTTGTTATATTGTACTTTAACGATGCTGTCAATTGCCATGATCACATCAACATTGCTGGTGTGCTGGAATTTTGTCCCGCAGGAGTTCTTTTACATGCCAGTAAACCTAGTGACATGGAGCTGTCGTTTTTAAGCACACTTAAAAACAATTGGTCTGGGCCGGGAACTGAATGATGATCCTCACCTTATGTGCAGATGCGTTGTTATGATGGAGATGGATCTATCCCGTGCATGGCTGCTGTTGTGGAAGTTCAGCAAAAGCTTTTCGCTGGCAAATTGTGGTGCAGCAATTAGTGACAGCCGTCCTGTGCTTCTCCAGAGGAGTGGTTGCCATATGACCATCCTTTGAGAAGAATGAGACCACCATTTTCTTCACAAAAATTTTAGGACACTTCACTTTTGTTATGGGTTGTCATAAAAAGAGATTCACGCCCCTGATTGCTATCGGGTCTCTGGATCAAACTGATAAATCATGGTTTTGTCACCTGAGATATCAGAAACCTGTCTAAAGTCCTGTCCTTAGAATCTTGTAAGCATTCCCTCACTCCATTCAATACAGACATGTTTTTGTTCTTCTGTCAAATTGCAAGGCACCCATCAGGTCCTTGTTCACATGAAAGAACTCGTGCAGGATTTTCAAAACTGCTGATGAACCAATATGCAATACTGCTCCAATTTCTTTAAATGTTACACAATTATTTTTACAAAGGATATTCATAATGGCTACAATCTTTTCCTTAGTCACCGCTGTTGCTAAACGCATGATTCTCCCCTCATCTTTCAAAGATGTTCTGTCCCTTTTAAGTTCCTGAAATCACCAGAAAATTGTGGCACAGAAAGGGGCAATGTCCCCAAATACATACATTCAAGATTTTGGTACTGGTTTGACCCACTTTTAATATTGTAGAAAATCATAGAGCGAAAATGCTCTTTTTCCAGCTCCATTGCAGGAATGACAACCTCCGTACAGCAGGTTGTTCATTCTTGCACTGCTGGGATTCCTGGAGTGGCAGAGTCACTTCCTGATACCAGTTTACACACAAAGGATGGGGCTACCCCATCCTGGTTTCAATTCAAGTAGGTCAAATTTTGTAGTGACCCTCATACCTGGGCAAGAATTAGCTTACTTTGAGGAAAAGGGATTCTTACTGCTAGGCATTAGAAGAGGCTGGTATGATGAGGAGTGTAGCAAGGTAAAGCAGAGAGTTATAAGGGAGTTAAGGAAATGGAGACAAACAGGGGACAAACAAGAAAAAGAAATTTTATAATTGAAAGATGGGGGTACAGGCATCTCATGGAAGCTTAAAAAGGAATGGGAGGAAAATATGTGTAAAAAATGAGGGAGGCAATAAAAGAGAATGATACAAAGGCAATTTGGTCCTTAGTGAAACGAACCTATAAGGTTAGAACTAGGGAAAACAATATAAGTTCAGAAGTATGGTGCCAATACTTTGAAAATCTGCTAGGGATAAAACAGGGGACAAAAGTATTCAAGAATTGGATAATACAAGTGACATCCAGCAATTAGACAGTAAGATAAGAATAGAAGAAGTAAGGGAGCAAGTAAAAAGACTAAAAAGGAACAAAGCAAGTAGTATAGATGGGATTCCAGGGGAATTTTGGAAGTCATGGAGTAGAAATGAGAATAGATTAAGTTTGCTGGTGAGAATTCTAAATAAAGTATTTGGAGAGAGTAAGGTTCCAAGTAGTTGGAGAAAGGCAATGATAGTACCAATATTTAAGAATAAAGGGGAGGTAGATAACCCTGTAAACTATAGAGGAATTAGTTTATTATCTGTGCTAGGTAAGATATATACTGGAGTTTTGGCAGAAAGAGTACAAAAGTGGGTAGAAGACGAGAGGAAGCTATCAGATTTCCAAGCAGGATTTAGACAAGGCGGAACAGTGGATAATATATTTGTGATAAGCACATTGATAAGTAAATATTTAGCAGACAAAAGGGGGAGGGTATATATGTTATTTATTGATTTTGAAAAGGCCTTTGATACAATAAATCGAGAAGCACTATGGTACAAATTGAGTAAAAAGGGAATGAGCAACAGATTTATTCAGAATTTACAAAGTATATATATATATATATATATATATATATATATATATAGACAATGAGTTCTGTATAAAGATGACAAATAATAAAGTAACAAAATGCATCCAAAATAATATAGGATTGAGGCAAGGCTGCAAGTTGAGCCCTGTACTGTTTAATTTGTTTATAGATGATATTCTAGATGCAATTAGAATGGAAAATAGGCATATGCCAATAATTAATAACAGGGAAATACCTGGGTTGCTATTTGCGGATGATTTAGTAGTAGGAGCTATATCCAAAGTGGGGATAGAGCAATTGAAGACAAAGGGATAAAAAAATGGCATTTACTTTTAGAATGGAGGAAATGTCATTTACATATGTGCTGCCCTATCACAGCACAACAGCGTCCCTCAGAGGCACATGAGGGGAAGGTTGGTGGATCTAAATATCATCTATTTAGTCCTCCCGGCTAGGTTCGATGGACCCGTTGACCAACGATAGGTGTGGTCCCCCTTGCAAAATGGGGGTTTAAGTCGGGTGATGTAACTGCCACATTGTAAAACTGGTGCCCGTTAAGAAAACAGTTACATGAAAGCCACATACATGAATATGAGTCCTAAAGATAAACATTCCGGAGTTAAAACTGTCCCCCAATCGGATCTCTGGGTGGGGACATCTTTAGGCAAATTTCATCATTGTTCCAATACTTTAAGAATTCTACAATGGAATGCAGGAGGCATGTCCCAGCCTAAAAAACAAGAGCTAATGAAAATATTAAAAGACCAAGATATAGATGTCTTCACAGTACAAGAAGCCAATATATCACAAGAACAGGAAATATACTTTGAAATGGATCAGTACACTACACATATACTTCCAAAGGCTCGTCAAATAGCAAGTGGTATTCTTACAGGGATTAAAAGAAATATGAAAGCTACTATCCAAATCCAAAAAACAATGGAAGAACAAGATAAATCAGAAATAGTTAAAATTGAAGTATGGAAAAGTAACTACCACTATAGAATTTACAGTATCTACAATCCTCCAGACAATACACTAGATCTAAATTCTATTCCCATAGAACCCAAAAGTATTTTAATAGGTGATTTTAATGCACACTCCCCTAGGTGGGGCTACAGAGATATAAATTCAGCAGGAAGAGTCATAGAAGACCTATTAAACTCGTCAACAATGGAATTAATATTTAATCCAAATGATCCACCCACTTACCTTCATTATAATGGTTCGGGTACAAATCCTGACCTTCTGATGGTGTCATCTGACATAATAGACAATACAAAAAGAGAAATAATAGAAGACCCAGGTTCAGGCCACAGAATCACCATAAACTCCATAAGAGGTCTAATAAATAAAAGTAACAAACCAAAAGTTAAAACTTCTTGGAATTTTAAAAAAGCAGATTGGTCCAGTTTCCAAAATGAGATAGAAGGGAAGTGTAATATACTGTTAGAATCAGAGTTCAAGTCAACAGATGAAATGAATAAAAAAATTTGTGAAATATTATTGACAGCAGCCAAAACACATATCCCCAAAGGAAAGTTAAAGAAATATAGCTACTTTTGGTCTCCATCTTTATCTAAGTTAAAACACGAAAGAAATATAGCAAGAGTCAAAGCCGAAAGAACCAAGTGTCCAGAAGATGTACAAAACTGGAGAAGAAAAGCAGCCATTTTTAAGAAAGAATTAATTACAGCAAAAAGGGCCAGTTTCACAAATTTTGTAGAACATATGGACTATAGGAAAGATGGAAATAAAATATACAAATTCCTTAATAAAACAAAATTATCAAAAAATACAACTGAACCATTAAAATATAATAACAAAAGCTTAACTACAGATAGGGAAATAGCAGAATCCCTTAACAAGTTTTATGCTCAGTCACAAAGAATACCCCAAGCATATAAAAAACAAGATAAGGCTATCCAAAAAACTATCAGAGAAACTAGTAAGCCAAAAGGTATACGAAATGATATTTTTATTCAGGATTTTAATGAAACAGAACTGGATTTAGCAATAGAACAATCACAGAACAAAAAATCTCCTGGACCTGACAAGATCCACCCAGAGTTTATTAAACACCTTGGCAGGAAAGGAAAAGAAATCCTACTTAAACTGTATAACACGTGTTGGAGAATGACTGTACCTTCCGACTGGAAAAAAGCCATTATCATCCCGATTTTAAAGAAAAACAAACCCTCAAACAATATTAATAGTTTCAGACCAATATCTTTGACCAGTGTTATTGCAAAAGTGATGGAAAGAATGGTGGCATCTAGACTTAACTGGTTCCTAGAATATTACAACTTAATTAATAGTTCACAGACCGGCTTCAGACAGAATCATAGTACAAGTGAAAATGTACTCCTACTAAGCCAAGACATCAAGGAAGCTTTCAATAGAAAGGAGGATACCTTGGCAGTATTCATTGATTTTAAATCAGCATATGACTCAGTCTGGAGAAATAAATTAGTTGAGAAGTTGCAATCAATAGGTGTGAAAAGTAACATGCTTAAGTGGATAACTCAGTTTATTTCACAAAGATTTTGTGCCACAAAATATAATACATACATTTCCAAATATAAACAAACACACCGAGGACTTCCACAAGGTGCTGTTCTGAGCACAACACTCTTTAACATATATATAAATGACCTTCCATCAATAATAAAAACTTTAGAAACCAAAATTGCTGTATTTGCTGACGATGTAGTCATTTGGACTTCAGGCTCTTCAAAAAAACCTGAATTAATTAAAGACAGAATAGAAACAGCCCAAAAGAAATCCTACTTAAACTGTATAACACGTGTTGGAGAATGACTGTACCTTCCGACTGGAAAAAAGCCATTATCATCCCGATTTTAAAGAAAAACAAACCCTCAAACAATATTAATAGTTTCAGACCAATATCTTTGACCAGTGTTATTGCAAAAGTGATGGAAAGAATGGTGGCATCTAGACTTAACTGGTTTCTAGAATATTACAACTTAATTAATAGTTCACAGACCGGCTTCAGACAGAATCATAGTACAAGTGAAAATGTACTCCTACTAAGCCAAGACATCAAGGAAGCTTTCAATAGAAAGGAGGATACCTTGGCAGTATTCATTGATTTTAAATCAGCATATGACTCAGTCTGGAGAAATAAATTAGTTGAGAAGTTGCAATCAATAGGTGTGAAAAGTAACATGCTTAAGTGGATAACTCAGTTTATTTCACAAAGATTTTGTGCCACAAAATATAATACATACATTTCCAAATATAAACAAACACACCGAGGACTTCCACAAGGTGCTGTTCTGAGCACAACACTCTTTAACATATATATAAATGACCTTCCATCAATAATAAAAACTTTAGAAACCAAAATTGCTGTATTTGCTGACGATGTAGTCATTTGGACTTCAGGCTCTTCAAAAAAACCTGAATTAATTAAAGACAGAATAGAAACAGCCCTAAACAAAGTACATGAATGGAGCTCCAAAAACCTCATGACTATCAATGTGGAAAAAACAAATTATGAATTATTTACACTAAAATACAAACCAGTTAATATTAGCATAAATTATAATGGTAAACCACTCAAAGCAGTTGATGATGCCAAATACTTAGGCATCACTTTCGACAGAAAGCTAAGTTGGAAAAAACATATAACAAACATCTCAGAAAAGGTTGAAAAGAAATTGCAAATCCTGAAAAGGTTAGCTGGTGCTAAATGGGGCTGCTCAAGGAGAGTCCTTAACACAACATACAAAATGTATATTAAACCAAACCTCTTGTACTGTTCTGAAGCTTTAATAACAGCAGCAAATGCTAACATCAATAAACTTGAACAAATACAAAATCAGGCTCTTCGCCTAATCACTGGAGCAGTTAAATCCACACCTATTGATGCCATGCTTGCCTTAACACGGACCCCATCAATAACAACAAAAATAGAAGAACAAGCATTGCTCCAACACGAGAAAATGTTACGACTGCCAAACTCTAAATGGACAGAAGAGAACCTCCCCCCTTCAATCCTTAAAACTCATAGTAGTTTCCTAGAAAAGGTAACACAGATTAAATCCAAATTGAACATTCCTAACACCAGAGAAAATCTACTTATTAGAGAAAATCCATTGGAATTATTGCAACCTACCTTCAATTTGGAATTAATAGAGGAAATAAGTAAATCAGACACACCAAAAGAAATACAAAAACTTCTAGCTCTGGAAACAATCAATACTAGGTATCCCACAGAAGAATGGCTGCACATATATACTGATGGATCCTCCAAGGAAAACCTTACTGGAGCTGGAGTTACATGTTCACATTTTTCCTTTTATCATTCTGTTGGCAGAGACACAACAAATTATGATGGAGAAATAGAGGCTATATACATTGCTCTCCGACAATTATTAAATCTTCCCTTAAATAAATTTAACAAGGCAGTCATTCTTTCGGATTCTAAAGCTGCAATTCAGGGAATATGTTCAAATACTACAAAGAAGTCAACAAAAATTAGAGAATGCTACAAAATGTTAACACAACTCCAAAAAGTTAAGAAGACTGTTCATCTCCAATGGATTCCAGCACACTGTGGAGTCATGGGGAACGAAGCTGCAGACTCACTTGCAAAGAAAGCCACAACAATAACACAAAAGTCTAAATTCAATTTCTCATATTCCTCAATAAAACGCTTGATCATTAAAAATTTTTGTCATTCATACCTACAAGAAATAGAAACAAATGCCAAAGATAAAAAATGGATTACACTACTTTCCAATCCAGATATAATCCCCCAGAGACCAAGGAAAACAGCTGTTGCAGCCTTCCGACTATTGACAAATCATGACTGCTTGGCAAGTCATCTCTACAAAATAGGTATCTCTGCCTCACCGATATGTGTCCTGTGTAACGATCCAGCAGAAATGAATGAAGAACACTTGAAGACCTGTGAAGCATTAAGATCAGAAGAAACTACAGTTCAAAAGTATTGGAAAGCACGAATGCTAATGGCTTCATTGCCAGATGCAAGGCACTAGAAAACAACAACAACAACTTTTAGAATGTGAAGAAACTAGGTTGCATAGGGGGACGATAGGTAAAAACGATTGGACAAGGCTACCAAATGAAATTCAAGCAATGAAGTTAATGAGTGTAAAAACTAGGGAAAATTTAATTGAAATTGGGAACTTTTTGGGCAAAGTAAGAGCTAAATGGTTAAGGAAGATAAGTAAATATGACGAAAATGAAGATGATGTTGTTTTCTAGTGCCTTGCATCTGGCAATGAAGCCATTAGCATTATTTGTGCTTTCCAATACTTTTGAACTGTAGTTTCTTCTGATCTTAATGCTTCACAAGTCTTCAAGTGGTCTTCGTTCATTTCTGCTGGATCGTTACACAGGACACATAGAAAATGAAGATGTATTTTAGATAAGATGTAAATGGGGACCCATTAGCTCGACAACCTTAGTGTTTAAGCCTAATGGGCCCAAGGGCAATCAGCAACTAAATGTAGTAACAACTATGTAAATGTATATAATTTGTAAATGAAATGGAAATAAAGATTACTATATATTACTACTGCTAGGCAAAAGGGCCAACATTATTCTGGAATGTGGACTAATACGAGGGGCGTCTCAAAAGTAAGTTGCACTATTTTTTTAAATCCGCGCGGTAGGCGGGAAAAGTCTAAAAGTCCCAGGGAATATAGGATGGGTGTAGTAGCATCACTGTAAAATTCTTAGGTACCTAAGTTTATTGCTTGGATACTAAAACGGCAGTAACAATGGAGACTCCACTCGTTCCTACCGCTGATTGCAAAGTTCGCACTGTAATCCGCTTTTTGACGGGAAAAAATAAATGTGCGACTGAAATTCATCGCGAGTTGTGCAGTGTTTATGGAAAAGACATTACGTCAAGACAAATGGTTTCTCTTTGGCGCCAATCGTTCATTGAAGGGAGAACAACATTACACGATGAGAAGCGAAGTGGCCGACCCTCCACTTCCCGTGCTCCGGATATTGTTGACAAGGTTCGAGCAGTCGTGAACACCAATCGGCGCCTTACACTTGATGCAGTTTTATTTGAACTTCCTCCTTATATTGAAATAAGCTGTGCGTCACTTCACAGGATTATTTCTAAGGATCTGTGTCTATCAAAAGTGTGTGCAAGATGGGTTCCTCGCATTCTTTCAGAACAACACAAGGAGCAGAGAGTTGACGCCGCATTGCAATTTTTGCAATTTTTTGAGGATGAGGGAGATGGCTTATTCGACAGAATAGTGACCGGGGACGAAACATGGATCCATCACTGGACACTCGAATCCAAAAGACAGAGTATGGTGTGGAAACGAAAGGATGAGGCAGCACCGAAAAAGGCAAAAGTTGTTGCATCGGCTGGTAAGGTCATGGCAACGATATTCTGGGATTCGAAGGGAGCACTGTTAATCGATTACCTGCCCCGTGGGACCACGATGACTGCTGCTCGCTATTGTGAGCTGCTGAGAAAACTCAGAAGAGTCATACAAAACAAAAGGAGGGGAAAGTTGAGCAAAACAGTTTTTCTGTTCCATGATAACGCTCGCCCGCACGCTGCTCGTGAAACTCAAGCCCTGTTTGAGCAGTTTCGATGGGATGTTTTCGGTCATCCACCTTATTCACCTGACCTTGCACCGAGTGATTACCATCTTTTTCCGGAGCTGCAACAACATCTTGGGGGAAGGCGCTTCGTAAATGACGAGGAACTGAAACAAGAAGTGGAAAGATGGCTATCCAGTTTGGCGGGAGAATATTTAAACGTTTTGTTATTTTTTAAAAAAATAGTGCAACTTACTTTTGAGACGCCCCTCGTATGTGTATGGGAAAAGGCTGTATTCGTCTCATGAAATTCATGGGGGTCAACACGTGGATGATGCATAAAGGACAGCATTCTTTGCAAAGGGGTTCTTGAAGCTCATGAAGCTGTTGAAAATTTTTTTGAAACGTCAACTTAACATATTGACCAGCATGTTGAACTTTGAGAGTCAAGAAGATAAAGAGATCTCTGTGACTTAATAAATTTACTACATAACTATAACAATAGGGAGAATTAATTCCTTGAAGTCTGAATTTGATTGCCATTTTGGCCACATTGTATATCATGACCAAGCTTATGAGATTAGGCTTAAAGCTATTGACATAGCCAAGGGAAAAGTTTGAAAGACACCCAAAAAACAGCAGAAATTAAAGTTGGATCAAAAGAGATTATCGTTGCTTCTCATCAGTGTTCAACTTTATAGTGTGTGTACGACAGACCCCACAAATTCAGGTTGTTTCTGGAATACAAATTTTCAGCATATTCGTCATCCATATTTGAGAGTGCATGTAATTGAAAGGGTACAAAATCCTCTCTTACGATGTTGTGGTAGATGATGTTCAGAAGCTTGATATGAACAATGATACTTGTATATTGGATGGAGATCTCTGGTACACTGAGTGCCAAGGCCAAAGACTTGCACATACAAGGAGGATCTGGGAAACTACCATATGTGTGTTTTCAATAATTAGGGCAAAATGTGACCTTGGTTTTTGACGGATATCCCAAAGAGCCTACTACAAAGAATGACATGCAGAACAGAAGGGCGGCAAAATCTTTATCGTGGGATGTCACATTTAAGGAAAACACTTTTATTACTGTGATAGAGGACTTCTTGGGCAACAAATCCAATAAAAGGAAATAATCTAACTAAGGGATGAGAACTTCTAAATCATGGACTGAGGGTGATAAAAGTGGAAGAACAATTTCAAAGCAATGATGGCCTGCAGCCAAATTAACATAAGTTATGTTGTAGTAACAGCTCTTATTCAACACGAAAAGTTGATCAGACTCCCATTCAATACATGGAACAAGAGAAATTTTACACATACACTAAAGACTCAGGAGAGCTTTCTTTCTAAATTTAATTAATTCCTGACTATCCTTGAAAAGGCAGTTGCAACCTTCAGGTTAATTACGGTACATGATTGTTTGGCAAAACATTTGAACAGGATTGGGATATTTTAATTTAAAAGGTGAGTCATTTAATAACACTGTACAACACTTACAACATAATTTTCCGGAACGCGTTTCGAAGGTTAACTTTCCTCCATTATCAACCGGACAATAACTGGGTTTCCATGGTGTTTCATGGTGCAGATGGCGATGCTCCTTCTGATGTTTCTTCTGGTAACGGTTCAATGAACTTGCTGAAAATATCTTTCTGAGGAATGTCAAAATTAAATACTCGGTTTCTATTTTTTAAAATGAAGATTTGTTCCCATGTGGAAAGTTCTTGTTTTCTGGTTATGTGTTTGAAAATTTTTGGTTCTAGCTTTATGTCATGATTTTTTGTCCAAAAGTGAAACGCAACTGATGATTTTTCTAATTGTTTACTCTTGATGTTCCTAACGTGTTCCTTGGATCTAATTTCTAAATTTCTTTTGGTTTTTCCTATGTATATTTCATTACAATCACTGCATTCAATTTGGTATATGCCAGATTTTTTGTTAGGTGGAATAGCGCCTTTGATGTTTGAAATTAGTAGGTTTTTTATGGAGTAATGGTTTACTGGTGCTAGCTGAATGTTGTATTCCTTGAACACTTTTTTAAATTTATCAAAGGCCCATAGATGATATGTGAATTTTTTGAATGTCATTTTTGTTTTTGCTGCTCTGCTCGTTTTACTTTTTTATCTACTAATTCCTTGGGGAAGCCGTTTTTTTGTGCTATTTCAATTATTTTGTAATATTCTGTTTTGTATTCTTCTGCTGAAAGAGGGATGTTCACCAATCTATGTGTTAAACTATTGAAAATTGCTTGTTTGTAGCTTCTTGGATTGTAACTATTAGCTTTTATGTAGTTGTCTGTATGCGTTGGTTTTCTGTGAATACCGAAATTTATTCTATCCTTGTTTTTGATTAATTTTAGATCTAAAAATGGTAATTTATTATCTTTTTCTACTTCCACTGTGAAATTTATACTTTTGTCCTGTATGTTCAGAAGTTTTAATGCATCACTGATGTGTCTTTCTGGAACTATTGCAAATGTGTCATCTACGTATCGCTGCCAGAGTTTGAACATCCATGGGAAACCCTTTGTGATCCTTATTTCCAATGAACTCATGTAAATATCTGCTAAGAATGGTGAGAGAGGGTTGCCCATTGCTAAGCCTGAAGTTTGACGGAAATACTTTGTTTGGAACTGGAAGAAATTTTGTTCTGTGCATAATTTGGTGAGTTCTATGTATTCTGCAATTTCTGATGATGAAATTCCAGGTGATTTGAGCCAATTTTTGATCAGTGATGGGAGTTTTTCTATTGGTATATGGCTGCACATATATACTGATGGATCCTCGAAGGAAAACCTTACTGGAGCTGGAGTTACATGTTCACATTTTTCCTTTTATCATTCTGTTGGCAGAGACACAACAAATTATGATGGAGAAATAGAGGCTATATACATTGCTCTCCGACAATTATTAAATCTTCCCTTAAATAAATTTAACAAGGCAGTCATTCTTTCGGATTCTAAAGCTGCAATTCAGGGAATATGTTCAAATACTACAAAGAAGTCAACAAAAATTAGAGAATGCTACAAAATGTTAACACAACTCCAAAAAGTTAAGAAGACTGTTCATCTCCAATGGATTCCAGCACACTGTGGAGTCATGGGGAACGAAGCTGCAGACTCACTTGCAAAGAAAGCCACAACAATAACACAAAAGTCTAAATTCAATTTCTCATATTCCTCAATAAAACGCTTGATCATTAAAACTTTTTGTCATTCATACCTACAAGAAATAGAAACAAATGCCAAAGATAAAAAATGGATTACACTACTTTCCAATCCAGATATAATCCCCCAGAGACCAAGGAAAACAGCTGTTGCAGCCTTCCGACTATTGACAAATCATGACTGCTTGGCAAGTCATCTCTACAGAATAGGTATCTCAGCCTCACCGATATGTGTCCTGTGTAACGATCCAGCAGAAATGAATGAAGACCACTTGAAGACCTGTGAAGCATTAAGATCAGAAGAAACTACAGTTCAAAAGTATTGGAAAGCACGAATGCTAATGGCTTCATTGCCAGATGCAAGGCACTAGAAAACAACAACAACAACATACTGGGAAAGAGTGACTTTACGTCAAAGGAGACAAGGGTGGGTTCTTCTGTTAATTTGAAGTCTTTGATGTGTTCTATTAGTTCATAACTGTTTCTTATGCTTAAATTTTCGAATTTAGGAAATGAATTAAATTTATTAGATAGCCATTTTGCCAGTTTGTAGGTTGGTGAATCCATGCTGCTAATTATGGGTCTCATGGTGATGTCTGGTTTGTGTATTTTGGGTAAACCATAGAGTCTAGGTACGGTTGGGTTATTTGGTTTAATTGCATATTTGTTTGGTATTATGCTTGAATTTTGTATAGTTTTTTCAAAGGTTTGAACACAAGTGGTTAGTGGGTTTTTGCTGATTTTTTCGTAGTTACCATCATTTAGCATTGTTTCCATTTTTTCTATGTAATTTGATTTATCCATTATTACGATTTTGTTCCGTCTGTCTGCCTTTGTGTATACTACATTTTTATGTTTTAAAGAATTGATAAGATTTTGTTTATTTTTGTGACTTGATCTGTATTTTAATTATTCTAAAATCTTTTTGCACTGGGTTTTTACCGAATTTTGTGTATATAATGGTAAACACTGTGTTGAAATATTTATGTCTGCTATATAGTCTTCAATTTCCATAGAAAAATGGATGCACGGTTTTAAACCATGATTTAAAAGATTCATTTCTTCTTTGGAGAATTCATGATCAGAAAGACTGACCACATTCTCAAAGTTTTGTAAATAAATTTTTGTAGCTCCACCATTTTGTGCCGTGTTTGAACGTACGTTTGTATGTGAACTCTCTCTGTTTTCATTTTGCATTTTAATTTTTGACTTTTTTTCTGTGTAATTTTTTCATGTAAATTTTGGTGAAACATTTATTAATTTTTCCAATTTGTGTTTAAGTTTTAGAGTTTTTGCTTTCATTTTTCTGCTAAGGATTGCCAAATAATTATTTTGAAGGTTTTCCTAAATCGTGTTTCCCAGTGCTTGCATTAAACTTGAATGTAACTTTTAGAGTTTTAATTCTGTGTCTTTTAGCTGCTTGTAATGTTTATTGACTTCTAGTTGTAAAACTTCTTTCTCTGTTGCTTTTTGTTGAACATTTCCGTTGCTAAGTTTAACTATTTTCTGGACGAATTTGGGGGTTACTTTATTTCGTAAACATAGTTTAATGAATTTTATGTTGGTGAAAGTGTTCCTCTTTTTCTCGTTAAGTTTTATGAAAATTTTTATTTCTTGCTTCTTTGATCCGAAGTTTTCATTGAATACGCTTACCTTGTTCGCCATTTTCTAAACTGTTCTTGTTTCACCACGTGCAAGTTTTATTTAACTTCCTGAAGACTTGTTAGCCTATTTAACTATCTTCCTTTCATAGTGAAATATACATAGGAATAGCCAAAAGAAATTTAGAAATTAGATCCAAGGAACACGTTAGGAACATCAAGAGTAAACAATTAGAAAAATCATCAGTTGCGTTTCACTTTTGGACAAAAAATCATGACATAAAGCTAGAACCGAAACTTTTCAAACACATAACCGGAAAACAAGAACTGTCCACATGGGAACAAATCTTCATTTTAAAAAATAGAAACCGAGTATTTAATTTTGACATTCCTCAGAAAGATATTTTCAGCAAGTTCATTGAACCATTACCAGAAGAAACATCAGAAGAAGCATCACCATCCGCACCATGAGACACCATGGAAACTCAGTTATTGTCTGGTTGATAATGGAGGAAAGTTAACTTTCGAAACGCGTTCCGAATAATTATGTTGTAAGTGTTGTTCAGTGTTATTGACTCACCTTTTAAATTAAATTAATTACAACAACACTGTTTTCAAACTTCTATGAAAGGAAGGATTGGGATATATTCTTCACCACTGTCCTCAATGTGATCTGCAAGAGGAAATGGACCAAGACCACCTTCAAATATGCCCAGCCACTTCTAGGACCCCATCCATTAGTGAAAAATATTGGAGAGTTAGAGGGCTAATGTCTTCATTGTCAGAAATCCAGCATTAGCCAACAACATAATGTAGTTTCACATACCTAATCAGATATATTATTAATTCTTATATCTCTTGAATGAAAAAAGGAATCAGTGTAATAAAGAGAAAGGTACTCTTCTTCTTTTTCCTTTTTTCCCCCTCTTTCTTTCCACATCCATATATAAGAGAGAAACCTTGATTGAAACAGATACGTTCCTGCCAACTTCTACTATTTGCCCTGCATTAATTGACTGTGATACCAGCTCTTGTTTTCATGGTATAAGGAAAATAAAAGGAATGGAAATGTTTAAGTCACCAGAGACTGGCAGCTGGGTTGAGGCCTTTCTGGATAGTACAACATCAAAACAATTTTTGGCTGCTAGAGAGAAATTTGTACTCTGTTTGTATAGGTTGAAAAAATATTCTATGTTGAATACTACAGATCTGTGGCTTTAACAAAGAAAAGTATGCTAAAATCTTTTACCTTGCAAAACTACTGCTGACCTCAAAACTACGTCATCAGCTGTTACCTTGATATTATTATTGTTGTTGCTGCTGTTGCTTTTATTTTATTTTTTTGTTTGCAGTTAGGAAGCAAACTCTTTGTCACAAAGTGGGGATGGAAAGTTGAAACTATAAAACAAAATGGAAGTTTCAAAAGAACACTGAAGCCAGTTACAACATCCAAAACATTAATTGTGCCAGAAGATCTGTTGACTCAACTATCTTGTGCTTGCAAAAATGGATGTGCTGGTTACAATGCTGTGTTACATTAATTGTGCCAGAAGATCTGTTGACTCAACTATCTTGTGCTTGCAAAAATGGATGTGCTGGTTAATGTGGATGCAAAAGGACTAACTTGGTTTGTTCTCCAATGTGTGAGCATTGTAATATGTTATGATGCTAGAACTCGGCAAGTTGCAGAAGGGTAGTTTAGATTCATCTTCTTTAGAATAATGCTGTATATAATAGCAACAATTGAGTATATGATAGGAAGAAATGTAAACATAAAAGGAATGAGATGGTAAAAGAATAAACTTCACAATGTGTTAATGGTATCACCATGTGATACATTACCTTTAAATAGTTTCCGGTTTTGCAAGACTGGGACACGAAAGTTCTAGAGATGATGGATACTTAATTAAATGATCATAGTGAAAAGGTTTAGGGAAACCCTGTGCACCAAACTGGTAGAAGTATTAGAAATTATATAATTTGTATTGTTTTATATAATATTATTTACTGAGTAATCCCAATTTAAAAATATAGGTTGAATAACCACACTTCCATTCATCTATTTTACATCTTGTAGAAGGTGTTAATTCCATTAGATCTACTTCATTTACAAATTACACACTCAACTATTCAAGCCTTTGTGTAATGTGTCACATTGCTCATAATGACTAGGCAGTTGCGTTGCGTGTTGAATCTTCTTGCTTTCTCCCCCTCGTGAGCATAAGCAGTGTTCATGTGTAAACAAAATGGCATATCAGCTGATCAAGAAAGTGTAATCTATAACATTCATAGGAAATATCTTTATATAATAGGACATACAGAAATGTATAATGCAAAAATTAAAGTTTTAAGAGTAAAAAGCCTATTTTTTCCACATTTTCTCAAATGGTCAGAAATTAGTAGGTATAGTGTAAATATAAAGAGAATTAATACTACAGCACAGTTAATAACAAAACAAATAAACTTGATCTGATCGTTAGTAACAGAGAGAGTGGCTATTCCCTGAATATTGACATTTTTATATTAGAGGAGGGCTGGGGGGGGGGGGGGGGGAAAGTTCATGGGGGAAGTTTCAGGGACTTAAATCAAAATGTTTCTCTGATAGTAGGCTGTCAATGGGATAAATTCAGGTTTACTCTTAATTATTGCAGATTCAAAACCTTAATTGACTGGGCTAAGTGGGCCACCAGTTCTGCCCAATCATTTGGAAGGCTCTTGCTTTTTGCTTTTATCATGACCAGAGCATTTTTGGCAGGTATCTTTATGAGCAGCAACTTGATATTGAAACTAATCAATAGCTGGTGAGTGTCTAGTTTGAAATGTTTCAGTATTTCTAAAAAAATATCCAGTTATTTATTTATGCCAACAAACTTACTGATGGTGTTTTTAAACACACAAGCCGTGTGTGGGCAAAGGTTGAGAGGTAGAACTGGAACTTAAAAATTCAATGCCACAACAGTTGTGGCATTGAATTTTTAAGTTCCAGTTCTACCTCTCAAAATATCCAGTGTTTATTATATGGTTGGTGTATATGTGTGGCATGAGTATACAGTGTATTTAGGTGCAAGAGAACTTTTTAATTATTGTGGCTGTGGATCTGTGTTACATATGTACGATTTCTGCAATATTTTTCTAAATGTAGAATCTACTCATGATAATCTTGCATTGCTTTTGTTGGTTGGGAAACCCTGTGGTTGGCAGGATTGAGTGCTAGGTTCAGAAATACTATACATTCTGCTTTGATGATTTAGCCTCCCTGAAAATCTTTCTGTCTTACGCAATTCATCAGCTGCTATTTCCAGAAAATTTTCTGCTGCTACCTCTGTGCTAGAAATAATCTCTAACAGCATGGGCTTGTATGTCGGAGCAAATGTCAGACCTGTTGTTAGAATAGCCACGGCGGGCTCACCAAGTAGTGTGCTCGAGACTTCTCTCAAGTAGATATTCATATAAGGTGGTTTTTCTTCGAGACTTGCATATGTTCGAGTAGGTGCCTTTATTTTGATTGCTAGCATTCTGTTACCGCTAATTATATATGAAGCACCAACATAGATGTAAAATGATTCCAAATATCTCAATATATCAATGTAGAAGCTGTGATGTAAGCAGTAGGTAGAATTTGTATAGTACATTTCTGTGAGGTTTAGCTCCCTTCTTGTATTTTCAATTCTTTCTTGTAGAAGTGCCATAGATACCTTCATTAACATTTCCTGTTTTGCAAAGGTCAGCACAATATCATAATTTCTGCATTGTATAATCAATGCAGACTAACAAAGCAGTGGTAGTGGATCTTTTTCATAGCTGTAAGAAAAGCTGTCATTCTGTTAGTATCTTCCCTGTAGGGTTTATAAATTAATTGTGCAGGTCCACAGTTGTTCAGTGAGCTGAATTCTACTTGTGGTATTGGCTGCTTTATATTAAGTCACATTACATGCATAACAGTAACCTGCATTCTGTGGGTATTTGGAATCACTGAATTGCTTACTCTTCCCCAATTACGATACTTGCACACTTTTAATGAATTTGTTTTCATGTAGCACAAATAGTTAAGTGTCACAGTTCTTGTAATATTTTCCCTCTTTGCACAATATTTGAAACACCATTATTCATATAAAGTTTACCTTTAGTAGGGCTAATCTAGATCTACTGAAACAAAGTAAAATGTAATATATAGCTCTAAGATTTTTGACTAACAGATTATTTATACTTCTGGCATTCACATTTCCAAAGTTACATGTCAGCATTGTTTTTAATCCAATCTTGAAGAGAATGTGTATCCTTGATAAATGAATGCTTGTCACAGGACTTAACTTAGAAGAGGATATGCCATTGAAATTAATCTGTAAATTAAGAAAGAAGCTGGAGACCATGTTTTTGTTCTTTCTCCTTCCATGTGAATGAAAATTAAGTGATGTTAGTGTTAAGTTCCGACTCATTTAAAATTAATAAATCTTCTTTTTCAAACATAACTATTTTCTTTTATGTTTTAGCTGTCTTCCAGATCATTCAAAGTATCAGGGCTGCTTAAGTGTGCAGACCACAGCCATTGGAGAGGAGCAGCAAAAATGTGTTCCAGGTGCACAGATTTAAATTCAACAGCACAAGATTTTTAATGAATATCCACAAGTTCTTTTGTGTATTCGTTGTTATGTTTGTTAAATCACTGTAATATTTTCTTCCCTATATATGAGATTGTTTTCAATATTGGTTCAGAAATATTTTCAGGTTGATAATGTGATATTTTATTACTTTAAAAGCATTTAATTTCTTTCCATTGTTTGCAATGTTTGGGTGTGGTATGGTTGTGCATATATATATTTGCACTCGTGTTTTTACTGTTTAATGATGACAGAGACAAATGTATAACAAACTACAATTTATACTATAAATATTGTAAATATGAATTTGTCTTATCTAGAGTTTGTAAAGCAGACTGGAACATGCCATGCAGAATTCATGTTCTGATTATACCATTCCAAAATAGTTCTTCTGTATTTTGACTCCATTTCATAAAATGGGTTTGAACATATGGAATAATAAACCTGATTATTAAAGATGAGCTTTCCTTATTTTTTTAATGTTACCTTTGTCGTAGTTCCATAATTTTATGTACAGTATAACATCTTTGTACTTCGCATGTTTTTTAGTCTATTTTTACATGTTAAAAATCTTGAGGTAATAATTAATCGGGTCAAATGCAGATGTATTGTGAAAGAAAGACTGATACACAGGGAGCTGTTTGTACACTTTAGAATAATATATGTGAAACTGCCTCCATAAATATGCAGAAAGCTTAAAAAACCAAATAAGTCACCAAAAGTAACTTTTACAGGAGACACACATAAATGTAATTATGTGTTGCAATTTACATTTCAGATATCTTCATTTAGTTTCTCTAAGCGCCCACCTCTGTGGTGTCAGGGTGCTTCTGACTCACATTCAAGAGGTCGCAAGTTTGAATCTCGGTTAGGGTGAGTTATCCAGATAGTTTTTTCTGGGTTTTTCCATTAGCCTGAGAAGACAATTGTCAGATAACTTTTAAGCTCTATAGAACTCACTCATTTGAGCATCATTCCACCTATTTCATTCATTCATTGTCCAATATGGCCTACCAGGTTAAAGGACATTAAACTTAAAAAGAAGAAGGAATAAAATGTTCTTCCAAGTCAGACTCAATATTGGGAATATTGTTTACTCTTAAGTTTTTATAGTCGTGGAAAACTCTGTCACCATCACCAATACTGATGGGAGCATTAAACTTTTTCCACTCCTCTGATGGAAAGTTTCCAAAAATGCTCTTCCAGCAAAAGGGAGTGTTCAAAGAATATTTTCCTGTACTCCCAGGTGTATTTTAAGCCTATGAGTTTTGATCTAAAAGGAACTTGTTACTTTCAGTGTCTTGTTTTCTTCACCAGGAATGGCCCAAGGATTTTGTGAAGACGAAGTCTAAGAAGTGCTTTCCCTCCATCTTGAAAACCTGGAATATTTTCGTGTATTGACATGACTGTAATAGCTGATACAGATAGCCGTTCAATATGACACTACGTTGGAGGATGTTAATTAAAAAAAATGATACAGGGCACATCAAATCTTTTCTGATGGATGAGGGTTTATAAGGGAAAGAGCAGAAGAATATTCTTATGAACTGATTGTGCCGGGGACGGTGTTATCTCAAGGATTATTTACTTTGTGTGTATTCGTCTTACTTGGGATGAGCGGGAAATAAAAACATTTTATTCTATGGGTACTTAATTCTATCCAAACAGAAGCAATCGGCACATTTTGTCTATACATAGTTAAACAAGTAATATTGCTTTTTGTGGTAGTGCTAATGCTGTTTAAGAAACATGTTTAAACAAATCTTTAAAGAAAGATGATGCATTTAATGAATTTTTTGTTAATAAGAATAATAAGTATAATACGAGGGTGGGTCAATAAGTAATGCCTCCTTTTTTTTTTCCTTAAATAAGTTAGTTATGTGAAAAATTTGAATTTGGCACAATTCCTCAAACCTTCTTCTCCAATCCCCTGCAGTAGTAACTTCCTAAGTCAACAGGTGGCAGCACTGCATCCTTCACTGCATCCAAAATGGTTGACATCAACATTCGTATTAGACAGCGTTCTGTGATTGAATTTTTCACTGCGGAAGGTGAAACACCAATTCTCATTTACAAAAAGCTAAAAAATCTGTATGGTGATGCAACAATGGATGTCAGCACTGTTAGACGATGGGTTCATCGCTGTAACGAAGCTGAAGGGCAAACACCATTGGCAGATGAAACGCGAAGCGGCAGGCCAGTGACTGCAGTGACTCCATGCAACATTCAGCGAGTCGATGAGATCATTCGTGGTGATTGCCGGATAACAACAGGCGAATTGTGTCGCATTACCTCCCTCAGTAAAGGCAGTGTGATGACGATTATGAATGTTAACCGCCCAAAACAAAGAAACAAGGAAAACAATAGCCTCCAAACACTTGCAGCGCTTCAATTTGGAGGGAGAGGAGTTTCTGGAAAAAATTGTTACTGGAGACGAAATGTGGGTTCATTTTTTTTAACCTGAATCAAAGCGGCAGTCAATGGAATGGCATCACACAACATCACCGAAGAAAAAAAAAATTCAAAACTCAGCAGTCTAATACGAATGTCGATGTCAGCCATTTTGCAAGAGGATGCAGTGCTGCCACCTGTTGACTTAGGAAGTTACTACTGTAGGGGATTGGAGAAGGTTTGAGGAATTGCGCCAAATTCAAATTTTTCACATAACTAACTCATTCAAGGAGAAAAAAAAAAAAAAAAAAAAAGGAGGCATTACTTATTGACCCACCCTCGTAATTAATAAACATAGTATAAGTTATTTCATAGATATAAATTTTGGATGTAAAGTTTTGTGTTCACTGACACAGATCAGGGTTTGGAGTAAAATATAAAGATTCTGTGTAACTATCACATTCAATTACTGGTATATTTAATTCGTTTTTTTAATATATGGATATAAGAATATATCGTTCTTAAGCTTTTCTGTAACTAATAGTGGTAGTAGTAATAGTAAATTTGGCATACATTTATATATCCACTGACATAGACAATATTTAACACAAAATATAAAGTTTCCTTTCTAATACTTAAATTAGAGCTTGAAAATGTGGAATGAAAAATTGTATAAATTTCAAATAGTTGTTGTTGTTTTCTAGTGCCTTGCATCTGGCAATGAAGCCATTAGCATTCGTGCTTTCCAATACTTTTGAACTGTAGTTTCTTCTGATCTTAATGCTTCACAGGTCTTCAAGTGTTCTTCATTCATTTCTGCTGGATCGTTACACAGGACACATATCGGTGAGGCTGAGATACCTATTCTGTAGAGATGACTTGCCAAGCAGTCATGATTTGTCAATAGTCGGAAGGCTGCAACAGCTGTTTTCCTTGGTCTCTGGGGGATTATATCTGGATTGGAAAGTAGTGTAATCCATTTTTTATCTTTGGCATTTGTTTCTATTTCTTGTAGGTATGAATGACAAAAATTTTTAATGATCAAGCGTTTTATTGAGGAATATGAGAAATTGAATTTAGACTTTTGTGTTATTGTTGTGGCTTTCTTTGCAAGTGAGTCTGCAGCTTCGTTCCCCATGACTCCACAGTGTGCTGGAATCCATTGGAGATGAACAGTCTTCTTAACTTTTTGGAGTTGTGTTAACATTTTGTAGCATTCTCTAAGTTTTGTTGACTTCTTTGTAGTATTTGAACATATTCCCTGAATTGCAGCTTTAGAATCCGAAAGAATGACTGCCTTGTTAAATTTATTTAAGGGAAGATTTAATAATTGTCGGAGAGCAATGTATATAGCCTCTATTTCTCCATCATAATTTGTTGTGTCTCTGCCAACAGAATGATAAAAGGAAAAATGTGAACATGTAACTCCAGCTCCAGTAAGGTTTTCCTTGGAGGATCCATCAGTATATATGTGCAGCCATTCTTCTGTGGGATACCTAGTATTGATTGTTTCCAGAGCTAGAAGTTTTTGTATTTCTTTTGGTGTGTCTGATTTACTTATTTCCTCTATTAATTCCAAATTGAAGGTAGGTTGCAATAATTCCAATGGATTTTCTCTAATAAGTAGATTTTCTCTGGTGTTAGGAATGTTCAATTTGGATTTAATCTGTGTTACCTTTTCTAGGAAACTACTATGAGTTTTAAGGATTGAAGGGGGGAGGTTCTCTTCTGTCCATTTAGAGTTTGGCAGTCGTAACATTTTCTCGTGTTGGAGCAATGCTTGTTCTTCTATTTTTGTTGTTATTGATGGGGTCCGTGTTAAGGCAAGCATGGCATCAATAGGTGTGGATTTAACTGCTCCAGTGATTAGGCGAAGAGCCTGATTTTGTATTTGTTCAAGTTTATTGATGTTAGCATTTGCTGCTGTTATTAAAGCTTCAGAACAGTACAAGAGGTTTGGTTTAATATACATTTTGTATGTTGTGTTAAGGACTCTCCTTGAGCAGCCCCATTTAGCACCAGCTAACCTTTTCAGGATTTGCAATTTCTTTTCAACCTTTTCTGAGATGTTTGTTATATGTTTTTTCCAACTTAGCTTTCTGTCGAAAGTGATGCCTAAGTATTTGGCATCATCAACTGCTTTGAGTGGTTTACCATTATAATTTATGCTAATATTAACTGGTTTGTATTTTAGTGTAAATAATTCATAATTTGTTTTTTCCACATTGATAGTCATGAGGTTTTTGGAGCTCCATTCATGTACTTTGTTTAGGGCTGTTTCTATTCTGTCTTTAATTAATTCAGGTTTTTTTGAAGAGCCTGAAGTCCAAATGACTACATCGTCAGCAAATAGAGCAATTTTGGTTTCTAAAGTTTTTATTATTGATGGAAGGTCATTTATATATATGTTAAAGAGTATTGTGCTCAGAACAGCACCTTGTGGAAGTCCTCGGTGTGTTTGTTTATATTTGGAAATGTATGTATTATATTTTGTGGCACAAAATCTTTGTGAAATAAACTGAGTTATCCACTTAAGCATGTTACTTTTCACACCTATTGATTGCAACTTCTCAACTAATTTATTTCTCCAGACTGAGTCATATGCTGATTTAAAATCAATGAATACTGCCAAGGTATCCTCCTTTCTATTGAAAGCTTCCTTGATGTCTTGGCTTAGTAGGAGTACATTTTCACTTGTACTATGATTCTGTCTGAAGCCGGTCTGTGAACTATTAATTAAGTTGTAATATTCTAGGAACCAGTTAAGTCTAGATGCCACCATTCTTTCCATCACTTTTGCAATAACACTGGTCAAAGATATTGGTCTGAAACTATTAATATTGTTTGAGGGTTTGTTTTTCTTTAAAATCGGGATGATAATGGCTTTTTTCCAGTCGGAAGGTACAGTCATTCTCCAACACGTGTTATACAGTTTAAGTAGGATTTCTTTTCCTTTCCTGCCAAGGTGTTTAATAAACTCTGGATGGATCTTGTCAGGTCCAGGAGATTTTTTGTTCTGTAATTGTTCTATTGCTAAATCCAGTTCTGTTTCATTAAAATCCTGAATAAAAATATCATTTCGTATACCTTTTGGCTTACTAGTTTCTCTGATAGTTTTTTGGATAGCCTTATCTTGTTTTTTATACGCTTGGGGTACTCTTTGTGACTGAGCATAAAACTTGTTAAGGGATTCTGCTATTTCCCTATCTGTAGTTAAGCTTTTGTTATTATATTTTAATGGTTCAGTTGTATTTTTTGATAATTTTGTTTTATTAAGGAATTTGTATATTTTATTTCCATCTTTCCTATAGTCCATATGTTCTACAAAATTTGTGAAACTGGCCCTTTTTGCTGTAATTAATTCTTTCTTAAAAATGGCTGCTTTTCTTCTCCAGTTTTGTACATCTTCTGGACACTTGGTTCTTTCGGCTTTGACTCTTGCTATATTTCTTTCGTGTTTTAACTTAGATAAAGATGGAGACCAAAAGTAGCTGTATTTCTTTAACTTTCCTTTGGGGATATGTGTTTTGGCTGCTGTCAATAATATTTCACAAATTTTTTTATTCATTTCATCTGTTGACTTGAACTCTGATTCTAACAGTATATTACACTTCCCTTCTATCTCATTTTGGAAACTGGACCAATCTGCTTTTTTAAAATTCCAAGAAGTTTTAACTTTTGGTTTGTTACTTTTATTTATTAGACCTCTTATGGAGTTTATGGTGATTCTGTGGCCTGAACCTGGGTCTTCTATTATTTCTCTTTTTGTATTGTCAATTATGTCAGATGACACCATCAGAAGGTCAGGATTTGTACCCGAACCATTATAATGAAGGTAAGTGGGTGGATCATTTGGATTAAATATTAATTCCATTGTTGACGAGTTTAATAGGTCTTCTATGACTCTTCCTGCTGAATTTATATCTCTGTAGCCCCACCTAGGGGAGTGTGCATTAAAATCACCTATTAAAATACTTTTGGGTTCTATGGGAATAGAATTTAGATCTAGTGTATTGTCTGGAGGATTGTAGATAATGTAAATTCTATAGTGGTAGTTACTTTTCCATACTTCAATTTTAACTATTTCTGATTTATCTTGTTCTTCCATTGTTTTTTGGATTTGGATAGTAGCTTTCATATTTCTTTTAATCCCTGTAAGAATACCACTTGCTATTTGACGAGTCTTTGGAAGTATATGTGTAGTGTACTGATCCATTTCAAAGTATATTTCCTGTTCTTGTGATATATTGGCTTCTTGTACTGTGAAGACATCTATATCTTGGTCTTTTAATATTTTCATTAGCTCTTGTTTTTTAGGCTGGGACATGCCTCCTGCATTCCATTGTAGAATTCTTAAAGTATTGGAACAATGATGAAATTTGCCTAAAGATGTCCCCACCCGGAGATCCGATTGGGGGACAGTTTTAACTCCGGAATGTTTATCTTTAGGACTCATATTCATGTATTTGGCTTTCATGTAACTGTTTTCTTAACGGGCACCAGTTTTACAATGTGGCAGTTACATCACCCGACTTAAACCCCCATTTTGCAAGGGGGACCACACCTATCGTTGGTCAACGGGTCCATCGGACCTAGCCGGGAGGACTAAATAGATGATATTTAGATCCACCGACCTTCCCCTCATGTGCCTCTGAGGGACGCTGTTGTGCTGTGATAGGGCAGCACATATGTAAATGACATTTCCTCCATTTTAGATGAAACAGTTATACCGCTGTGATTCGGTCAATTTCAAATAGTTAATGTATTAAATTAATCCCAATTTGACTAATGCAAAGAGATAAGAAGCAATTTCATTAGGGCCTCTTACAGATATTGTTTAATTCCACATAAAACAAATGGCTTTGTTGACTTAATTGTGACTTGTTAGTGAGGCTGAGGACAGACAGGGCTTAACCACTGTAGTGACAGGCTATGGGGTTTGTAGGGTAACAGGTGTAGTTGAGGTTGGGACAGTAACAACATAGCAAGATTTGCTTCTCAATGGCTGCAGATCAGGGTGCAAAAGGTTGTTATGCACTGCTGGTGTAAATGGTGAATCCAAATTGCAATGGGGTTGATTTTAAATTTTGAAATTAAAGTATTTCTTGGTGGGGTTGTATGGGAGCTCAGCTTTTGCTGCTGGTAGAGTTGCTCCAATGTTACTGGATGTGCCTGCGTATCATGCAGGGAAGCCTCAGTTGGTGTGCTCTGAGGTTATAATCCTCAAGACACTCACCAGGGCGCTCTGATGGAATGGTGATGAGTCGTAAAATTTTGCAGCTAGGTGCCTAATTTCATCCTCCACATACAGAAGAGGTGAGGTGGGGAAACAGCAGTATCCGCAGTATACAGAATGGATTATCTGAGTTGGTCTGAGTGGCTCAGTTGGTTAGATGTTGGCCTACTGATCCTAAGGTCATGGTTTCAAATCCGTCCCAGACCAATGGTTTTTAAGTGTGCTTAAAAACGACAGCTCCATGTCACTTGATTTATTGGCAAGTAAAAGAACTGTGGTACAATATTCCAGCACACCGGTGACACTGATGTGATCCTGGCAATTGACAGCATCATTAAACAACAAAATATATATATATTTTTAATTTGGATTATCCGAAGACCCCTATTCTGCACCCACTGCAATTGCAGAGGGTATGAGTCTGTGGCCAGTCCCAGATCATGGAGGCACACAAAAGGATGGGGGTTATGAGGGCCTGTAAAAGGCGTAAGTTCAAGGGAAAAGCAATCTGGAACCTAGCATAGGGCACAATGAGGTTGTTGCCCCCATTGGCCGGATGCGACAGGTCTATGATGTGTTCCTCAAAGGTTATACCCTAATCAAGCTTCACGGCTATGCATTTGATAGCATTTCTCCAATCTATCCTCTTCCTGAGATATCTAAACATGTGGAAGTTTGTGGGAAAGCGGCGCTTGGCAAAGAATGGTGTGGCTTTTCTCCTGGTTGAAAGGCAATCACTAATGCTATATCATTCTTGGAGGAGGCGGAGGTGTCTCTGAAAAAATGTTTTTCATGACTTTTTGTTTGTTGAGTATGGCAGCAGGTGGCCAGCATACTGTGCTATGTTGACATGCTGCTCTGTTGGTAGGTCGGCCATGTAGACTTTGAAAAAACATGGGAGACGCAACAAAACTTTCAGGAACTCCACCTCTAATTGACCTTTGTGTCGAATTGTTGCCTGTGACTGAGAGCACAAAGGATCCATGTTTGAGGTATGAGTTGGTAGGTGTATCATGTGTGTGGGTATCTCTAATAGGATTAATTTATTCAGGAGACCCATATGCCAGGCCATGAAGAAGGTCTCCACGTCTAGAGATACTGTTGCAGTGTATGCTCTGTCCTGGTATCCCCAAACAGCACCCTCCACTACTCGCAGCAGCTGTTGAGGCGTTGAGTGTCCAGGAAGAAAACCAAACTGATGGGGAGGGATAGCTTGAATGTCATCCAACAATGCGGGCAAACAGAAGTCTCTCAAACTTTCGAGAGGACTGACAGGAGGCTTATGCAGTGAGTGAGTGATTAGGGTTTAAGGGCCCGTCGATAGCTAGGTCATTAGAGCCCCGGCTTATGCAGCAGAAGCTATTTCAAGCAGTCGGCTTCTTCTCTGGCTTCAACATGCAGATCACCTGGGCCTTCCTCCACTCGCGTGGAAGGTGGCACAAGGTGAGGCACATACTAAAGACCTTTGTGAGACAGAGGATTGTTAGCAAATGTTCAATACTTATTAGAAGGAGACACATGTAGTAAGGTAAGGTAAGGTATCAATTAGCACTGTTACAGATCAAAGGTCAATACAGACATCTTATCACTGTTTTGTGCTATCTTTTATCATGTCTGTTGGCTTCCTATGATACCTTGACAGCTTTATGGTGTGCTTGTTCTTGTTGGTCTGGGTGACTCAGTTGGTTAGATGCTGACCTACTGGTCCCAAGGTCGCAGGTTCAAATCTGGCCCAGACCGATGGTTTTTAAGTATGCTTAAAAACGACAGCTCCATGTCAGTAGGTTTACTGGCATGCCAAAGATCTGCGGGACAAAATTCCGGTACACCGGCGACGCTGATGTGATCCTGGCAATTGACAGCGTCGTTAAACAACAAAATAAAAAAATGTGCTTCTTCCTGTATTGCCCCTCCCCCAGGGGGCTACTTCGGTAGGTACGGGTTTATGCGCACCTGGGGTCCCGAGCCGCTCACCATCATTTCACCCCTTCATATTCATTAACTGTGCCACGTGCAGCTTTTTGTTGCAACTACTACTCACCCTCTTCCTCTTCTTGGTTTATTGTGATTATCAGTCTATAAGGTCTTAGGTTTATAACTCCTGTCTCACCAGCAGGGATCTTTCCTATCTCCGTGGTCCTGTCCCACGGTTTTCAGCGCGGTCCCCGACTTGTGTGCTCTTCGGAGGCCTTCTCTGGCGCGAAGGTTGGGCGGACTCTTCACACTGCCCCCATGTGTAGTCTTAGGTGCGGAGCCCGTCCACCCACGTAGCTCTGAGGGCTCGACCTGTGTTAATTCCCCAACGGCCGTGTGGCCCAGAGTGGGGAGCCACAGGCGGTTATTCCTGTGGTAGGGGCATAAAGCCGGGGTGTCCGTGGTGAACGGTTTACCCATGTGGACAAGCAGTGGAGATCGGAGGGTAGTCTCTCTGAAGTACGCCTGGAGGTCGGCCATGGAGCGGTCTCCATGGCGGCACAGACCGTGGAGATTTTGGTGTCTTTTACCCCTTGACCCCCTGATGGCAGGCTGACGCCAACGGTTCCGGATGGGGGTCCAATTCAAAATGCATTGCCCGAGTACATCTATTGCGGTTACGTACGTCAGTGTGTGCCGAAAACTATGCGGTGCTTTCAGTGCCAGAAGTTCGGCCATATAAAGACATCGTACACCCCTGCTGTATGTGAGCTGGCTTGTCAGCACGTGAGGGCACGGCGTGTCCTCGTGACCCTCATTGTGTTAACTGCAGAGCGAGTCATCCATCTAGCTCGCGTCAGTGTGCGAAGTTTGGATGAAAGCGGTATACAGGAGCTATGCGTGAAAGAAATCTTACGTTTCTAGAAAGGCGTCGTCGTTTTGAGCAGCTGAAACCTGTGACCACCACAGGTTATGCCTTGGGTGCCCGAAGCGCTACTGCTGACACCGTACCGATTCGGCACGTCCCTGAATCAGATGCTTCCACACAAATAGACCTACCAGAGAGTACTGATCCACTGTCTCATGCCACACCTGCACCAGCTACGACATCTACAGCCGTGCAGACACCGGCTCACAAGCCGTAGCCAACCTGTTGATACACAACATTCCAGACCTACTGTTCGCGCCAGCAGCCGCACATCCTCTATTAAGTCCCACTCCGCGAGCCGTAGGGGATTTTCAGACTCCCGAACATCGGAGGAGTCACCAGAGGATGGCGAAATTCACCTCCCCTGTCCGAAGTCGGCTAAGGTAAAGATGAAAACCAATTACTAATCTCTTCTTTATCATGGAAATAATCCAGTGGAATGTTAATGGGTTCCGGACATACAGCATCTCGTTTCTCAACGCTCTCCATCAGTCGTCTGTCTACATGAAACCCATTTGCAGCCTAAATCACGCATCACACCTTCGTGGTTTTTCGGTATTTCGACGCGACTCTGCAGCTGATAGGCGACCATGCGATGGTGTTGCTATTCTCGTGGTGCATAATATCTCTGCCACCAGTGTACCACTTAAGACGCCGCTGCAAGCTGTAGAGGTCCGTGTAAGGCTGCAGGGCCTCTGTTTCAATGTGTATCTGTCACCCGTCAGTGTCGTACACAAGAACGATTTACGGGCTCTTTTGGCACAGATTCTGCCACCGCTCATCTTTCTCGGCGATCTGAATGCCAAACACACTCACTGGGGCACCCTCACTAACGATGCTCGTGGGTGCCTTGTAACACGTTTTCGATATGTCTGGCTTACTCCTATTAAACACTGGCATGCCTACTTTCTTATCATCTGCCTGTGGTACACACTCCGCGATAGACGTTTCTTATAGTACTCTGTCACTAGTACCTTTATCTGATTGGTCGGTACTCTCCGATTTATTTGTCAGTTATCATTACCCCATTAACATTCATCTATCCGGCCACCATTCTGTGCCAACACGCTATCCTCACTGGATTATTTCCAAGGCTGACTGGGGAAAATTTCGTTCCCTCATTCACCTCACCGACGAAGTTTTTACCACCATTGATGACATGGTGGAGTAGTTTACTTGCTCTATCCTTCTCGCAGCGGGTTCCAGTTTTCCTCGCGGTTCATCTACACCACGTCACGTTCCTGTAACTTGGTGGTCCGAGGAATACCGGTTGGCTATTAAAGCACGCAAACGTGCTATGCGTGTGTTTACGTTACACTCTACAGAGGCTAACTTTGTAGCCTTTAAGTGTGCTCGTGCTAGGGCACGATTTATACTCCGTGACGCCAAACGCAAGTTGTGAAAAAAATATGTTACTTCCCTTTCCCGTAGAAGTTCAGCGCAAAAGCTGTGGGCTGCTGTACGGCAAGTGTCGCCGGACGATTATTCCCGGTCTTGCCGTACAGGGCTCCCATTACACCAGCAAGCAGGACATCGCCGATACCCTTGCCGATTCTTTCACTGTTATTAGCCAAACAGATACCAACGACAGAGCCTTTGCCCCTGTCAAGGAATCTGCAGCGCGGATAGTTCTAGATTTTAAGAGCTACTGTGGTGAACCGTACAACATATCCTTTACAGAAGCAGAGCTAGCGCATTCTTTGTCCCTCGCAAAGGACCCTTTTCCTGGTCCTGATGACCGACAAATGCTGCTTCATCTCCTCCTACCTGCTGAGCGTCTGTAACCGCATCTGGCTTCAGCAGGTTTTCCCGTCTTCCTGGCGAGAGGGTATTGTCATCCCTATCCCTTGACCCCGAAAAGACTCGACACTTCTCTCTAGCTACCGCCCTATTTGCCTGACTAGTGTCGTTTGCAAGACCTTCAAACGCATGACCAGCACTCGCTTAGTGTGGTGCCTAGAGACGAATAACCTGCTGAGCAACGTTCAGTGCGGATTTCGTCGCCATCGCTCTAGTGTCGACAACCCCACACGCATGGAAGGTTACGCATGTGGTATTCGTGGTGGAGGAAGCGGCGTCAGGGTGGGTTTTCTCCGGGTGCTCCGGTTTCCCCCGCCATCTCATTCCACCGGTGCTCCATCTTCATTCCATGTATCATTAGTGTCACCGCCTACGGTGCCATAGTAGTAAAAGCGGGCGTTAAACACTACAACAACAACAACAACATGGAAGGTTATGTTCAAAATGCCTTTCTGCTGAAGCAGCATGTCGTGGGTGTCTTTTTTGATCTGGAGAACGCCAACGACACCACCTGGCGCTATGGGAGTCTCCGTACTCTGCAGGGTTACGGTTTACGCAGTCATTTAGCAATGTTTCTTTTTTAACTTTTGAAAACTACACCGCTTTCGTGTTTGCATTGGAGTCACGCTCACACACGCGGGGATTCAGGAGAATGGCGTGCCCTAGGGGGCGATTGTCAGTGTCACACTTTTCGCCGTTGCCGTTAGCGTCATTGCTAGTGTTGTTCCTAGTGGAATCCCGATGTCGCTGTATGTTGACGACTTTGCGATATGTTTTCGATCTTACGGTCTCGAGCACATCAAACGTCAACTGCAGCTGACCATAACATCCATCGCCGACTGGGCCCTTCGCACCGGTTTTCAGTTCTTCACTACGAAAACGCAGTGTGTCCACTTTAATCGCCTTCGTGGTGTGCACCCTCCTCCAGATCTTTATTTACGTGACACGTGTCTTCCTTTTGTTCCGCGCCTGAAATTCTCGTGCTTCCTACGATCGCTCGCCTATTTGGGGCATCTTGGGGCAGCGATCGCACCGTCATGTTAAGGTTGTATCGCTCACTGGTCCGGTCCAAATTAGACTACGGCTGTTTTATATATGGCGCGGCGTCTGCCTCTAAGTTCCGCCGTTTAGACACAATACATCACACTGGTATCCATCTCGCTACTAGGGCTTTCCATACAAGTAGAGTGGATTGTCTGTATGCTGATTCTGGCGAACCTCCACTGTCTGTCCGACGCTCGTTGTTACTTTGTTCCTACGTGGCATTGTTGGCCGCTCATCCAGGTCATCCTTAGTTTCCACCCTATTGTGTCCAGACCTCGCGCACCGTTATATGCAGGATAACACTATCTCCCGTCCAAGTGGTATCAGGTTTCGCGAACTACTTGTCGCACACGCCCTCCGACTGCCATCCGTAGAGCGGCATTCACTTGGACACTGTCCTCCCTGGCACCTCCAGCGTGCTCGCTTTGACCTGGAGCTGTCGGATTGTGCGAAGTTAACTACCACTCATTCAACGATTCCCCAACTTGTCACCAAATTCTGGGCCGATACCGGATTTATACTGTGGTATTTACTGATGGCTCACAGATTGGTAGCGCGACGGGTTCCGCTTTTATATACAACGGTGACGTTCACACGTACCGCCTTCCAGACGCCAGTTCAGTATTTACCGCCGAGCTGTTTCCCATATTTTTTATTTTTTATCTCCAGTTCAAGTGCTGGAAGTTTTGTCATCTGCTGCGACTCTTTTAGCACTCTCTAGGCCCCGCAAAAGTTTACCGGCATCTCGGCATTCATTGTTAAAATCCAGACGTTGATCTCGCAACTACTGTCTCGCGGATACCAGTTTGTTTTTACGTGGATCCCAGGCCATGTGGGTATTCCGGACAACGAGGTGGTGGATGCGGCCGCTAAGTCAGCATATCGCCTTCCGGAATATTCCACCCGTACGCTCCCCTATATAGATGTGCAGAAGTATTTTCGTCGCCATCTATTTACTCTGGCAGCAATCTTGGGAAGCGTTAGCTGGCACGCAGTTACGGACAATCAAGGACATTGTACAACCCTGGCAGACCAGCTGCAGGGATTCCAGGCGGGAAGAAGTGGTTTTAGCCCGTCTGAGGATAGACCACACTCGAGCCACATGTCGCACGTGTCCTTGTTTGTTCGCGATACGATCGTGAGCCCCAGTCCTTTAGCCTGGGTCCTACACTATGCTCCGTTTTAGGCAACGACATAATAGCTGTAAATACAGTACTGTGGTTTGTTGCAAAGATCGATTTTGGCAAGCAAGTGTAAGGTGCCTTTATCTTGGCGGCTTTAGGGTTTTAGGATGTTTTACTGATGGTGTTTTTATGTTTTTAAGTGTCTTACCAACTAAAGTTTTTTGGTAAATTACCTTTTTACCTGTTTTAACTTTAAGCCGTTTTAAGTCACGTTTTAGTGCTTTTAACTTTAATTTTTAGTTATTTTACCTTTGACTTTTTAACTTTATAGGGGTGAGCTTTTAGTAATAGTTTATCTTGTTTTTATATCTGGTCTTCGGGCTCTAATGGCCTAGTTGTCGACGGGCCTTAAACACAACTCACTCACTCTTTCTGTATTGCTAAATTTCTAGCTTGTCCTACCAAAGAATAGAACTGCAATTTCAATATATCACTCTTATGGTGAGTGTCTTATTTTAGCTTCTTGAACACCAGGTCAGAATTATGGAACCAGCTGGAATAAATGTTAAGTGAAACATTAACATACTTTGTATAAATCTTACATCTTTCATAGGCAAAGTTAGATGAAAGAAACTGCTTAGAAGTACTGCACCACCAATAACGACTCTCACGGCCAGGAAATGAGAGAATGCGAGCTTTACAATCTGTAATATTTTCTCAGCTGTCTTATTTACACGAGATCTTCCTCCACCATCAGATGCAATTATTCCAGTGAACGAATTGTTGTTCTTCCTGGTTACATGCTCAATTAATCCAATTGCTTCACCAAATGTACTTGTAAGCATTCCGTGCAGATTGGCCGGGGTTGTCATTCATAATGAGCTCAGATTTGCTAACAGTTTCCTAAGTTTGATTTATTGTTATTAAAAAGGCATGTATCTAACGCTGTTATTGTAGCCCAGTAATCTTCAATACTTTTTGTGATTTTCCTCAAATTTTTCTATGTATTTCATTCGCCATGATTCACTTGCTTCCCTTTTTCTATTGTATATGATTTGTATGTATTTCTGTCCTTTTGGCTACTTGGTTCACGATTTTCAGACTGGTTTTCTCCATTATTACTCAACATAGTGGTTCTGCAGCAGTGGCTGCTGGAGTGGTTTACTACTCATGAGCCCCTAAAGCTGGATCGTGAGTGGGTACCGGATGCACTGACAGGATGTGGATAGATGGTACCTGACTGGCGGGGCTGGCTAGCGATGTCTTCAAATAATCAATAGGAGGCCGCAAACCACCTTCCAACTTCAACGTGTTACGGGATCCATGCCGAGGGGGCGCATGGCACATTGGGGATATGTCGTTAACGGAGCATCTGAAGGTATGCAATCTTATCCAGGCATGCAGAGCTCTGTCTGGCCGGACCTAAATTATCTCTAGCCATCGTGGAAGCAAACAATTCCAGTTTCAGTACTACCAAACTAGAAAGATCTTCTGGGGACTCAGAGAACACTAATACAAAGGAAGTGGCAGCTGGCACTTCAAAGGGGGACCTAGCTACCCAGAGTTTAGAAACGGAGTTAGGAACCGTGATTCCCAGAAATGGGTAAGAGCATACCCGACCTTCTACATGTACTGAAGGAGTGACAGCCTAAAAAAAGGGGCCTACTAACCAGGCAAAACAATTGCACCCTGGGACGGTTGCTCCAATAGATGCAGAGAAACGGGCCCTGGCTTCCAAGAGTGGTGTAGATGCGGACAGCTTAGGAAAGCTGAGCAGTTTGTTGGTTCTCTAAATCCGAAAAAAAGAAAAGCTAAGTGGAACAGAGAAGAGGAGAAGAAGGAAGTCTTGGCTTGGTGTGCAAGGGAACTGCTGAAGCCATTACACTACCCGGACCTAATATTTCCGGGGTTACAGGAAAGAGAAATAGACAGGATGTAACTGCCTACAGATAAAAAGGAGGATAACAGGGTGAACTCTTAGTTATAGCCCAATTTGGGATGAAGATAGCCATCGTGGATGATAGTTTTCCCCCTAGGAACAGTAGTTCGCCCGTCATAATGAACTAGTAAATAAGGCTCTGATGAACCTCCTGGCCGATATGTGTACCAGAAATGTATCTACTCCGTTGACGAGATGCGCCACGCCGAGATATGTCACTGGCTAATACTCGGCGAATATGACACCATCCACGATACGTTGACGACCGCGCTGACCATGGAGGCGGACAGGATAACAATTGTCCTCACTTGTAAGACCCGGAGTACGAGGGTCACTACGAAAGTATTCAGATGGGAGAAAATGAAAATTGAACCACTCGAATTAAATGCAGGACGGAATAGCCCCATTCATTGTGAGTAAACTGGTATGTTTACTGTATGTCTCCCACAACGGCCACACCGTAGCCGAATGATCAGATCACTCGCTTCTCACCAAAGCGGCCCGGGTTCGATCTCAGGCAACCGCATGTGGGATTTGTGGTGGACGAAGCGGCGCTGGGGCGGGCTTCCTCCGGGTTTTCCGGTTGCCCCTGCTATCTCATTCCACCAGTGCTCCATCTTCATTCCAAGTATAATCAGTGCTACCGCCTGCGGTGCCGTAGTAGTAAAAGCGGGTGTTAAAAACTACAGAAAAAGAAACTCTCCCTATCCAGGAATTTCAACGGCGCAAGGATGAACAACGCGCGGCCCTCAGGTGGCCAGAAGCTTGGAAGTCAGCATTTTTGCTCCTTCCAGGCATGCAATGTATCATCGAGAACAGAGGAAAGTTGCATGGGGGCCATCTCGGAAACGTCTGGTGGATGAACCTTAAGCTTGACCTCTGCAGACTCCACGAACTGAACGGCAATGTTTAGGAAAAATGACACTTCGGCGACACTTCACTTTTGTCCATGGATTGTCATCACAAACGATCCACACCGCTGATTACCGCTTGGTCTCCGGATCAACTAATAAATTCGGGTTTCTTCATCTTTGGTGATGTCAGAAACCCACCTGGAGTTACCTCTTTCCGATCTTGTCAGCATTTTCTCACATCATTCAACGCGGACGTGTTTTTGTTCTGTGAGGCATTCCTCGGGATGTGACCCTCCTCACACGAAGCACCTCATGGAGGATTTTAAAAACTGCTGGCGATCCAATATCCAATTTCTGTAAATGTGCAATTATTGTCATGAAGGATTTTCTCAGTGCTGCTATGTTTTTCTCCGTCATTGCCGTTGCCGCACGGACGCTTCTCTCCTCATGTTCCAAAGATGTTTGGCCCCTTTTAAATTCCTAAAATAACCGCAAAAACTGTGGCATGGTAAGGAGCAATGTCTTCAAAAGTCTGTTGTAAACGTTCAAGACTTTGGTTCTTGTGTAACCCATTTTTAAGATGGCAGAAAATAGCGGAGCGAAAATGCTCTCTTCCAATCTCCTTTATAGAGACTGACTTGCATGCTGCAGGTTGTTTATCCATGCGCTGCTGGAATTCCTGGAGTGGGAGAGTCACTACCTGATACCAGTTTACTCACATAGGATGGGACTATCTCATCCTGCATCCAATTTGTGTGCATCAACTTCCATGTTCTCACATCTCAAAACTTTCGCAGTGACCCTCGTATTCGGTTAGTGTGGAACGGGAAAAGAGCCCCAGGATATCGACCATCTCCCACAGGTGTGTTGGGAGAGTGATCGGTCAGGACACCGGATGAGGGTTCGTCCACACCTGACCGACAAACTACTGGAAAATGAATATGTACCGGTGTGTAAAGGGGCACGTCGTTGCTGTCATCGCCGAACCCTCGAGTGATGCTGCGCACTTTGTGCAGGATAATGGACCACAACATTATCGCGGACGGATGCGTACGCGGGAAGCGGTAGTGGACAAGCGTGCAGCGTTGACCGTGGTGTGACCTGACGCGGTGGAGGACTTGCCATCGAGGAAACCAGATCAACTCTACAAGACTGCTACAATTGGTCGACACCTTGCCCGTGGAGGAAGAGGCCTTCCTGGAGTTGACCTTGGAACAGAGCCTTTCACGTCTGTGGGTGTACCTCGCGAGGGCGACTAAGGACATGGTCCTGGGTTTGGATGCCCTTAGGAGTCATGTGGTGACAATGGACGTCGGCAGGAGGGTCCTGCAAGTCGGACTGGACGAGGTAAAGCTTCGAAGCACCAGTGAGCATATTGGGGTCCGCAGGCTAACCCTGAAGGAGGTTAAATTTAAGCCCACCAGGAGTAAGGTGTTTGCGAAGGTGCACCAGGAGAGGTCAGCGGTCATGGAGGCCCATGGGCGATGGAAGGCCCGCACTTGGGGAATGAGTGGACCAGCGATGCAGTCTACTGCATCAACTGGCTGTCCCAAAATAAATACCGACCAACGCTGAAGGGGGAGGGCTGTATGACATTGTTTGGAGATTCGTCTGGGACGCAACTAAAATCGAATGCTCCTTGGATGTCGTCATATTGTCACGGAGGCAGAGAGTAACTTTGCGAGTTTTTATGACCAATTGAAAAAGTTTGTGTGAGCAAGGGTTAACCAGATTAGCATTCGTGTAATTTGTCACTTTGAGGGCAGCAATACTATAAGGAAAGGAATTAACAAAAAAGAAAATTTATTAAATGTAACCGATTGAGTAATTAAGTTACAAGAGACTCTTCTTCTTCGTCTTCTTTTCATCATCATCATCATCATCATCATCATCATTATTATTATTATTTTTCTCATCCTCATCATTACTATTGTTGTTGTTGGTTGTGGTGGTGGTGGCGGCGGCGGTGGTGGTGGCGGCGGCGGCGGTTGTGGTTGCGGGGGTGGTGGTTGTTTATTGATGATTGATGGTGGTGCTAATAATCCTGTGGTGCTACAGCCCAAAAGGGCTCAGGGCCAAACCTGACTGCCAGCTTAGCGCCCATGTATACCAGTGAATCATCTGCCCCTATTTTTCGGGTTGTTATGCAACCCATTAAGAAATGTTTGTGCCTTACACTATACACTTATGGACATGGGCAGAAGGTATTCGCGATATAAATCCATTCTAAAAACATCACTGAGAGATTGCTATAAACTAACTAAACCCCGGCGCGACAGCCCACAAGGGGCCAGGGCCTACCGCCCAGCCGCTGCGTCCCCCACCTCTGCCCATTACAGGCGTCATTTGTGAGGTGCAGTACTGAAGGGTGGGACGTGGTCACCGCCCCGAGGCCAGTTATGGGGTCTTCTAGACTTGGGGCCGCTACTTTTCCATCAAGTAGTTCCTCAATTGGTCCCCCCGGGAACTAACGAGGCTGAGTGCACTCCGTACCAGACCTCCCAGAGGGGATAAAATTCCCATGCTGGTACCAGAGATCGAACCCGGGTCCTCCGCGCCAGAGGCAAGTGCGCTTCTACATTAAGGTCACACCGCGTGGAATGTCTCTCCCCTGTCTCTTATTCCCCTTAGACCATTAGGTGGTGACTTATATGTTGATATATGCAGGATGCAGTGGCGTGTGGTCCATGTACGCAAGGTAAGCAGTGCTTACCCTGTACAATTCTACAAAAGTATTTATATTATATTATCTAGCAGCACGTTCTGATTCTATGTTAAGCGCTTGGCTACTGCAGTTGACCTGAACTAAGATTTCCGTTTTATTGTACAAGGTACGCTCTCAATAGGCGTAATCATGCGTGCAACAACGTACTGTATCCGTGAGGACTCGTTTCCGTAGGTTTTCGGGTCAGCTTGGGCGCCATCTCGGCATTGACTCAAGAGAAGCACATGTCTTCAGTGCGGGTCTAGGCGAATGACCTTCCAGGATTGTCGCAGTTTAATAAGTGTATTTCAAGTGAATACATAAGTAACGAGTGACTTTTTTTAGTGAGTTTAGCTTTATTATTCGATGACAAGTGCGATATCGCTGACATCTTATTAACAGTTGATTTATATAGAGTTTCAGATAGTTTACCACGTGCCGTGCTAGAACTATAGGTAAGCAGTTTCAAACGGTGCGTACACTAGTGCTTGCAATTTGGACATAAAAACTTGGAGAGGGGAGGGACCATGGAATCTTCGCTTTCTTTGGAGAGCAGAACTGCACACGCGGATGGTTGGACTGTGCAATATTTTCTCACGAAGTTTTTCTTCTAGAAATTATGAAGAAGAGATTAAAGTTGTGCAGGAAGGAAGAGCAATGCCTGACCTAAGCATTACCGCTCCAATGAAAAGCTGTATAAGAAAATTCAATTCACAACTATATATTACTAATCAATGGCTTGCTGGTTGTCCGCACAAACAAAATCTTTATTGTTGGGTTGTCTTCTGTTTGCTAACGAAAAAAAATGTGTGGTCTAGTGGCGGGCTCAGTGACATGGGGAACATCCATAAAGCAATTAAAAACACACTCATCTCCAAACCATCATTCGACTGATAATATCCGGCAAATCCAGAATTGATCATTTACTGGATACTCAGAAGAAAGTGAGAGAAAATCAGCACAACGAACTAGTAAGAAAAAAATAGAGAAGTAATGAAACGCCTAATTGATATTGTTTGTTTAGGGGGAAACAGGAATTAGCATTTAGGGGTCACGATGAGTCATCAGAATCCAGCAGCAAGGGGAATTAAACCTGATTTGTCTGTATGAAGACAAGTTAAGAACTTTCATGGAACAAGAGACAGTGTTTACTGGGCTATCAAATCTGATCCAGAACGACTTGAGTCAATAAGTAATGTTCTAATAATGGAGATAAAGAGAAAAATCAAAGAGACCAGTTTTGTTGCCATTAATTTGGATGAAAGTACAGATGTTGCAAATGTATCCCAACTTTTTGCAGTAATGAGATTCGTTGGAGCTGACGGTGACGTTCAGGAAAGGTTTCTCCGCTTTATAAATAGTTCATATGATCGGTCAGCTGATGCATTATATAAAATTGTAAAGGAACTCATGGATGAATTTAACTCTGGGGAAAAGCTAGTTGCTCAGACATATGATGGTACGGCTGTTATGGCAGGGCATTTAAATGAACTTCAAGCAAAAGTACGATGATCATTTCCCCAAGCTCTATTTGCGCACTGTTTCGCCCATAGATAAAATCTAGTTCTGTCACAGGCGTTTTCACACATTCAAGGATGCAGGATATTCTTCATGACTGTTAATGGAATAGCAGCATTCTTACTTTTCTCTGCTGTTAAGTAGGGGAAGTATTGTAATCAATCCAAAAATTCGATGTCGAGATTTCACCGGAAGTATATAATTTGAGACCCCCTGAATAAAAAAAAAAGCATTTTAGAAAAAGCTCCGCATGCGCGCATGTGCGTGTGTTTGTGTGTGTCTGTGTGTCAGTCTGTGTCTGTGTGTCAGTCTGTGGACAGCATAACTGAAAAACGAAAAGTTGGTTAAAAACCAAAGTTGGTATTTAAGTTTAATGTCGTTCAAGGATGCGACACGAAGATTTTGAAGAAAATAGCCCCACCCTAAACTACCCTTTACATGGAGAATTTTTCGAAAATTTTGATTTTCTTGAAAATGGCTCTAACGATTTTGATTAAAATGTCATATGTTTGAGATATTTTTATGACAAATGAAATGTATATCTTGAATTTTCTGGCTATAGCTCCTGTAGTCGTATTTACTATGGACGACTTTTGCATAACTGGTAAGCCGTTATAGATAGACCAAATCATACTCTAAAAAATATAGATCTTCCTAAAATATACAATTTATGTCCCGATAAATTTTCTTGTAAAGTGAACCATTTCGGAGATATTCCTTGTTATGTGTGTGAGTTTCGGAAAACTTAATACTTTCGTGAAATGGAACATCATTGTTCATTTTTTGGTATGCTAAGCGTGCAAAGAGAACGGGATTTCAAACCTTTTAAAGATTTGACTATCGCACAAAGTCTACTGTATTCTAATATTCCCCTTGTACCTACAAGGAAATAAACAATAAGATAATTTGTACAAGTGTTTATCTCAAATATCACGAAGAAGATATAGTGATAAGAGTTTGTAAGAATGGTTAGTATAACAGTAGAGAAAATCATGTGAGTGCAACACATCAGATATTTTTCCAAGTCTTCTAAGAGAACTGAGGTCCTGAATAATGAGATACACAGAAGGTTGCCGCGTGTTTCGCAAACGCGCTGGAGCTACAGCTCTCGTTTGGTGGAAAGAATATATGAATTCAGAAAATAATTTTTTTCGTTGTTTGAAACTATTGCAAATGCAAATGAGAATTGGGATCAAGATACTTATACTGCTACACGCGGTTTCGTCAGCACAATGGGATCTCACCTTCAAATTTATATTAGAGATGTTTGTTATAATAGGTATTTCCCATCACGGACACTCTGTATGATATTCTCCAAGCAAAGTCATCTGATATTTAATATTGCTTATTGAAAGTTACGGCATTTCAGAGGGCTTTAGAAGGGAAGCAAAATTCCGTTAATGAAGCATGCATGGGACAAAGTTGAAGAAGCCATTGGTGATCCACCGCCTACGAAACGTAATACCAACAGTGATGGTTTGAATAGGAAAATGCACTACAAATGTTTGTATTGTGACGTTCTGGATACGCTTCTACTCCATCTCAGAGAAAGATTTGGTAATATTGAGTCTCTGTGTTTTCTGGAATTGTTAAATTTTAAGAACTTCAACAAATACAAATCGTATTTTCCAGAATTATCTTTTCAATCACTAAAAGAGTCGTATGGGACAGTCTTTGACTTTGTTGCGTTGAGGTCACAACTCTCTGTCACTTACTTGTCTGGAGACATGCATCATTAATCTGGGAATGATCTTTTAGCCTTCTTAAAAGAAAATGAACTGAACAGAGTGTATAGTGAAGTGAAAAAACTGTGCGGGTAAGTATTATCTATTCCAGCAAGTAATGCTACAGTTGAACGTAGCTTTCCTAAACTAGAAACGATAAAAAATTATGCACGCAACCTCAGAGACAGGAAAGACTTTCAAACTTATCTTTGATAGCACTAGAGAAGGAGCTTCTGGTAAATCTACAACAGGATCCCAAATTCTATGATCTTGTGATCGGCGATTTTGCCAAGAAAGGGAGGAGAATCCAGCTCTGCTTCAAATAAGAGAAGGTAAATCATCGATATGTTGTTACAAAGTAATGTACAGGATAGCACTGATACTATTGCTTTTAATTGCATGTACTATGTATCAGCATATTTTTGGTTAACCATTTCCAATGAGATTGCTTACCCTGGCCAACACATTCACCAGGATGCCACTGACAGGATGTAAATGAATAACACCGCACGAATTTTACTGGTAATAGAGGGTTCATAGACAATCAATTTGAGACAGAAAACCAATGGTGTACGACGCATAAGTTATACGTATTCAAGGTAATTAGATAATGTGACCAATAAATCATAACCAGAAAAATAATGTCAATATTATCCACTGGAATTGAAGCAGTGCTCATTAGGAAGTTAGTGAAGCCTGTCTGCTGCCTCTCTGAGGAAGCATTTCTAAATTGTAGCGTTACCAAAAGCGCTTAAATTGGAGACTTAACACGGGGCTTCACGCCACTGCAATGGATGATAGGTTATGGCGAGCGGCTACAGAAATATAGGGGAGTTCTAAACCGTGCGCTTCGGCCACATGGTTATGTCGACTGACTATGGAGCTAATAAATCCGGGAAATCGAGTTCAAACCCCAAAGACGGAATAAGCTTCATTTCCGTTTTGAGAGCAATGTTGTGCGTTTGCTTTAAAATAGCAAGATACGACCATCATATGCAATGCACAGAGTAGGGGAAACTGAGGAACAGTGGGCACAGAGGGCAATTAATGGAGTACAGAAAACTTCCATGATTTTGAGAATTCAATCCATTCAGTATGAGTATCTAGTTGGCAGAAGAAATATGGCTGAATCATTCTAAATGTTGTTATTATGGAAAATATGCTTTGGTGATTTTTGTTGCAATTTTTGACCTTCATATTTTAAGGAATTGTTCTTCCCTATGCAAAGGAATTAAAGATAAAACAGGTAATCAAGTACAAGGGGTATTGTTCTACATATTTTTGAAACAATTACAGCATTTTATTGCACACTGATGACTGAAAAACATGTTCAGTTATATTATGAGGTTATGGGGCAGAGTTGGCAATTTTTTCTGGGGTACAGTGACCATGAATTGTTATTTGGATTAGGCTAGTAAAACATCTGTATCATAATTTACAGAAAGGCAAAATGGTTTGCATCAGACAAAGAAATGTTAATGAATCCAGAAAAGACAATAACAATAAATGATATTGGTGAACTTATGGGAAAGGCATATCCTTTGACATTTACCCCCCCCCCCCCAAATATTATTTCTGGATTCCAGTGCACAGGTGTTTACCCATTTCATCCAGATGTCTTCACTGATCAGGATTTCCTGGGTTCATGTGTGACTGACATACCTCTGGCATGTGTTGACCATATGGGTACTGTAGCACCTAGTCCTATAGGACTGCCTGGTAATTCTCGAAATGCCGGGAACAATTCATTCAACGGAGATAATACCTTTCACGTTGACAGTATAGTTACAGCCTCAGTGGCATGCACATCAGCAGAGGACCTGCAGGAAAACATGCCTATAGCCAGTTGTAGTAGTGTCATTAGCACTTTAGGAAGCTCAAGACCTTTGGTTTTACCAAAGGAAATCCGTCCTCTTCCTAAAATAACCAAAAGGAATACAGCAGCACAACATGGAAGGAAACCAGACAGGACTAGAATACTAACACTCCAGAAAAACAGGAGGTCCTGAAAGTGCAAAATAAAAGAAACAAGAACTCTCCACAGCAGACCACCAACAGACCTGCGCCTCAACGTGTAAGGAGAAGGCTTCAACCAGACAGGAGCTCATCGGACAGTGAAGGATCTGCCACTGTCCCATATGACGATTATGATGACGACGACCTAAGTCTAAACCAGGAAAATGAAGAAAATATGGCAGCGGAGCCAAAGGAGAAAGACTATGTTATAGTCAAAGTGGCAACGAAGGGAAAGAAATACTATTTCGCCATTTTTTTGACTTAATTCAATAAATCACGATAAAAGTGTTGCAAATGTGACATTTCTCCGAAAGTCAAGGAAATTTTACAGGCATTTTTCACTTCCTACAGATGCAGAAGCAGGGAAAGTTAATTTATGTGATATTATTTACAAATTACCAACGCCTTCTACTGCTGGTGGCACAATATGAACAGTATCAATGTTTGTGTTTCCTGTTAACATGGATGGCTGCAATGTCCAGTGATGTTGGTATACAATGTAGGTTCATGTATAATGAAAAAATAAAATGTTTCTAATCTGTTTGAAGTTAAGTTTCATGACTACTCACTGTGCCCAGCCCGATGCTCTCTGCCTCAAGGTGGAGTACAGTGAACATCTATAACATGGTCCTCTTCTCAACACTTAAAACTTACAAATTGACAATAGAAAAATGTACACAACATTTACAGAGATACTAAAACGTATAAGCCTCAGACTCCATAGGAGAATATTCACAATAATCGTTAACTTTCACCATAAAAAATGATAATGCCCAAAACATGCCCACTGTTCCCCAGTCTCCCTTATTGTTTACTTCTGCTTCTTCTCACATACGATGGCTTTTTTTCTGGGGTCATCTTCAGGCTGTGGTGTATTCATAATTCATTGTTTCTTAGTAGACGCTGGTTGCCCGCATTATTGCAGCGAGTGTTGAGATTCGCAATGCACCAGGAATACTCAACAGGGTTCGCGAATTATTTCTGCGTCGATGTCGCCTGTGCATTGATGTTAGAGGTCACCATTTTGAGCCTCTCCTTTGAAACCGGCACCTTGTCTATTAGGTCTCTACAGCCCGATTGGACCTTGACCTTCCCTACTATTTTCTTCCATTCTCATCTATCATGCGCCTTCTTTCTCCGGCCTCTGATTCCATTGCAGTAAGATCTTCCTAAACACAATCCAACCACTTTGTTCCGCCTTTCCTTCTTCGTGAAAATACATTCCCCTTTCACATTTTCTTTGGATTCCGCTCATTCTCCATTCTGTCCAAGTATCCCAACCATTTAAGTCTCTGGGATTTTATAAACCTAACAGTATCTTGACCTTCTACTAAATAATTTATTTCCTGATAGTTTCTCACTCTCCAATTCTGTGCACCATCATGTACAGGTTCAAACATTTGAGTACTCTTCTCTCGAAAGATCGCAAAGGCTTTTCATCGTTCATTGTTCACTGTGGTGAACCCATACTGGCCTTATTAATGTTTTATAAACTTTGAGTTTACTATTTCTGGTTATTATTCCATCAGATAAAATCTTTTTATTTGCATAATAAGCTCATTCCCTTCCTGTATTCTTGCTCTTATTGTATGGCTTAATTTATTATCAGATTTAATTAGGGTATGAAGATGTGAAATCTGCACTTACGTATTATTTATTTCCTCACCTTTGTTCCGCTTGTATCCACCTATTGTATTGTAATGCTAATATTAATTCAACTTATGTTTATAATAATTCAATCGCGTGTAGCTCTTTCAAGTGCTTATCAATTATTTACTTGTTTCTAAGCTGCTTGTAAGGTTTGAACCATCTCATTTAAGTGAAAACGAAATTCTCAGTGTGTGTCTACTATTTAGGTCATACAGGTGTAAATTATAGTTAAACAAACTTGAAACACCGTGAATATATAGTGACAGCCAGTGTCACCAACCAAAAGAAAAACGAGTTCTGTTTTGAACGGACTGAAATTGCGCTACGTTCCAAGAAAATAAAAACAAAACATTAAGGCTCGCCTCGTCCTGCGCCGGAAAACTGGCTTTCATGACCAGGGCCGCTTACCTATCGCAAGCTCCTCAATTTCGTCACGATGCTGAGTAGGCACCGGTCCTATACTCGGACATGAGCGTCGGCAGACATTTTTCCAGGGGGGGGCACATGTTTGAAATTTGCAATCAGATAATATTAATTCACTATTTTATTGTCAAAATTTATAATATTTGTTCCATATAACCATATTAATTTGTGTTAAATAAAAATTGATCTTTTAAAATAGTAGTTTAATAGTCAGTAATAGATTGCACATTAAGTTGACCAACTTCCAGGGGGGGGGGCCACAGCCGCCCCCCCCCCCTTCCCGACGCCCATGTACTGTATGCCCAGCACAAGAAGGCGAGGCTTAGGAATGTGTAACGTAATCATGTTTTGCTTCCCGCGCGGTGTTTATGTCTAGTTTCCGAGTATGATAAGGATGTAAGGTTCGTTTAAAATACACAGTGTTGTCACATAACCCACCTAGAAGTCCAGTTGTGCAAGATCCGAGTCGGAGAAGTCGTCACCTTCGCTGCTGTCACTACCGCTCTCTGGATCTTTGTCAGACCTCCTAGTGATATAATAAAATTGTCTATTGCATCTTCCACTAGCCCATCCTTTTGCCTGAACTCATCCTCAAGTTTCTTAACGTGCCTAACATAGCCCTCCCAATCAGCTGTTGCAACAGAGTTCACTGCACTTTCACACACTTGCTGTAGATTTCTTAAATGTAGATCGCCGGTTACATTATGCTCTCTCTCTTACATGTCGTCTTATTGCTGCCCATGCCAATTCTATAGCGTTCAACTCGCACATATAAGGAGGTAATCTAAGAACCGTATGCCCATGTATTTCTATTATTCTGTCGATATGGTATATTTTTTTCCTTTGGTTTATGTATTTGAATTAAATCAAACAAGTCGGTCTTTCGCATTGCAGCATGATATAAAATATTGTTGTTCTCCAACCATTGTACCATTTCTTGCTTTACAACATATTTCGACGCAGGCTTATTTTCTTGTACACTGTGGTATGGAGCATTATCAAGCACGATGACACTATTGCAGGGTATATTAGGTGACAGTTTCTCCTCCAACCATTTCTGGAAATTTTGTCCATTCATTTGGCCATGATAATCGCCGCTAGCAAGTCCAGCTTTGAATATCAAAGAAGCTCCGGGTATGAAACCTTCGTTGCTGCGTGCATTACAAGAATCAGGCGGTTCGAAGAGCTAGTGTTTGTCGTAATCCCGTAGATATCATCACTCTGCCAGCACTTCCCAAATGTCAAATTATTGTCCACCCAGGACTCATCAATGTAAATGATATTTCTCCAAGCATTTCTGTATCCATTTATAGCTCTTAGGCATTTAGCTCTCCAGTTAACTATATCTGGACGTTCAATAAGTAATTTTCTCTTACTTCCACATCGCTTCCATTTGAAACCCATATCGTGCAATAGCTTCCGCAGAGTTTCTCTTCCCCAAGGAAAATTTATTTTTTCCCTAATTGCTGCAAGTAGCTTCGGTACAGTGGGCACTTGTTTTTTAACCAAATAAAAGTCTCGAATTACGTTTTTAATTACTGTTCTATCAAAGAAATCACAATGAAATTTGCATTCCTCGGCCTTTGGTCTCTTTTTCCCCGGAGTATGAAGTGATTTTTCACCAGCTTTAACACCTTCTCTTCTTATTCTTGTTACACTATGTTACGATATCCCACAATAATTTGCCACACGTAAATTTCTTTGTGATAATAAACATTTCAATTGTCCTGATTTCGCTTCTTCGTCACATACCTCTATCACTTTTCTAATTACCTCCCCTGTCGGTCTGGGTGGCTCAGTTGGTTAGACGCTGGCCTACTGATCCCAAGGTCGCGGGTTCAAATCCGGCCCAGACCGATGGTTTTTAAGTGTGCTAAAAACGACAGCTCCATGTCAGTAGATTTACTGGCATGTTAAAGAACTCCTGCGGGACAAAATTCCGGCACACCGGCGACGCTGATGTGATCCTGGCAATTGACAGCGTCGTTAAAGAGCAAAATAATTTAATTTTTAATTACCTCCCTTGCTTCACTGTGAATACTTCGTCCCTTCTTTCGAACTGCAGCCATATGTAAATATTAAGCCAAGAATAAAACTAACAAAATACGAGTATATAACTGTAGCGCCGTAGCGCGAGAGCTAAATAATGCATAATACTAAAAAATCTCTGCACCTGCACCTAATACTGCAAAGCGCATTAGATCTGGCAACGCGGGTGACTCATATGCATTCTCATGCACTCATTTCCTAGTAAACAGATACGCTACCGGAGCAGATAAACAATTGAAGTCCCCTCTGCCCTTCATTCCCCTCTAGCCTTCTTGTGGTGGGCATACAGTACTCGGACTTAAAACCCGCACCTCCAGGGGATGGAACCCGGGGCGCATTCCGTGGCAGGGAACCAAGGCATGACGCTCTAGCCCACTGCGCCACGGCGCAGGAATAGGCGAGCCCTGTGGGCGAGCCTTAATGCTTTGTTTTTATTTTGACGGAGCGTAGCACAATTTCAGTCCGTTCAAAACAGAACTCTTTTTTCTTTTGGTTGGCGACAATGGCTGTCAATAACAGCTGTTAGTGTTGGTTCGATTGAATGAAGGAAAGTAATGAATTCCAGCGTGCGTGAGCTGTAGTTGAATGTTCACTCTTTAGATTGTGTGAGAAAGGGAGAGTAAAATGATACATTACGATAACGGCAGATACTTTAAAGCGGTAATTGAAAATAACGTGAATTTAAAGAAAATATTTGGAAAACTGGATGATTTTGCTGTTCACATTAAACGAAGATGAATAATTCTCCTCTCATTTAGTGCAAGTGTTAGAAACGAAAATAGCGAATAAATGAAGTGAAATTAAAGTAATTAAGGTCTGACATATAAGGTAAACAGCAGTAGAATTCCTGTACCTACCTACGTAACGCTTTTTTTTTTTATCGTCATTATGAAGTATTTGTGTAGTTTGAGCATGTATTCAGTATATTTGGTAACTGAAAGTATTAAATATATTGCATGGAATCTGCAGAATAATCCGTTGGTTAAAAGGAAAGCTGTAATCGTGGAATTGCATGGTCCCCAAGCACTGCACCTTGTTTCACATTCACTTAATACTTCCTCTCTGAGAAATCTCAGGAATTAGGATCTCCCTCCAGAACTCCATACAGTGTGTCGTAACTCCCACAAGGGTGAATTAGCCCCCCCCCCCCCTACTTTTAAATTAACAACAATGCATAAATTGACTCACCTAATTGTACATAATTACCAAAAGTATTAATTTATTTCCTATTTATATTTTGTTATAATTTATAATGAAGGGAATAGTGTTCACTTATTTATATTTTAAAATGAAGAAATTCACAACAGTTTGCATCAATTGACAAGTTTGTCGTTGTTTGACTGTTGTCAGGTTCATATAGTGACCATAGGGTTATTATTTATTTTAAGGGAGGTGAAGAGAGAAAGGATAATTTGCACATGAAACCACTATATGTTATTAGTGTGAGAATTAGGGTTTAAGGGCCTGTCGACAACTAGGTCATTTGGACCCATGTTATTAGATGACAAAGTGAATAGGCATATTGGAAAATATGTACGGCAAGTTTGTTTACATCATTCAGTTGTTGCAGGAGGAGCGTATCAGCTTAAATACTGTCTGCCCATCAGACCAAGGTGCAACATAAACATCCTTATCATGTTCATGCACTCTAGTGATTCACATGAAGTACATTAACTGCATATATAGTAGTAGCAATCAAGCCATAATGAAGGGACTTTTATTTATTGACAAGCATGAGAAATGATAATCATGACAGTTTAGCAATTGTGGTGTGGGGATAGCAGTCTGCCTCATATTCAAGAGGTCCCAAGTTTGAATCTCGGTTAGTGTGTTTCTACGGATAGTTTTCTTTTTTCTTTTTTTTAATATTCCCTTGTCCTGAGATGATGAATGTTGGGTAACTTTAAGCTGTATGGACGTTGGGCTCATTTGAGCATTTCATATATTCATTCATCATCTGATATGGCTTACCATGTTAAAGGACATTAAACTTTATAACAAATAATAATAAAAATATAAAAAGGAATTGTTGATGGCAGCTGGGAAAAGGATTATTGAAACTAGAAGTTAAGAGGTTGTGGTTTCTTGAGGATAGATAGTAACACTGACAGTGAGACATCTTTCATTTACAGGTCATTGCTATGAAATGTTTGACATTATGTTTTTGCCACTTAAGTAAATCACCTTTTTAGAAATTATTCCAGGTGAACAGATTGATCGTACTTTAGAAAATTACAATTTTAATTCTGTGTACTTCCTATAGTTACAGAAGTTATTTAATGAGAAAAGCATAGTGATTAATTTAATTTGGTTTTTTCTTTCTCTGTTATTGAAATGAAGTATATAGAGAATATTTTGTCTCAATGTCATTCCTTGGAAAGCATTACAATAAATAACTACATTGGTATAGCCATGGAAAAAATGATTGAGCACTGTAACATACGCTTTCAAGTGTTACAGTACCCAGTCATTTTTTCCATGGCTGTACATGATATATTTACCATCATTAAGGTTATTACTTTCTGTACTATGTATAGTAAGTGGAAGTGTTATATTCTACCCATAATTTGATACTGAGATTTCACCAGAAATATATGTTTCGAGGCTCCATGAATACCAAAAAGTATTTTTAGAAAAAGGTCTGTATGCGTGTGCACAGCTTAAACTGAAAAGTTGATCAAATATCATACTTGGTATTTAAATTCAATATGGTATAGACCCATATTTTAAGTCGGCAACACATGGTGAGATGGGGGCACTCATGTGGTGTCAAGAGATGATCTGCCTTCAAGCTGTGGTGGGGGAGTGATGTAGTGACACGTGGTGTGATTACAAGTAGTGGAGAGGTAAGCACCTGAAGCAAGCTTGCCAGAGGGGTGGTGCACTGACACACACACTGGGGACCAGGGACTATGCAATTCCAAGATAACAAGAAAAGCTTGTGTTAAATGTTTCTGTCATGCTCAGGAAGAGTTAATGAATTGTTATTAATTTTGTAGTCATCATAATCTTTAAGTTCTAAACATTTCTGATGAGGCTATATTTGGAAAACTAAGTGGTTAAGTTATTGCATATTCTGTACTGGCCAGGGAAGAATAGGCATTTGTGCATCTCTTTGATACAAGGCAACCAAATGTTAATGCATGCTAGTGGTTCAGCTCCAGAAGTGGGCTTCATTAAGCACATTTATATGAACATTGTTTGATAACTTGCTCTAAAACTGATTCAATAAGATCCAAATAATGGTTTGACAAATACGTCATACTATTTACTGTCATTCAGGGTTAGGATTTTTAGGCACGCACCTTTTTTCTTAGGGTAAATTTAAGCTCTTCGGAAAGATACCACAGTGTAAAGTTTTGTTTCTAGTTTCCAAAAGAGGCATTTTTTCATGCACCTTTTTCCCTTTTTGGGTATCTTTATCCCTTTTTCCCCCCAACCATGCCTATAATCCCCTTTTCTCTCTTTTTTCTTTTAAGTTTCCTTCCATTTTACTCTATACGATTTTAATCAATATGAAGTATTTAACTTTTAATTAACATCTCCTCAGCTTGCTGTGAACATGTGAAGACTAACACTTAAAGGCTAACTCTTTCAGTAAACGCTGCACGGGAGTTGACAAATCCGCTTTCTCTTGCTTTACCGCTATAAAGCAGCCTGCAATAATGCAACTGATAATGGCTCATTGTCGTTGTGTATCATTCTGTCCTTTTAATTTCACCAGAATCAGTAGCCTACTGTTCGTGAATGTGAGTTTGTTACTGTGACAGACGTCATCTGTTTGTGCAGATTCCAAGGTTATGCAGAGACAGCAGTAACCATACATGCATAGTTCCAAGAATTTACTCTCGGTTCTGCTTGAATTTACTAGAAATTGCTGAGACTGCAGTTCCAGCATGAATGAGAACATTCTGGTTATTGTCGCGGTGTTAAATGACAGTGTGGACAGCAAGTGAATGAGTTGTGTAACAGTCACATTGAGTTAACAAGTGAACTGGTGTTAGTCCTTTGTTACATTACTAAACAAATGTATTACTAGATTTTACCATGCCAAAGGTGTCCAGTGCTCGACTTATTGTTCTGGCTCAGGAATTCAAACAAGATTTCATTGACACAGATGGAACTGTTATTCGATGTACTATTTGCGATGCAGGAATTTCGTTAGATGAAAAACACCAGCAAGATCGGATCAAACAGCACATTTCCAGCTCTAAGCATCAAATGAACAAGACTCTTCAGGCAAACAAATTACAGCAGCCTCTATTGCGAAATGCGTTTCAACAGAGTTCTTCAAAACGTCAAAATTTTAAAGAAATCAACATGGTGTGTGTGTGTTAGTGTTTAACGCCTGCAGGCGGTGACACATACGTGGAATGAAGATGGAGCACCGGTGGAATGAGATGGCAGGGGAAACCAGAGAACCTGAAGGAAACCCGCTCCAGCACCACTTCGCCCACCACGAATCCCACATGCGGTTTCGTGGGATCGAACCTGGGCCACTTTGGTGAGAAGCAAATGGTCTAACCACTCTGCTACAGCATGGCCTGACACTGAGTTGTGTGTAGCTCTTAGACAAAACAGGAATTCCTCTCAATAAGGTGAACCATCCAGCCTTCAAGGGATTTCTTGAAATGTACACGAAGATTAAGAGGTTGAATCAGAAACTGAAAAATTCAATGCCATAGCTGGGATTTGATCCACGGATCTTCTGCTTATCAAGCAGCTGCTTTAACCACTAAGCTACCATGGGCAACTTGCCAGTACAACATTAAATTCCCCAGCTGATTCGTATGATAAGTGTTGTGGTCTACAAGAAAACCACTGGTCTGCCTCTTCCAAATTTCCTGGTGATTACTCGCTGGGGTTCTTGGATTGAGTGTGCTGCTATGTTGTGTGAGAATTTGGACAAAATTAAAGAGTTGGTGCTTTCTTTGGATCCAGCCGATGCAGGTGCAATTTCCAAGGCACAGCAACTTCTGTTACCAGAGAAAATACATTATTTGCAGACAGAACTATATTGTGTCCATAGTTACAAGTACCTGACTGCAGCTATTAAACTATTAGAAGAACAAGGTTTGGAAAAGGAGAAACAGTGGGATATGTTTACTTCCATGAAGGAGCAGTTGTATGGCTTTGCCAAAGACAAACTTGAGTTTAGTCTTCAGAAGAATCCGGACATTAAGGATTTTGCCATATCTGTAGAATTGCCATTCCGAGTGAATACAAGATTTGCCCCACTGGTTTCTGTGGATGTCGAAAGAAGCTTTAGCATCTACAAAGACATTCTATCTCCTAACAGAAACAGACTTACTTTTAAAAATGTAGAGATGCTTAATGTCTGAAGTATAACAGCTTCATGTGTTTTCCTTCTTCTGATGAGTTAATAATTTGATGTACTTGTTTGTAATTCAATAAATTAGAATAGACGAAAGAGAAATTGTTGAATTAATTGAATAAACAAGCACCTTTTTGTCCTTTTGTTTTACCTCATTTGAGCACCTTTTTCCTTCCTTTTTTAATCTGAAATTTGCACCTAAAAATCCTAACTTTGGTCATAATCCTCAGTAGGATATGATGAAATTTATTCTAAGATACTGAAAGCCTCTTTCCCCAGCAATATGTAAATCAGTGTGTCACATATGCAGTATGTCCTTCAAAACTGGGAGCTTCCCAGAAATACTTCAGTATGCTTACCGTTTAACCACTGTTTAAGAAGGGTGATAAATACAGTCTTCAAACTACAGGACCATGTCACTGCATCCAACTTTAACAATTTTTGAAAAAGTAGCATTTAACAGGTTGTATGGATATCTCGAATATCATTAGATTCTAGTAAAGGAACAGTCTGGATTCAGAAAAGCTGTGTCAGCAGAAAATGCAGCTTATATGCTCCAAATGAACTATTATGAGCATAAATAACAAAATGCATGTAGGTGGAATATTTTGTCACTTAGCTAAAGGTTTTGACTCCACCAATTGTGAAATTCTAAGGAAAAAACTAAGGTGTTATGGAGGTAAAGAATGAGCACTCTTATTGGTTTATATCATATCAAAGTTCAATTTTAGGCCCTTTATTTTTAGGTCTTGTCTATATCAATGACCTCTTTCTGTCAATATAAAAAATTGTAACCATGTGTTTGTGGATGATATAGTGTAATAGTGTCAAGGATAAAGTTAGAGGACCTTACACCAAAATTGAATCACACCCTTTAACACTATATCAGTTGCTTTGCGGCTTAAATTGTCTCTAAATATAGATAAAACTAAGGTCATAAAACGTGCAGCATATAACTCCCAAAATTTCATGAATGTGTATTAGTGCTTTGCTAGAGCAACCTTATGATATCAAGTTTTTGGGTATTCAGGTTGATATGTGTCAAAAGCTCATGCTGAGTATATTATCTCAGAATTAAGATAAGCAATATTTGTACTTAGATCATTAAATTTTTTTGTACTAATCATACTTTAAAGACAGTGTACTATACTTATTTTTGTTCACAAATGAGATATGGTCTAATTATATGGGACAATTTTGTTAAAAGCAAACAAGTCTTTGTACTCAAAAGAAGACAATCTAAATTGTGCGATGAAAATAATAGAACTCCATGTAAAGGTATATTTAAGTAATTGAGTATCTTAACACTTCTTTACACATACATTTCTGGCTAAACTACACTGTGTTCCACTTATAAGTATAATAAATGAAACGTTAATAATTTAAAAACTATGCATACAAATGGGTTAAGTTTGGTACCATTTGAAAGCAGAAGTTGGGAAGTTAAAATCCATTGGTTAAAATCCATATGTGCTGGCCTATCACAGCACAACAGCGTCCCTCAGAGGCACATGAGGGGAAGGTCGGTGGATCTAAATACCACCTATTTAGTCCTCCCGGCTAGGTCCGATGGACCCGTTGACCAACGATAGGTGTGGTCCCCCTTGCAAAATGGGGGTTTAAGTCGGGTGATGTAACTGCCACATTGTAAAACTGGTGCCTGTTAAGAAAACAGTTACATGAAAGCCACATACATGAATATGAGTCCTAAAGATAAACATTCCGGAGTTAAAACTGTCCCCCAATCGGATCTCCGGGTGGGGACATCTTTAGGCAAATTTCATCACAACAATTCCAATACTTTAAGAATTCTACAATGGAATGCAGGAGGCATGTCCCAGCCTAAAAAACAAGAGCTAATGAAAATATTAAAAGACCAAGATATAGATGTCTTCACAGTACAAGAAGCCAATATATCAGAAGAACAGGAAGTATACTTTGAAATGGATCAGTACACCACACATATACTTCCAAAAGCTCGTCAAATAGCAAGTGGTATTCTTACAGGAATTAAAAGAAATATGAAAGCTACTATCCAAATCCAAAAAACAATGGAAGAACAAGATAAATCAGGAATAGTTAAAATTGAAGTATGGAAAAGTAACTACCACTATAAAATTTACAGTATCTACAATCCTCCAGACAATACACTAGATCTAAATTCTATTCCCATAGAACCCAAAAGTATTTTAATAGGTGATTTTAATGCACACTCCCCTAGGTGGGGCTACAGAGATATAAATTCAGCAGGAAGAGTCATAGAAGACCTATTAAACTCATCAACAATGGAATTAATTATTATTTATTTATGCCAACAAACTTACTGTTGGTGTTTTTAAACACACAAGCCGTGTGTGGGCAAAGTTTAAGAGGAAGGTCTGTGGTTCAAATCCCAGTTGTGGCATTGAATTTTTAAGTTCCAGTTCTACCTCTTAAATGGAATTAATATTTAATCCAAATGATCCACCCACTTACCTTCATTATAATGGTTCAGGTACAAATCCTGATCTTCTGATGGTGTCATCTGACATAATTGACAATACAAAAAGAGAAATAATAGAAGACCCAGGTTCAGGCCACAGAATCACCATAAACTCCATAAGAGGTCTAATAAATAAATGTAACAAACCAAAAATTAAAACTTCTTGGAATTTTAAAAAAGCAGATTGGTCCAGTTTCCAAAATGACATAGAAGGGAAGTGTAATGTACTGTTAGAATCAGAGTTCAAGTCAACAGATGAAATGAATAAAAAAATTTGTGAAATATTATTGACAGCAGCCAAAACACATATCCCCAAAGGAAAGTTAAAGAAATATAGCTACTTTTGGTCTCCATCTTTATCTAAGTTAAAACACGAAAGAAATATAGCAAGAGTCAAAGCCGAAAGAACGAAGTGTCCAGAAGGTGTACAAAACTGGAGAAGAAAAGCAGCCATTTTTAAGAAAGAATTAATTACAGCAAAGAGGGCCAGTTTCACAAATTTTGTAGAACATATGGACTATAGGAAAGATGGAAATAAAATATACAAATTCCTTAATAAAACAAAATTACCAAAAAATACAACTGAACCATTAAAACATAATAACAAAAGCTTAACTACAGATAGGGAAATAGCAGAATCCCTTAACAAGTTTTATGCTCAGTCACAAAGAATACCCCAAGCATATAAAAAACAAGATAAGGCTATCCAAAAAACTATCAGAGAAACTAATAAGCCAAAAGGTACACGAAATGATATTTTTATTCAGGATTTTAACGAAACAGAACTGGATTTAGCAATAGAACAATTACAGAACAAAAAATCTCCAGGACCTGACAAGATCCACCCAGAGTTTATTAAACACCTTGGCAGGAAAGGAAAAGAAATCCTACTTAAACTATATAACACGTGTTGGAGAATGACTGTACCTTCCGACTGGAAAAAAGCCATTATCATCCCGATTTTAAAGAAAAGCAAACCCTCAAACAATATTAATAGTTTCAGGCCAATATCTTTGACCAGTGTTATTGCAAAAGTGATGGAAAGAATGGTGGCATCTAGACTTAACTGGTTCCTAGAATATTACAACTTAATTAATAGTTCACAGACCGGCTTCAGACAGAATCATAGTACAAGTGAAAATGTACTCCTACTAAGCCAAGACATCAAGGAAGCTTTCAATAGAAAGGAAGATACCTTGGCAGTATTCATTGATTTTAAATCAGCATATGACTCAGTCTGGAGAAACAAATTAATTGAGAAGTTGCAATCAATAGGTGTGAAAAGTAACATGCTTAAATGGATAACTCAGTTTATTTCACAAAGATTTTGTGCCACAAAATATAATACATACATTTCCAAATATAAACAAACACACCGAGGACTTCCACAAGGTGCTGTTCTGAGCACAACACTCTTTAACATATATATAAATGACCTTCCATCAATAATAAAAACTTTAGAAACCAAAATTGCTTTATTTGCTGACGATGTAGTCATTTGGACTTCAGGCTCTCCAAAAAAAACAAACCGAATTAATTAAAGACAGAATAGAAACAGCCCTAAACAAAGTACATGAATGGAGCTCCAAAAACCTCATGACTATCAATGAGGAAAAAACAAATTATGAATTATTTACACTAAAATACAAACCAGTTAATATTAACATAAATTATAATGGTAAACCACTCAAAGCAGTTGATGATGCCCAATACTAAGGCATCACTTTCGACAGAAAGCTAAGTTGGAAAAAACATATAACAAACATCTCAGAAAAGGTTGAAAAGAAACTGCAAATCCTGAAAAGGTTAGCTGGTGCTAAATGGGGCTGCTCAAGGAGAGTCCTTAACACAACATACAAAATGTATGTTAAACCAAACCTCTTGTACTGTTCTGAAGCTTTAATAACGGCAGCAAATGCTAACATCAATAAACTTGAACAAATACAAAATCAGGCTCTTCGCCTAATCACTGGAGCAGTTAAATCCACACCTATTGATGCCATGCTTGCCTTAACACGGACCCCATCAATAACAACAAAAATGGAAGAACAAGCATTGCTCCAACACGAGAAAATGTTACGACTGCCAAACTCTAAATGGACAGAAGAGAACCTCCCCCCTTCAATCCTTAAAACTCATAATAGTTTCCTAGAAAAGGTAACACAGATTAAATCCAAATTGAACATTCCTAACACCAGAGAAAATCTACTTATAAGAGAAAATCCATTGGAATTATTGCAACCTACCTTCAATTTGGAATTAATAGAGGAAATAAGTAAATCAGACACACCAAAAGAAATACAAAAACTTCTAGCTCTGGAAACAATCAATACTAGGTATCCCACAGAAGAATGGCTGCACATATATACTGATGGATCCTCCAAGGAAAACCTTACTGGAGCTGGAGTTACGTGTTCAGATTTTTCCTTTTATCATTCTGTTGGCAGAGACACAACAAATTATGATGGAGAAATAGAGGCTATATACATTGCTCTCCGACAATTATTAAATCTTCCCTTAAATAAATTTAACAAGGCAGTCATTCTTTCGGATTCTAAAGCTGCAATTCAGGGAATATGTTCAAATACTACAAAGAAGTCAACAAAAATTAGAGAATGCTACAAAATGTTAACACAACTCCAAAAAGTTAATAAGACTGTTCATCTCCAATGGATTCCAGCACACTGTGGAGTCATGGGGAATGAAGCTGCAGACTCACTTGCAAAGAAAGGCACAACAATAAAACAAAAGTCTAAATTCAATTTCTCATATTCCTCAATAAAACGCTTGATCGCTAAAAAATTTTCTCATTCATACCTGCAAGAAATAGAAACAAATGCCAAAGATAAAAAATGGATTACACTACTTTCCAACCCAGATATAATCCCCCAGAGACCACGGAAAACAGCGGTTGCAGCCTTCCGACTATTGACAAATCACGACTGCTTAGCAAGTCATCTCTACAGAATAGGTATCTCAGCCTCACCAATATGTGTCCTGTGTAACGATCCAGCAGAAATGAATGAAGACCACTTGAAGACCTGTGAAGCATTAAGATCAGAAGAAACTACAGTTCAAAAGTATTGGAAAGCACGAATGCTAATGGCTTCATTGCCAGATGCAAGGCACTAGAAAACAACAACAACAACAACAATAATCCATTGGTGTTGTAAAGTTTAGAACAGTCCTGCATTGTGCATGCACGTATGGGTTATTGCATACGAGAATGTATATCATATCGTTTGTCAGTCAGCCATGGCAAAAAATCTTTTGTGTACTGTCATTAGCAGACCATAGGTCAGTAATTCTTGTGCAACAGCTGTTTTGTTGCCAGTACAATCTTAGACCGAGGGAAGCCATCCTGACATACATGTCAATAATGAAATGGGATAAGCAGTTCAGAAAACAGGAAGTTTGGTATCAAATATAGGTAAAGATTTCTAGTGTAAAGTATCTGAATGCAATGTTGAGTTCATTTGTGAGACATTTCAGATAAGCACACGGAAATCCATTCCAGAGACTAGTGTGCAGCTGAACATCACAGCAAGAGTGTTACATAAAAGATTGCATGTGTGAGGATACAAGCTCCAAGTTCACCAGAAGATTATGCTGAATGATAAATGGGAATGAAAAGGCTTTGTGGAAACAATGTTGTAAAAAGGAGACGATGACAGTAGATTCCTACATCGGGTCTGCTTCTCAGATGAGTCAACGTTCCATGTCTTGAAAAGTAAACAAACACAATTGTTGCATCTGAGGGTCTATAATTCTATGTGTCATAATTGAACACCATCAAGGTTCCTCTAAATAGAATGTTTGATGTGGGATCTTGCATGACAATCATCAGTCCTTTTTTTTTTTTTTTTTTTTTTTTTTGGCTGAGAAAACAGCCACTACAAACACATACCTGGATATGTTGCACCTATATGCTCTACCTCAACTCCCAGATTGTACAATTTTCCATCAAGAAGGGGCACCACCACACTTTGCTAATGTAGTACGGACATTCTTGGATAGACAGTTCCCTGGAAGATGGATCAGAAGAGTATCACCATGCACTACATGACCTGTGAGATCACCAGAGCTGACACCACTTGATATTTTCCTGTGGGGATATGTTAAGGATCAGGTCTACATGACACCAGTATGTGATTAAGCAGACCTACAGCATAGAATTCATGCTGCTGTGAACAGTTACACTACAGATGCTTTATTTTAACAAATGGGTTGAGGTTGGATATTTCACATGCCACAAATGGTAGCCATGTTGAGGTTTATGAACCATAAGGTAAAATACTTCCCAGTTTTTACTGTTTGTAACAAGTGGTTTCATCTCCAGATTTGTGTTAGTTCAGAAATTATAGCTATTAGTTTTATTATACCCATAAGTGGAACATCCTGTATTATACCTGTGTCAGTTTCTAAAAGTGGAGAAAAAGTTGAGGTGTGGTGGTGTTACACATGGTTAGTGCGTGTATATGAATGGGATGATACGGTCTTGTGTTTTCAGAGAGGCAACACTTACTCCAGCCATCAATAACCAAGGCATTGTGACCTAAAACAGGCTAAATTTCGATTACATAGGACCCAGTCATCCTGTTCATATACACACACTAAACTTGGCATCATAGCCTACATGATATAGTCTTCTGTGAATAGAGATATAGGACAAAATTTAATGCAGGTATAACAGCTTTCCCATATTTCTTTGTTATGCGTTTCTATGTTAAAAAAATCAAATTTATTTTGCCAAGAAAAGTGAGTATACAGAACATTAATACTAGAACAAAAATTCTGATGTGTTGCACTCACGATTTTCTCTGCTCTTGTACTAACCGTTCTTACAAAATCTTATTCCTGTATCTTCTTCCTGTTAGTTGAGATGGAAATTTGCAGAAATTATCTTATTGCTTTGAAAAAATGAACAATGATGTCGCATTTGACGAAAGTTTAAGTTGTCCAAAACTTACATAAATAACAAGGAATATCTCCGAAATGGTTCACTCTACAAACAAATTTATTTGCACATAGATTGTGTGCTTTAGTGAGATCTACATTTCCTATACAGTAAGATTTGGTCTATCTCTTGTGGTTTACGAGTTATTCAAAAGTCATCCGGAGAACAGGACTACATAGACTATAGCCAGAAAATTCAAAATATACATTTAATTTGTTATAAAAATAGCTTAAACATAGGTGATTTTAATAAAAATCGTTAGAACCATTTTCAAATGTAAACGGTAGTTTAGGCTGGAGCAATTTTCTTCAAAATCTTTGTATCATATCCATGAAAGACATTAAACTTAAATACCAACTTTGGTTTTTAACCGACTTTTTGTTTTTAAGTTATGCTGCCCACAGACTGCCACACACACACGCACGCACACACACGCACGCACACACACACACACACACACACACACACACACACACACACACACACACACACACACACACACACAAAGAGAGAGAGAGACATGCGCATGTGTGCACGGGCCACCATAGCCTGTGGCCATCCAAGTAGGCCATAATCCAGTCAATGTCCACTGGACTGAGTTCTCTATTCCCCAGACTCTGCTTGATGGTGTCAAAAGAAATGTTATTAAAGGCACCCTCAATGTCTGGAATGACTGCTATGCACCACAGTCCGGTGCCCTATCATGTCTAGTGACTTAACTGATGAAGTACTGATTCCATGGATTTATCTGGCCAGTAGGCATATGATGAGGATGTATAAGTCTATGAACCGACACCCCATCTTTCAACTGTGTCTCTACCAGCCTTTACAGTGCCTTCAGCATGAAGGTTGTTTATGTACTGAGCTAGTGAAAGTGACAACCACACAATCTGCATTGTTGCCAGCTTGGTTTCAACAAAACTAAAATATCTCTATAAGAAATGGCCAGAGATAGAAACATAAGATACAAAATGTGTTCAAAATTCCGAGATCTACCACTGGTTTAAATTAATGTAATGACTTCCTTTCCACCCGGTATATTAACTTGCTTGTCACTGAGTTGACTCTCAAATCTGTTTCATGTGAATGATTGGCGATGGTATTTATAGTGACATGTTCTACTGGTAGAGCAAAAAACCTCTGAACTGGCTGTGCGGTATTTTTCCACTGGGCATGTGGAAACATTATAATGTACTGTTGCTGTAAACAAGGTCATGCTGCTGACATGGTTTTGCTCTGCAGTGTGAATTGCGTTATTGTGTTGACGGTAATGTGATGTGGTTCAGTTATTATGAGTGATTTATTATTTTATCCTGTACATAGTCACAAAGTGTATGATGGCTCAGCATATGTGAAGCATATATTTATTTGATTCATATGTATTAACTCTGTCAGCTCACAAGAGAAAATGCAATTTGCAGAAGGATTTCTAGATGTAAAAGTTCCAGGCCATACAATAATCCATGAACTTTACAATAAATTTCAGGCCACAGGAAGTGTTCAGGCTAAGAAATCTAAAATGCAGCGTATGGTTCTTATTGAAGAAACATTAGACGAAATTGGTCATTGTTTGGAGAATTCTTCTCAGAAACTGCTTAGGTATCTTTCACAACAGTTGGACATTTCATATGGCTCTATGTGAAGAGCTACTAAATTGCTGAAGTTAAAACCATATTAAATAACTGTGGCACATGCTTTTCAAACAGGTTATCCTATAATTAGGTGCACATTTTGTGAGCGGACTCTCAATAGTGTATACAGTGGTGAAATAGACCCACATTTAATATTTTTCACGGACAAGGCTTGGTTCCACCTTCATGGATATGTATGTACAAAAAATAATAATTGTTAGAACTCTGAGAAACCTAATTTGTTCGTGAAGTACCCCTTCATGATGAAAAAATTGGTGTAAGGTGTACCATCAATTGAGAAAGAGTTATAGGACCAACAAGTTTTTTCGAGTCAACAGTTCCCACCGGTACATATGTGAATATGATTTTGGCCCCTTTTTTAGGAAATTAATGGATAGGGAGTGTGATTTGCCTTTTTTCAGCAAGGCTCTGCAACAGTTTATATGGCCAATCTTTCTATGAGAACAATTGAAAGTATGTTTCAGGACACAATTATTAGTAGAGATTTGTGGTCTCCTCAATCCCCCAACCTAACCCCCTGCGATTTCTATCTCTGAGGGTAGCTTAAAACGTATAGTGTACAAGACAAACCCACATACCCTGAAAGAATTAAAACCAAACATATGCCAGAAAATTGTCAGCTTTCTCAATGTGAACTGCAACAAGTGATGGATAGTTTCCTAAAGAAGTGCCAAAAATCCATGGACAACAATGGTGGCCAGTTTCAGCATCTCCTTTGGTAAAGTTCATAAGTAAAGCCTTTAAAAGTAATTTTAAAAATGTTGTATTGTTTGATCCACACTTTTCAATGATAGAGGCAGACAGCAACAAGTGCGTAGGACATGGATAGGCAAAACACTGTGCAGCCAGCTCATAATTTTTTTGACTCTCAGTTTATATCTAAGCTGTGCTCTTAGTGGGAACTACAGAACAAACAAAGAGTCATCCTTTTCAAATACCATGCAGCATGACCTATGACAAACTGTTGTTGTTGTTAGCTAATGCTGGATTTCTGACAATGAAGTCATTAATCCTCTTGCTCTCCAATATTTTTCACTGATGGATGGGGCACTAGAAGTGGCCGGGCGTATTTGAAGGTGGTCTCGATCCATTTCCTCTTGCAGATCACATAGAGGACAGAGTGGTGAAGAATATATCCCAATTCTGTTTAAATGTTTTGCCAGACAATCATGTCCTGTAATCAACCTGAAGTTTGCAACTGCTGTTTTTCGAGGATACTTAGGAATTACTGTTTGAATGTTTGGTAGTTCCCATCTTTTATTTTTTGATTTTTCATAGTAATATTTTGCAATAACTTTTTTGAATTCAGAGTTGACTAATCTTTTAGCTGCATAAAATGGTAGATTAACTATAGATTTCTGCACATTGCCGGTACCCATTTTAGCAAGAAAATCAGCCTTCTCATTACCACTCAGTCCACAGTGAGCTGGTATCCATTGGATGACTAGGTGTTTTTGAAGTGCTGTTAGATGGGTAAGGATTTTCCAACATTCTATAATTGTTTGGTTTTTTGGTGACAACTTAGAAGTAATTGCTATAATTGCTGCCCTGGAATCTGAGAGAATAACTGCTTGATTAAAATGTAAAATTCTATACAAGAGATTTTGTAGGGCCATTCAAATTGCTTCAATTTCTCCATCAAAGTTTGTAGTTCCATAACTTAAAGATTTGTAATAGGAAAAGAGGTGACACATGACTCCAGCCCCTGCTCCATCTCGGTTTGATATCAATGATCCATCAGTATAAATATGGAGCCATTCGTGTTCTGGAAATCTAGTATGGATTGTCTCTAATGCCAATAATTTTAGAACGCTAGTTGGAGTATCACTTTTCTTAACTTCTTCTGTCAGGTGTAAGTAATATGTGATGTCTAATGTTTGTGTCGGATTGACTTTAGATATGAAGTTTTCCTTTGAGTTAGGAAGGTATACATTCTTCTTGATGTCTTGAATTTTGGAAACAAAGCTCTCCTGAGTCTTTAGTGTATGTGTAAAATTTCTCTTGTGCCATGTATTGAATGGGAGTCTGATCAACTTTTCGTATTGAATAAGAGCCTCTTTTTCTATTTCATATTCAATGTGGTATTGGTTGGTTAGTATTTCTATAGCTGCTATTGGTGTGGTTTTGATAGCACCTGTAATTAGTCTCAGACTTTGGTTTTGAAAGATTTGAATTTTTTTGTGTTTGCTGTTACAAGAACTTCGCTGCAGTAAGTAAATAACGGCTTTATATATACTTTGTATGTTGTGTTAAGAGTTGCTCTGAAACATCCCCACTTCATTCCTGTTAGACGCTTTAACAGTGAAAGGTGCCTCTCTGCTCTTTGTATTACATTTTCTATTTGTTTGGTCCATGTAAGTTTGGTATTAAATGTAACTCCTAAATACTTTGCTTCCTTTGTTTCTGGTAATTGTTGACCCTCAAAATTTAGTTTTATTTTTAGTGGTTTTTTCTTAGTGAAAAGATTTGGTAGTTTGATTTTGTTGTATTAACAGTCATTAAATTTTCTTTGGTCCACTTTTGTAGGTTGTTTAAGGATTGTTACATGGCTTTTTCTAGTTCTGTACTTTTGTTTTTTGGTTTTGAAGTCCACATTACTAAGTCATCAGCAAATAGTGCACACTTCACACCTGGTTCTTGTATTTGTTGTGGCAGATCGTTAATAAATGTATTAAAAAGTGTTGTGCTGAGCACTGGGCCTTGTTTTAACCCACGGTGTACTTGTTTGTATTTAGATATATTTCTTCCATATCTGGTAGCAATAAAGCGTTGTGTTAGGAAATGACATGGCCATGAAAACATTGGATCTTGTATCCATATTTTTTTTACTTTCTTTAGCAGTTTTGTTCTGCATATAGAATCATATGCACTTTGGAAATCAATAAAAACTGATAAATTATCTTCTTTTCTATTGAAGGAGTCTTTGATTTCTTGACTGAGAAGTAAGACTTGTTCATTTGTAGAGTGGAACTCTCTGAATCCAGCTTGACATGGGGAAATTAAATTTTGTGATTCTAGAAACCAATTTAACCTATTTGACACCATTCTTTCCATCACTTTTGCTATTATGCTAGTAAGAGCTATTGGCCTATAATTTTTTATTTCTGATGCTGTTTTATCTTTCTTCAAGAGTGGGACAATTATTGCTTTTCGCCATTCAGCAGGTACAGTGGTGTTCCAGGATAGATTGTAGAGTTTTAGTAGTTGTTTTGCTGTTTTTCCAAGGTTTTTTATGAACTCTGGATGTATGTGATCGGGTCCAGGAGACTTTTTGATTTTTAGATTATTAATTGCAATGTTCAGTTCTTGTATATTAAAATGTTGATAAAAGATATTGTATTGAGTGTTAGGATCACATTCTCTTTCTTGTTTCAAATCTTTCTTAAATTTTTTATGTTCCTTTTTATTATTTCTTGTTACTTTATGTGAATTAGCATAATATTTATTGAATGTTTCGGCTATGGCTGCATCATTTGTTAATATTCTATTGTTGTGTATGATAGGTGTACTGTTGCTTTCTCTCCTGTCCCTGACATTTTTTATGAACTTATGGGCTTTATTGCCATCTGTCCTATAATCCATTTTTTGTAAGAAATTATCAAAGTCATTCTTTTTATCTGTATTAATTTCTTTTTTTAGTGAGGCACATTTTTTTCACCATATTTGTGTATCTGATATGTTTTTTGTTTGTTCAGCTGTATTTCTAGCTATATTCCTTTGATTTTTCAGTTCTTGTAACTGGGGGTTCCAAAAGACTTTAAATTGTTTATTCTACCACGAGAAATATGTTTTTCTGCAGTTGCTATGATGACTTTACAGAAATTTTTGTTCATATGTTCTGGGTAGTCATGTAGCTGTGAGTTTGTTCTGTAAATTTATGTTCCAGTTCAGTTTTATATTTGTTCCAATCTGCTTTTTTGAAGTTCCAATACAGATTTCTGTGATTTTGACTGTTATTTGTATTATCTAGTTTTATATCAGCAATTACTGCTCTGTGACCAGAACTTGGGTCTTCTATAACTTGTTTTTTAATTTTTGAAACAACATCTGTTGTAGCTAACAAGAGGTCTGGGTTACTACCTGCTCCAGAGTAATGTATGAAGGTTTTGGGATCTTCGTTATCATAAATCAGTTCAAAGGTTGTGGTATTTAAAAATTCTTCCACTATCTGCCCTGTAGAATCCACTTTTTCATAACCCCATCTTTTGGAATGGGCATTGAAATCCCCAATTATGATTGTTTTATTTAATTGTTCAATAAGTGAGAGATCTGGTTCTTTCCTGGGAGGATTGTAAATACTGTATAAATGAAGATGTGTTTTACTATCCCAAAAATTTAGCTTTATTAATTCAGATTTATCTGTGTTATCCATTTCTTTAACAATTTGAAAGGAGGATTTAATATCATTTTTGACTCCAACTAATATTCCACTACTTATCTGTCTATTTTTGGGTAGTAGGTGTAGTAAAAATCCAGTAAAATTGAAGTATTTAAGTTGATCATTTGTTAGATTTGCTTCTTGTATGACAAATATATCTATTTTATAGTCAAATACAATTTTATTCAATTCTATTCTTTTTGTTTGGGTGAGACCACCTGCATTCTATTGTAGAATTCTGATGTTAGATCTTCTATTAATATAAAGTTTTCATTCTCGAGAAGTAGTCCCCACCTGGAGATCCGATTGTGGGACTATTTTAACTCTGGAACATTTTACCCCTCGAGTCATATTTCATAATTTGATATTGAAGAGAGCAATAGCAGTAATAGTAACTGTTTTTTAGAGAGCACCATATTTTTATGTTTTGGCGGTCACATCGCTCTCTCACAACCCCCAGAATATCTGGAGGACCACACCTGTCGTTGGTTTACGGGTCTCACTGACCTGACCGGGAGAATTATCAAAATAAATTCACTGACCATATCCTCTATTTACCAATCAGAGGACGTATACATGCCATGACAGGTCAGCATGTTAGGGGTGTGACAAGATTGACAAGTGTGACAATGTGTGACAAGATTGCATTGATCCTGTTCTCTTTTGTTTTTCAAAAATATTTTGGGAGTTCAGGGGATCTATTTCACTTTCTGCAATGCAGTAAACAAAAGGGGAACGAGAATGTACTCAGGGATTATAGAGTAAACAAAATCCTGCAGAAAATGTGTGACTTGATGTCTGAAAATGAAATTAATTTAGAGAAATGGAGAGGTTGGAAAAATAAAGACTCCCTAGCCCTCAGGAACCCTAATAGCATTGGGGTCGGAAGAGAATAAGAGATGACCAAGGTAAGGTCAGATAGAAAAGCTACAGTGAGGTGCAAAACACCAGTAAGTGGAAGTAATGTTCTGCTCAGCTTGGGTACCTTGTGGTCACCATTCACATATCCCCTAGATGGAGACCCCTGAGAAATAAAAGAAAAGAGTGGGCTACAAGAATGGAAAGATGAATGTTTCCATTATGAAGCAAAACACTTTTAAGACTTTTTGAGAAGACTCTATGAAGAACCTCCACTCTTTGGAATTATAACTTTTGTTATAACATTTGAAGACAGCAGTGGGGTGTCTTCACAATACACCAAATTTTCTTCTTCAGCAAAAAAAGGAATAAGTTCCTTCTCATTATGCCTATACCATGAAAAATATGTACCCTCTGCCAATACTCCCTTTTCTTTTAACCTAGAGCTTAAAAGTTCTGCTGATTCTTTAGGCGATTTTAAATCCCTCACTAAATCATTAAGCTCACTTTGATTAAAATATCTATGCTCATCAGAGTTGTCTGGTTCATAAGTACTATCCACTGGAGATTCAGTTTAAGTGCTACTGGATGCACATGGCAATGTATCTGATACTGTACATAAACATATCCAAGAATAAACATTGCATGTCTTATCGCCATGACAAATTTTTGTACAACCCCTAGAGCGAATATAATTAGTAGATTTTAATAAATATAAAAATATATATATAAATATAAAAATATAAAATATAAACATAGTAATAGTTATATTGTTTCACATTTTAAGTAATAAAGTTGAAATTATAAGCTGTTGAGCCTTTCTAACAAACGATAAGCACAAGGTAATATTACTACAGTATGTGCATTGTGAAAATATTAAAAACATAAAATTTGAATTGCAAAAAATTCTGACATATACAAAAACGAATTTCAGTTTTGCAATCAATGTGAAAACGTGATTCAGAAACACTCATTCATTTCAAAAAAGTGAAATCCATGCAGAATGGTGTTAGTAATGTCTACTTTTGAATTTGTCATAGTGCCTACTTGCCTGACTATTTAAAGTTTTTTATTGCATATTGTAGCAAGACCTAGTTATGATCAATAGAACAGCGAGAACATATAAGTAGAGGAGGGTCAATGACCCTGTTAAGTCAGTAGATAGAATGCCAACTGACCCGACTGACCAAGAAAGAAAGAAAGAAATACACACACACACATAAATAAATAAACACATTTTATATAAAAATAATTGGTTGAGTATGACTTTGTTTATAATGATCTTTTCAGCATTAACCTCAATGCCAGTTTGCAAACCAGTATTTCTCTACTCTAAACATTTAAGACAAAAGAAATAGGTTTGTCTGCGTCCTGTGGTAATTTGTAACAAAACTATGCATTTCATTAGTGACAGAGAGTTGTATAAAACTTGAATTTGCCATAATCACCTGCTACTCTCTACCTAACACAAATTCATATGAGTGGCTTATATATTACACATTTTATATGTATAAAAAGTTATTCTTGTTATTCTTGTAAACATTTGAGAGTCAACAATATGGGAAATCAATCTTATGTTTCCTAAAATAAAAACAAACTTCACATTCAGAATTCTGGATTGATCTAGGATATTTTATCTGTAGTTTTAACTTTCTTTTTAATGGTTTGAATAGTATTGCGAATTGATGTGAGATGCACAACTATTAGTACAGCATGAAATACTGCTGTCATTCCCAATACATGCCAATTTCCATTTACCAAATACGTACGATTAAGACACAACAACTCATGCCATCGAAAACAAAATATATTCAGCAAAAAGTAATTTACATAATTGAATGTGTGCTTTTATCGATATAATCCTGCACTTAGCAACACTTATAGACATTGAAAGTACCACCATTTGCAGACTGCAGTTCAAACCACAAAAACGTGTCACTAGGTGAAATGTACATCTTTTGTGGTGACATGATGTTTATGTGCTTTGCTTATTGCTTAGTAGGTAGAGAAGGTATTGGATTCCATTAAAAAATGTTAGGTCAAGATTGCACCAAACATGCATGTTATGAAGACCCTTAAATGATAAAATGCAGTTTTAGAGAAAGATATGTGTAACTGAATTCCCCTCTTATTCCTTTTAGAGGACAAGTATGTCTTACAATAGACGAGAATCATTTAGTTGCACGAGTCGAAATGTTTAACAAAATATGAACATGGGGAAGCAGACTCCAGTGGATTTTCAGGAATTTTTAGATTTTGAGGTTTTGAAAAGTGATTGTACTAATATAAGAGTAATATAACCAGACTCCTGAGAAATGACAAAAAGCTGGATTTGCTCCTAAAAATAACTCAACCTGTAAAAAATGTCTAAAAATGCAGGAAAAATAATCCATAAAAGTGGTTTAATTTCACTCAACATATATTTGCCACATAGCATTGCTGTAGCATCATCAGAGAAAAGATGCAGTCATCCAAATTTGGGCCCTAACGATAATGACGACGACAATGATGAAACTCTTGTAAATAAAATTGCTAAAATTTTGGAAAATGTAGATGTAAAAATGTTACATTTACTGCAGGCATAAACACAAAGTTTTTATAGTAAAGATCTCGAAAATAGAGGAGAAAAAGTTAAAGTATTATTGGAATATCAAGTGGAAGGGTGAATGAACCAAAAATTGCCAACATTTTGTAATAGGCCAGGAGCAACCAAAATCATTGATGTTACTTTAGCAAGTACTATGCAGTGGATAAAATACACAATTGGAAGTTAGTAAAGGATTATATCACCAGTAATCATAATGTAAGTTAGTTTGAAATTGGAATATAGTAAGGAAGTTTGGAATATTTAAAATAGCCAAAGAAGATGCATTGCCACTTAAAAGTTTCCAGACAAATTTAGGCTATTATCCTTTGTGGATCTAGGAGGTAGCGTGGTCAAAAATACTGAACAGTTGTTGGAGAGTTTACAAAGTGCAATAAAAAGTGCTAAAAGCAGTTTAAAAAAAAAAGAGCTGGAAAGAAATTAAAATATTTTTAGGGAACTACAAGTAAGATTTAAATATGAAATTGAGGAAACCAAAAGGAGTTCCTGGACTAAATTTATTGAGAAGAATCTGGCAGATAATGTATGAGTTATATCCTATAAAATTATTGTAGGAAAAAACTTAAGTTGATGCCAGGAGTGGCCCTGTTAAAAGGCCTGCATGTAGGCTCCTAAAGACATTTTTGCCTTATATTGTGGGCAGATAAATCAAGTTTGAGAGTCCTAATAAAGTGGACTATGTCCTTGATGTTTGCCCTTTTTATATCTTTTGATTCCAAAATGAAGGGACCCAAGATAACATATGCATTACAGATGCTTTACATTCGCATAGTACGTTCTGGGAAAATTAAAAATTCATCCTATGCTTCCTTTACATGGGCTCTTCTATGTGCCCCATTATACATAAATGTCTGTACAGGATGTTGTGGCTAGTCAAATAGCCAACAACATAAGGGTAACCAAGCAACTGGCACGGAGTGTATCCAATATCTCTTGGCATTGCCATACTGATTTGGATGTGTTTTGACTGCTATTAGGGTGTTCAAAGCTGCAAGGCTGTCTGAGCAGATTCTGGTCTCCGCCCATTTGCATGGCAAAGTATTTATGTGCATTGCACAGGTTGAAATTGCATATATCTCAGGATGGAAATCATTGGCAGCACTACCAAGGGGAATGGCAAGACCAGTGTTACCACTGTATAACCTGGGCTTAGGGTAAATTTTGTCCCCCTCAAATCCCCTCTCATTTGGATAATAAGTCTTGAAGTCCATTCAGGATCAATGGCTGTCTCTTTATGGGGCAGTTTAAAACACCATCTCCCTAACGTTCAGAGGTGATGCACACTCACCCTTGCAGCTTCCTTCACGAACGAATGCAAAAGAGTAAAGTCCACCGAGATCTCCAAGACAGACTGTGGGGTAGTCCACATCACCCTTGTTATCATTAAACATGTCAATCTTTGCAGTGAATTCAGTTTAGCAGCTGCTGTTCTCACTGAAAAGACAGATCACCAAACCAGTGCCACATAAGGAACTGAGAGCCTTATAATCACAGTGTTTAGCCATCTGACCACTTTGGGTCAGAAGCCCCCACTCAGCCCTATCAAGACCATAAAGCTTTGTGCACCTTTTCACCTTATATTCCACATGGTTCTTCCAGGTCAGTCCTGCATCTAAGGTAACATCCAGATATTTGATCAATCCAGTCACCTTCAACTTCTTCCCAAAGAGATGGGGCTCTACCAATTCAGGCCTCCTCCTCCTTGTGAAGACCATTATTTCAGTCTTGTCTGAATTAACAAACAAGTCGTTTCTTTGTACCAGTCCTCCAGAGTAGGTAAGGAGTCTTGCACAAGCTCCAAAACAGCTTTTGGGAATGCTCCTCTTGCAACCAGATACTTGTCATCTGCATAACCTTGGGCATATGGTTTCGTCCGATATGACACAATGTTGGAGGACGTTAATTAAAAAAAAAAAAAAAAAAAAAAAAATGGGCATATGGTCTCCCTGTTGAGTCTGCTAAGTAGCTCATCTATGACCAGACACCACAGGCTGGGTTACAAAACCCCTCCTTGTGGGCAGCTGCAGGGTGTTGATGATCTCATAATCTCACCCCCCAGGGCCACCATAGCCTGTGGCCATCCAAGTAGACCATAATCCAGTCTATGTCCACTGGACTGACTTCTCTATTCTCCAGACTCTGCTTGATGGTGTCAAAGGAAATGTTATTAAAGGCACCCTCAATGTCTAGAACGACTGCCATGGCCAGTTCTCCACAGTCCGGTGCCCCATCATGTCTAGTGACTTAACTGATGAAGTACTGGTTCCATGGATTTATCTGGCCAGTAGGCATATGATGAGGATGTATAAGTCAATGAACTGACACCCCATCTTACAAATGTGTCTCTACCAGCCTTTACAGTGCCTTCAGCATGAAGGTTGTCAGGCTGATAGGATGATGTCAGGCAGACCTCACCAGGTGTAGAGAGATGATCTCCCAGCCTTCATAAATAAGCACTGGGAAAACCCCATCCACACCTGCACTTTTAAAAGCCTTAAAAAAAAAAAAAGACCTATTTCAGTTTTTTTTTACAGTCCACAATCTCAGCAGCAACATGCCAGCCCTTTTTTGAGGACCTACATGACACCACAAGGCAGGTTCTTGATCCATAATTTGGATCCCCGGAAAGTGAGTTTTAAGCAACAGCCTTAAGCCCACTGATTGTGTCCATGAACCAGTGTGGTTCTCAATGAGGCCAGCCTGCCTCTATCCCGGAGACCAATAGTTTCTGCAAATGAACATGCACTCGATTGCTCTTCTGTGCTTTCACAGAAAAGCCTCCGTGATTTCTCCAAGAATTTTCTGATCACATTCTTATATTGTCTCTGGGTTCATTTTACTCAACCCAGATTGCCTGACACTTATTAGCCTTATACTTATAAAGCTCGTGTGTTTTTTTCCTGATTGGTTCTAAATATGTATTTCATATGATTTTGCCTCTGCTCTCATCTCCCGTATGAGGGGGCAGTTCCTTTCATGTGCAGAGACCAAAGTGTATGTGGAAAACTCCACAGACAACTTGAGGTCCTCCATATTTTTTATTGTGATCTGGGGTGCACTCTTGAGTCTGTCCTTCAGGTTCCCTTTATAGGAATTCCAATAGGTTACTGTACAGATGATTCCTCCCTTCACCGGCAAGATCAAAATGTAATTGTCTATGGTCAGATAAGGAAGCTTCCTTGCTGACTGTGCAGTTCTCAGTTTTTCTAGGATCCCAAAAGACTCTAGCATAATGTCTAGAACTTCCTCCCTTTGAAAATTAACAAAGGTGGCAATATCCCTCTAGTTCAAGATCTCAAAATCTGATATATTTGAGTAATGCCATTTCGAACTCATTGATGTCCATGCTAGCCCATCACTGTCCCAGCCAATCAATAAGTGAAAACTTCTACTTTGGCTAAATATATGTGTGGTCAGATAAGGAAACTTGCTTACTTGCTCTCCAGCTCTTCACTTTTTCTAAGATCCCAAAAGACACTGGTATACTGTCTAGGACTTCCTCCCTTTGAGGATTAACAAAGGTCAGAACATCCCGCAGGTTCAAGACCTCAAAATCTGTGGGCTCAAATATTCAAGCAATGTCATTCTCAACTCATTGATGTCCATACTACCTCATACACAATGATGTGTGTTAAAGTCCCAGACTATTAATAAGTAGAGTACTTCACACATTCTTTAAATTCCTGAGGAGGGTGAACCTCTTCAGAGTCATAGGAAATAAGAGGAACAAACTACTACCTGTCTGTGCTGTCCGTTCTCCTCATAACTTACAGGAACCACACCACCAGATCTCTTGTGAGGAAACCTGGCAATACCCAGGCATTACTGTGCCTTGTCATGAGACACACACTGGATTTTTCTCAGCTGAAGTGCTGTATGTAGAATACTCTTAATATTTAGCCACATGATACAGCCCTGCCTAAGCCATGGTTCCTGTATCATAGCAAATTCAATAATCTACCTCATGATGCTACTATACAGTGTCCTTGAGGCAGTAACTGTGCTGCACATTGATCTGTATGAAGGAAGTCTTTTGGTCTATCCCTGCATCCCTGCCTTCCTTCTCTTCCAGTGAGGCTGGATCCCCATGCAGCACGGTACTTCTACTAGAGTTATGACATGACTCCAGCAATGCATGTCCACCATGCATACGTCACTGAGCCCCTGTATCCTTACTCTTCTCCTTAGCAATGGCCCCAATCAGCATAAAGTTGGCCCGAGCCAAAGTGCTAAAGAGTACTCCAGTATTGAGAATGAAATCAGTGGAGTTCTCTACACTTACCACAAACCATATACCCTGAGGCCCCATCTTGCATTCATAGATCCTCCACTATTTTGTGCCTATTCCTGGACTCTGCCTCTCCAGCCTCCAGAAGAGAACAGTGTTCTCCACTTCGGGCTCAGAAAACCAGGTCAGGAACTTTTATATGCTGCAAGGGCATCCAATTTGACTGCTTTCAGTCTGGATCCTTCCCATGCATGCACAGCTTGAATGTGCTTTCTCAACCACTCCACTGAAGCTTCATCATGGCAGAAAATAATAAGGGACTCCTTAGCCAGGTAGCAGCCGTTAAACCTCAGGACTTCTCCCCCTCCAGAGAGACTATCCAACAAATCCTCAACTGCCAGGTTACCCTGTTCTTGTGACAAAACCATATGGGGGAAGCCAATCATCTATTAATCCCAGACTGGGTCGCCTTAGCATAACTAAGGGTTTGAGAAAACTTGTGCTTTGTTTCTTCTCCATAGGCGGAGTTTCCTCCTGCTTGTTTTCTTTTCTTGAGACTCCAGAGGTGCCTGGTCTAGGCCATAATGCAGTGTCAGCAGTGCCCTCCTTGCAAAGGACACTGCCCTTCCCTGCACCCAAAACCATTGCCCTATTCCTTCTGAGTCTCTTTTTCTCTAAGTACACCTTTTGGCTTGCAACTTGAGCCTTTCTGGTTAGCTCCCCTAGGTTGTTCACCGCCACCACCATCATCACCACCACCTCCTGCTCCTCCTCCTCCTTCTCCTTCTCCTCCTCCTCCTCTTCACCTTCAGATACCTGAGTGTGCCTCCCCACATCCCTGGGAAGAGCTGTTCCTGGCTTTGATTGCATTATCAGTTTGCAGATTTAGGGACCTGGCAACCAAGCTTTCTATACTTGTAGAAGGCAAGGTCTGCAACTGGTTTCTGGGAGTTGAAGTTTCTGCCTCCACTTCCTCTGTCTGTTTGTCCAGTTTTCTTTTTGGGGCCTTGGCCTCCCATTGTTTTATATTTTGTCTCTTGGAGTCCCCATTAGGGCTCTCTGATTTATTAGTACTTGCACTAGCAATGTCTTCCCATGATTAACTAGGGGTAACTAAGGTCTGCCTAGACAGAACTCCACTCTGAGAGGTTGTCGGGTATCTCAGAGGCTCTGTTAGTGACACATTCCATGTGCAATGCACCCCTTTGGCACAGATTGCTTAAATACCTCAGGGTTGGGAAGTAGGTTTGCAGTCTCCTACTGGTTATTCAGGCCTTATGACATGTCGGTAGTCATCCTACTTTGCCAGTCAGGTCCTGGCTATCCACCACCTGCCAACATGTGTGGTACTCAAACAAGGTCCAGCTTTAGGGGCTTGCAGGTCATTAAACCAATTCATTGGTCCCCGACTGTAGAGCTCATTAGGTTAGTTTTTAATTTTAAAATCCTGACTTCTTTAAATATACAAAAAAAATAAAAGGCTCACACTTTATTCTTACATTGGTAAACTAATTCTCTTTGTTGTAAATATGCTGAATATGATGTATGAGGGCTGTCCCAGAAAGACCTGACCTAACAAGGAAAGCAAAAAAATTTTGGGAAAAGACATCTTTATTTCTCTACGTGTCTTCTTTCAGCTCAATACACTTTTCCCACTGATGCTCAATAGCTTTGATTCCCTGTTTGTATTGAGAACCATTGAGCTCTGCAAAATAGCCATTAATGGCAGAACCCACCTCTTCATTGTTGGCAAATCTTTTATCACCAAGACATTTCTTAAAGTTTGGAAACAGAAAATAATCAGAGCGATCTAAATCTGGTGAATAGGGTGCATTAGGAAGCAATTTGAACTTTCACTCATTGATTTTGGCCATGGCGATAATGGATGTGCGAACTGATGCATTGTCTCGATGAAACAAAACTTTCTTTTTCACTAAATGCAGCCATTTTTGCTTGATTTCATCACTCAAACACTGCAACAAGTTTGCATACCATTGATTACTTTTCCTTTTTGGAGATAATGAAAATTATCCCACATGCATCCCAAAAAACTGATGCCATGATCCTGCCTGCAGATTCTGCCTTCTTTGGACCTGATTCTACCCTTTCAGTCAACTGTTTTGACTGTTCCTGTGTCTCAGGTGTGAAACAATGGGCCCATGTTTCATCCATGGTTATGAATCAATGTAAAAACTCAGCTTTATTGCAGCAAAATGTCGTGAAACACTCAATTGAAACACACAATACTATTTTTGTTCCATTATGAGCAAATGTGGCACCCATCTGGTGCACAGCTTTCTCATGTCCAAATTTTCTGACAGTATGCGATATATAGCACTTTTTGAAATGTGTGCTAGCTCGTGCACTTGCAGCCGACAGTCATCCAATACCATTTTGTGGATTTTCTTTACAATTTCTGGCATGGTCACCTCATTTGTTCGACCACTGTGATGTTCATCTTGGCAGTCCTTATGGTGTTACCTAAACTCTGCAACTCAATATTTTACTGTTGTAAACGAAGGAGCAGATTTCCCCAGAGTAGAATCTAGCTCAGCTTTAATGTTAGTTGGACTAAGACCTTTCAAATGAAAGTATTGTATCATATAATGATGACCAGTTTTATTCATGTTTACAAATTTGCTGAGAGCATTCACTATTGATGACTACGAAACAAATACTAAACAATGTAGCATCATCAAAGTTCAAACTTAAGCTTTATAAGGTTGGTACTTTCTACCACAGTCACTTGTATGAAAGAACAGCTGCTATCTGTATGACAGGTTGGGTACTTCTGGAACAGCCCTTGTACATGATTATAGTACTAGACATAACAATGATTATTTTAGGGAATGAATTACCAAGAAATTTATGGAGAAGGACATTTTTGTAATGGGACAGATTATGTATAACAAGCAATCAAAGGCATTTAAGATGTAAAATGGAATAAAGCAATTTCAAAGTAAATTAAATTACTTTTTAATGGAGAAATATTTGTATAAATATGAAGATTCCCATATATTATATGTATTTTGATTTTATGTTTTCTATTTGTATCTGAAGTATATATTTTACTTTGGCAATATTAGAAACTTATGTAAGTACATTGACACCTAATAAGTGATATAAGTATTTTGGTAAACCTTAAAGGTGATATCAAATATTAGAGATAGATTACCTCAATGTGCAATTTTGCTGCTGCTTTACATTTCTTGGGGCTCATAATTAACTACTATCAAGATTAATTTGTGCTTTAATAATTGTTCTTTAATACTAGCTATGTGTTGTTAGTGGTAGTTAGAAAGCTGAATAGGATTTGAAAAATTTATTGCCACAGCTGGGACACAAACTACAGATCTTTGGCTCTCTGTGCTGATGCTCTTATCATTTCAGGTACTAAGGTGAGATACCCATGCATGCATTAAATATTATCCTCTAATTCAATATCAGTCATTAAAATATTACAGATATCATACCTCAAAGTCAACTTGCAGTGCTACCAATACTTAACATTTCTGGGCTTTATTATTATCCTCTTGGACGTTTACTGGGATAGTTGAATCAACTGAGGAGATTTAATACATCTATGGGTATCTTAGCATGGTAGCCCAGTCTCTATATTGGGATGGAGGATCTCAGCTGTAGCATTGAATTTTTCAAGTCTGATTCAGGTTTCCAATGCAATTCCTACAGATGTCTAATGTGGAACTATCAAAGTACAGATTTGCTAGCTACAGATTGTATATATTAGGCTTAAAATGCTGCTTTTGGATGTTTTAGCGTTACCTGCCACAATGATGTTAGGAAGAAAGCAGAGTCTTAAGGGCGAGCCTGTTCTTGCAGACTATGGGCCAGAAGAAGCACTTAATGAAAGTGCAGATATTGAGTGGGTCAATATGGTAAATACATGTTTCTTCCATTAGACAGTTATCTTTATATTTATGAATTTGCAATCATGAAACTCTTTGGGAGCATATATTTTGAATGAAAGAAGTTACATTTATTTAGATGTTATGAATTAATTTTAAAAAGTGTATAACAAATTCAGAGATAACGTATCATTAATATACAGGGTGGAAGTGAAATAATCCGCCAGACTTTAGCAGTGAGTTTCTCATATTGTGAATAACAAAAAAAACTTTCATACCAAAAGGCTACAAAGTTTATAGTTTTCTAGGAGAAATTACCTTTATTAAAATAATTTATCATCACCCAGCTGAATTATTACTGATTAAAGGTTCTTAATTTATGGCTACATTCACAGAAAATTGCATAAATGATAACCTTTTCCTTTGGTGTATTTCAATTGATTCAACGGTTTCTATGTAAATTAAATTTAAAAAATCCACAATTTGTTGCTTTCTAAATTATGTTAGAACTTGCAACATCACATCAGCTGTGCTTACTTTCCTCTGACATCGATGTAGATTACGCTAATGTTTACTTAACTGCAGCAATTGTTTTTTGTTTAAGCATATAGTGGTGGAGAGTAAATTCACATTATAAATTGTGCTTCACTAAAGATTTAGCAATTATTCGTACCACATGGTTAAACGCAATGCAGAATAACGGTATTAATAATGTAAGAGGTATTTCACACATGAGTAACATAACTTTTAAAATGCTGTAACGGTTGCAGCACATATGTCTGGCAGACAATATTAAAACCAAGAGCCGGTGTTAGAAGCAGACTGGCTTTACTATTTATTGTGAAAATAAATGTCCTGTTCGGTCCCTGCTATTCAGTAAATAAACTTTGTAAAGTATAGTTGTGTTTGATTCATTAATAATGTTGATACAGTCTGATATGACATCACGCTGGAGGACGTTAATTAAAAAAAAAAAATGTTGATTTTGCATCATTGTTTCACAATGAACAATGCATGCAGTTCCTATATGAGAAGGCTTATTAAGAACGTGCATGTTGTGTATGGTACAGTGATACCTGTAAAAGGGTTAATAAATGTGTATATCCAGTTATTACATGATTATTACATGATTTATGGAATCATAGAGTCCAACATTGTATTTTCAAAATTTAATCAATTTGATAATATTTTACAAAACTAAGCAAAATAATTTAATTCCAGGGTATGAGCTGTAAGCAGACATTACATAAGTATTGAAAATTTATCAGCAGTGAATATCTTTCGAAATGAAGATCATTCAATTCGACAAACATCAAAAAAGCTTAAGATTCCCAGGACAACAGTTGCTGATGCCATACAGAGATTAAGGGAGACTGGGTCAAATAGAAACAGAAAAAGAAGTAGGTCACCTGCCGTTACAAATAAAAATGAGGATAACACTATAGTGCTAAAAGGCAAGTGAAATAAAAAGTTGACAGCAGATGAAATTCAAGCTGAATTTAATTTGTCATGAAATTTGAGCTGAATTTAATTTAAGCCATGATAAGGAAATGTCAGTTAGTACTCTTAAGAGAAGACTTAAAGCAGCCAATCTGTTAGGGAGAGCAGCTGTGAGGAAGCCTCTTCTCGGGAATGTGAACTAACAAAAAAGACTTCAGTGGGCTTTGGAACACAAAAATTGGACTACTGATGACTGGAAAAGGATGCTTTGTACTGATGAATCCAAATTTGATGTTTTTGGAAACAGAGGATGGACCTATGCAAGATGATCACCAACTGAACAACAGTGAAACATGGAGGAGGGTCTGTAATGGTATGGGACTGTTTTGCATTCAATGGTGTAGATGCTCTACACAATATTAAGGGGATACTTGACAAAAATGGCTACCACAACATTTTGAGCAGATATGCAGTCCCATCAGGTAAACATCTGATAGATCAGGGCTTCATATTTCAGCAGGATAATGACCCAAAAGATACTTAAAAAATGTGCAGGAAATACCTGGAGAATCAGCAGAGGGCAGGAGAACTGAAAATTGTGGAGTGGCTGGCTCAGTCTCCAGGTCTTAACCGCATTGAGTTACTTTAGGATAAACTGACTTGTCAGGTAAAGAACACTTACCATACATCTCAAAATGCACTATGGAATGTACTATAAGCTACTTGGAATGACATTCCAGCATCTACAATTCAAAAACTTATGGAAAGAATGTCAAGAGTAGTGAAGAAAGTGATTTCAGTGAAAGGACTTTTTTCAGTAAGAAAAAATTTTAAAACACTTCCTCTAAGGGTATCAAACTTTGAACAATTTTGTCAGTATTTTGTGATCATATTGTTGTAATCACATTAAATTTTGATAAAACAATAAATTGTATAAAAAATGTTGCTTCTTTATGTGCACTTTCCTATTCTTTCTTTAAATAAAGTCTGTAGTACACTTACTACACTGAATGTCCGGAATCGTTTGAGCGGCAGTGTACAAACATAAAATGCAGTGTAAGTAACAATGGCATGCAAGTTTTGCATATTTGTTTTCTGCACATCAGACCCACTTACATAAAGCAGGTTTTAAACAGTTACAATTACAACTTGTGCTACTCCCTTGCTAAATTCGTTAATCTTTATTAATATAAGAAATTCATCTACTCCTTATTGTGGTGCCAGCTGTGTCAAAAAGACACTCAAGGTCAAGCTGTCTCACACTACTGCTTGTAAATACGTGGCTCAATGACAATGAAGCAGTCAGAATCAAGACTGTGAGTGTGGCAGAACAAAGCATTTTCAAACTGTTCATGAAAATTTATACTGTCTGCTTATTTACAAGAAGTTTGAGAAAAGGTGTATTTTCCAGAGAATTTGCCTGTAATTTGCCTGGACTATAAAAGTAAATGAGCGAGCCATGTTAGAGCAGTTCTTCAGAGTTGAGTATTGTGTTGAGTTTTAGCACTTAGTGTTAAGAGAATTTGAGTGTGTATCATCAGAGACAGTTTTGCACATTTAATCGTCATGTCAGAGTGGTTTACTGTGTGAAGCAGTTTTTGCTGTTTGTGTCATCAAAGCCAGCAGCTTGTTAGAGAATAAAACTGAAAGACAGTGAAATATGTGTCAAGGTTGCAGTCAGACAGAACAGCTGTGAGCTGCAAGGTCATGATAAATTGTAAATTGTGTTAATGATAAACAGAGGACTGTGTCTTCTGACTCAGTTTAGAGAAATAAAGCGCCAGAAAAAGTAACTGGACTTCGTCATTTTTCACATTATGTTTAATCAAAGGGTGCAGTGAGTTCTGTTATAACTGTAGGCATATTAACTTCTAGAACAAGATATCACTCTGTATAATAGATGTGCATATGTTAATGCTCTCAAACAGGAAGCAGGAATCCTTGTGCTTTCATGCATTATGTTATCACTAAGATCCTGTGGTGTATCAGGATTAAAACAAGGATTCCTGCTGCTGAACTTAGCTTAGTGAGTGACAACATTTTTAGGAAATATACTATCTGTTTGAGAGCAGATGGTCAGTATTTCCAGCAGCTAAAATTAGGTAAGGATTCTTGTGTGCTTCTGATAGCAAGATTTTCCTGATGACTTTTGGTTCTCTCAGGCAGTGGAGGGAGGCCACAGAATGGGATACCATATGTAATGAATATGCTATATAAGTGAAAGTTATACGGGTCTTCTAAAACTGTTCATTCAAATTAATACAGGAGGTAGAGAATATCGAACCAAGTATAAATGGTTATGGTACATATGGTCCCTAACAGCAATTTCTTATGCTAGGGGCAATTTATACAGAATGTGGTTTAGTGTGCTAATTATAGTAGTGGCATTCATGGGAACTGCTCAAATGAGTGACCATTGACATGTATGAATGCAGTACATTGTTACACTATTGATTGTCATCTCTGGTCAAAGACTCCTGACATGTCTGCAATGGTGCCAGCACTGGTGACAATTTTAGTGATGAGGTCTTCTGTTTCCACATCGGTTTTATACACCACCTGCCTCACATTCCTCCAGAGGAAGAAATCCATACCCGTGAAGTCAGCTGACTTGGGAGCCAGCCCACAGAGCCACCTCAGCCGATCCATCAATTCCCAAAGGTGACTCTCAGATATTTCCTCACAGCAATGCTGAAATAGGCTGGTGCCCCAGCCTATGTTTAACATTCAGAGGTACATCCTCCAGCAGTCCCGGAAATACATGTTCCACGAAGCTGCAATGGCTCTCTCTGTTGAGGTGTAATGGAAGAATGTATGGTCCAATCAATTTATCACCGAGAATGGTGGCCTACACATGAAAACTGAATCGCCGTTGATGAGCACAAGGTTGATTCACAGATCCTTATATCAGATGCATTTCAGCAAATGTAAACTGCTCCAAGTTCACTGTTGTTGTCACAAGGCGATAATGATTGCGATTGGTGTGTTTACAAGGAGGTCACCATTGTTGTCACAAGGCAGAGATACTTACAAATGAATCAGAGTGGTTTTTAAGCAGACCTAAGAGTTAACCATTCATAACCAGCGCAGGTATTCCCAGTCAGCAACACTGACACAACAGATTACGTTAGTACCACCCACAAACTCTTCCCTAACATTACATGTTGACTTCTAAGGTCATATGTTCTTTATCAAAATATATTTGTTTTGATATTCTCTACCACCTGTATTAATTTGAAAGAATAGTTTTGGAACATACATGTAATAAAAAGAGACCAAGAATTATGAATTTGAAAACTAAAATGAACTGGAATAAAAAAAATATGTTCATTGTGTAGGTGCAGTTAAAATTGATGTTCATATTCAGTCTGAATGTCTATGAGCAAGAGAAAGTGGTTGATTAAAGAAGACTAGGTTTGTTTAAGGTCTGATATATCAACAAAGAAAAATTTTATGATAAACATAAAATAAGGAATATGGTGGTGGCGGTGGCGGTGGTGATTTATTCGTCACATAACACTTACATTGTTGAGCTAATACTCATAAATTGGTGACACGTCAAGATTTCCATTACAAACTATGAGATTACTTATATACATTAAAACAAAATAGTAGAATGTAATTAAAAATAACATTTTGATGGAAGTGTAATTACTAATAAAAATATTTTTGGAACACATGTAAGGAATAATAGATTAGTTTATAAGTCATCTACTAGATATTCATTTGCAGAATAATATGCCTTATTAACAAATAGACTTTTTGCAACTTTTTTGAAGTTGTTTTGACTTTCCATGTCTCTGATTAGGAGAGTATTTGTGTTAATTAAAGATAGGTGTGACAGGTTAATAGATGAATGAATATTATTCTATGGGTATATACTTATGCTAGGAGCCATTTGAATTGAATAATAATAACAGGAGTATCATATTGTTGGTGTAGTTTGTCCATTAATTATTAACCATTGTTATTGTGTTAGATGTTTATAGCTTGGGATAGAGCCAGGGCTGAAAGCAAGCTCTAAATACTGTAATACCTAGGTGTTATAATTTAGTTATAATTTAGTCAGTACTTAAAACATCATTTGGTGGTAAATAACACCAAGAATATGTAAGTAATGTGATTTTAACACAAAGTATATTATTTTTCAGTTATGGGTTCGGCGGCTAATGAGATTCTGTGCCTTGGTCAGTCTTGTGTCTGTGAGCTTAAACACACCAAAGACATTTGAGAAGCATCCACCTCTACAATATGTGACTTTCTGTTGTGATTTAATTGTTACCTTCCTTTTTAGTGCTGAAATGATAGCAAAAATGCACATTCGAGGAATATTAAAGGTAAAGTAATGACAGCAGTAATGTTTATACTGTTTTAAGGGAACATGTCTAACACTAGTATAAATTTAACTACATTTAATAGTTTATAACTCTGCATCCATAAAGCTGAATGAAACAAAGTGTTTTAGGGATAGCCTGATTATTACATATTACAAAATTATTGTAACAAAATGGAAATTTGATGAATCCCACTCGTGACATCAGTGTAACAAAATGACAAAATCATTCTGGTTACTTTTCTATCACTTTATTGTCTTCTAAAATTTTATCTCAAATATACAGTTTTCTTCTCAACGTTAACACAGTCTACAGTCTTTTGGGCTATTACAACTCGCAACTATTCTTATCTAACCTTCCTCAATCCTTTTTCTTTCTTCACTTCCTCTGCCTCTCGTATCCTAATTATGACGTTAAAATCACTCACAATGCTCACTAAGTATTCTTATGATGCATGTTCATTATATGAAGAAAGAAAGAAAAGAAAAGATGGAAGGAGTGGGGAAAAGATAATTTCTTGTATCACCCAGGAGTACCTCTTCTATCAACTACATTTCCACATTAATCTTATCAGAGCCATTTTCACCAACCGATTCTAAATATACTCAAACATCTTTTGTGCATTTATTTTGAACATAATGTTAAAGCTCTTATGTTTCACCAAGCTTTTACAGCAGATTGTTGGCTAACATCTTGTTTACATCAAAGGCAACTGTAAATAGTAGCTTTTGTTTTATTCTTTAATGCCTGTAGATTTATAAGATACAAATTTTGGACATGACCACAATCTAAATAAAACAAAAAATAATATACATTACAGAGCAATTCCAAGTCAATATTACAGGTCATCTACACCATACAGAATCTTCATAATTATTTTTTCAGAGCATTTTAAAATTGTTTATATTTACAATCTTTTAAATGTTTGGGTAATTGTGTATGTAGCAATAATCCCTTAATATTGGGTCTTTATTAGAAACATTTTTATTAAAACCCTGCCAAAAATAGCTATTATTACTTATTGCATTATGGTCATGAATGTTGCTATTTTTGATGTTTTGTTTCTGTACTGCTAAAATTATTACTCTATATATCTACATACAAGGTATAAAGTGTTGTACCGTCCGATATGACACTACGTTGACGGACGTTATTTAAAAAAAATAGTGTTGCAATCTAAAAGCAATCTAAGTACCCGTTTCATATGATTTGCCCCAGCACAGCCCCAATTTTCAATTACATATAATAAGTGTAGATATATAACCACATAGCATGTAATGTTTAGTTCCTTTTCATTAAAAATATTTTTGAAATGTAGAAGATGCACAGATTTTCTAATTTTTTAACAGATATGGTTAATATGACTGGCCCAGGTTAGTTTCCTTTTGAGAACTACTCCTAAAACTTTATGCTATGTTATATCGCCAGTATTACAACCCTTTACAGATAGAACAAGCTGAGTGTTGTTTATGTTGCTTTGTGAAAAGTCAGTCAGGGATATTTTTGCCATGCTACACATGAGGTGATTTTGTTTAAAATAACTAAATCAATAGATTGCAACAAGTTGCCATTTAAAATATATGCATTTACTCCCCAATAAATTACAGTTGTTTCATTTGCATATGCTATGATTTTAATATTTTTTGAAGTAGGTGTGTTATTTACATATACAGAGTGGAAGGTACTGCTTCAGCCACACGTTAACCAGGGATTCTACATGATGAGGGTAACAAATATGTCCAATACAATTTTTGTCAATAAGAACCGCTTCGCCGAAAAAAAATAATTGTGTCAAACATTTGGAGCCATCTAGCTTCTTGGCGAATGGATATAAATGGTTCATTATTTCGCTAACTGTCGTGCAAACATTATATGAACAATGCTGTAATGCCTTTTCATCTTAATTTGAATGAATTTAGCTGGAATTTAATGTTAAAGTGTCATGCAAAGTTTAATTTCTACGTGAAATATGGCAACGTCATGGGCCACGCGAAACTTACTGGTTGGGTGTTCTCACTACAAGTTTGGGTGCCTGGGGGTGGGGAAGGTACCGCTTGGCATTTGGTGTGAAGGTTGGAGGAGAAGGGACGGTTAAGGTACAATTGTCTGCAATACAAAGGAATTTACCTTATGATCATCAATCTGTTCAATTTAAGGGGGAAATTCCCCTTAAGAATGGAAAAAAAAAAAAAAAAAAAAAAAAAAAAAAAAAAAAAAAAAAAAAAAAAAAAAAAAAAAAAAAAAAAAAAAAAGCAGATGAAATAAAATAAAAACAAAGCATTGAGATCTCGTAAATTAAGGCAGATATACCATTCCCATCATCTCTTATCTAGCAATGTAATTATCTAGCGATGTAAGCCACTGTTTACCTCCAAACCTACATCTGTTTTTCCTCTTACAAAAAGAACAAAAACTGCATAAAAATAATGTCTGTTGTGAACTGTGGCGGAATGTCGTTGGTCTCTCGTTGTGTCGCCCTTTGATTTGGTTCGTTCCGGCTAGTCAGGATGAGATCTCTTTCTTTATCTCGGGTACGCGCAGGTGTTATAGACTACCCAAGAAAACCTTTGTATATTGTTTATTACTTCTTATATACTTTCAGGAGTTATGCCGATTCTATATGTAGAGGAATCGCACTCACGTCTGCACACCATAACTTGCAGTACTGGTCTGGGGTGAGTGGTGACGCTTTCTGGCTTACCCACGCTAGGAAAAACGTTCTCTCCAATTTTAAATGTCATGACGTCATCCAAGAAAGCCTCGTATCCAAAATGCTATTTCCTTTTCCCGCAATTTAGAAATGCCCCTTTCTATTATAACATGTTCTTTTTTTGAATTCCGAATATCTAGTTACCTTTTTATGATTAAACGATGTTTTCTTTATACTTTATTAAATATATCGCGCGACTTTTAAGGTTGGCAGACCTGAATTTCAAACGTGAATTTAAACTATGTAGTATGACGTCATGACTCGTTAATTTCAAACCAATAATGCGTTTATCCTACAAATTTAACGACTATTATTTACTCATATCTTGCTCACCTTAAAACACTTCCTACTCTATTATCTACATATGTTATTACTCAACACTTAACGCAAATCTCACATCCGGCAATTAAATTAAAACGTGTCTTTATCAAGCCCATTCGATTTGAAATCTAAATTTCGGTATCAGAACTGAAATGCCACTCTGTATTAAGAACTTTAATTAAATAATAAAAACTAAATAAACACCACATAATCAGCATAAATGACATACATTTTCAGTATTTCTTGTTGTAAAGTGCTTATAAATGAATTTAGACAGGATTATAGAATTTATTTCAAAATGCTGACTGGTATTTGTGTTCTATGTTAAATAGTACTTGCAAACATAGCATTATGTTATGGAGTACATTAATTATGCTCCAGCCCTGAATTAGATATGGATTTGGTTTGTAATATGTCTAGAGAAACTTCATATTATGCATACTTCCTTTTATGATAGTATCACTGTCTTGTTTACTTCTAGAGATCAATTTCATTTTGCTTGTCTGGTTATTTAGGCGCCTTTGTGACCACAGCTGTAATTTATGACAAAATCATTAGTTGTGTTTCAGCCCGATAATCTACAGAACAGCGCAATTCTTTTAGAAAAATGGAGGGGAAGAGTTTTATTTACTTGTGTATTAAAGGCAATTACTATTGTTTTAGCTCGTGATGGATAATAATAATAATAATAATAATAATAATAATAATAATAATAATAATAATAATAATAATAATAATAATAATAATAATAATAATAATAATAATAATAATAATAATAATAATAATAGTAATAGTAATAGTAATAGTAATAGTAATAGTAATAGTAATAGTAATAGTAATAGTAATAGTAATAGTAATAGTAATAGTAATAGTAATAGTAATAGTAATAGTAATAGTAATAGTAATAGTAATAGTAATAGTAATAGTAATAGTAATAGTAATAGTAATAGTAATAGTAATAGTAATAGTAATAGTAATAGTAATAGTAATAGTAATAGTAATAGTAATAGTAATAGTAATAGTAATAGTAATAGTAATAGTAATAGTAATAGTAATAGTAATAGTAATAGTAATAGTAATAGTAATAGTAATAGTAATAGTAATAGTAGCAGTAGCAACAGCAACAGCAACAGCAACAGCAACAACAACCAACAGCCACCACCAACCACCACCAACCACCACCACCACCACCACCACCACTACCACCACCATCACCACCACCACCACCACCACCACCACCACCACCACCACCACCACCACCACCACCACCACCACCACCACCACCACCACCACCACTGCCACCACAACTGCCACCACCACTGCCACTGCCACCGCCACCACAACTACTACCACAACAAACAACAACCACCACCACCACCAACAACAACAACAAACAACCAACAACAAACAACAACAATCACAATAACAAGAAGACGAAGAAGCATGCCCACTATTAGGAAAATCTGTATCTCTTTATGTCAGCATTTTTCAACCAAAAATGTCGTGGTTTGGTTTATTCATTCTTCTGCTGTCTTAACTATGGAAAACTGCATGTTCAGTATTACTTGAACAAATGTGTCATTTCAGTTATATTCACACTTTTCAGGCATGGCATCGATTCTTGCCAATTCGCCCGAGATTGCGACCGCTTCACTGTTACGTAAACGCACTGGACCAGTGTTTGTTTCTGCTACTTTGTCTTTTTGTTCCTTTATGAATGCTTGTGAAATAAATTTTGTTATCTTCCTGCTTTTAATTTTATGGGATTTTTTGAGGTGAGAGATCCAAGCAGAGGATGCTCTAAAATTTTCTCTTTTTTGAAATATCCAGGGCCCGGAGCTTTAAATCTTTGTCAGTTACATTTTTCTTTGCTCTTCTTGTTTCTATAAAGTGTGCAAATAGTTTACCATGCTTCTTGTGCTCAGTAGGATTTAAGAGCGTGGCTTCCCATTGTTCCTTCCACGCATATAGTTGTCTCACTGATGTCACCAAACGAAATCTGTTGTGCACATTGGTCAATGAGCAATGTTTCTTCCCACCTTGGTTTAACCAGAAAGATACAGTGTTTCTCTTATACTCTATGCTAATATTGTCTTCCTCTTTCTTCAGTGGACTGCAAATATAACTAGAACTATTGAACTTTCTTGGAGACTGGTCTGTATTGTTAGTCACTATATTTCAACATGGGATTCGAACCTGGTTCTGTTATACCAGTTGTGCTTGGAGGGTGAATGTTACAAGCTGATTGTGAGAATGAAGATGAATTGTCACAACTGCCACTATCTTCTCTTTCTTCTACTATGACTACGTCTAGAGGTGTTTCTGGAATAACATTAAAACCTGCAGGATTTGTTTCTAATAAATTAATATGTCGGTTAATTGTCATTTCTTCTGAACTTATTACTCCCGAGGAAAACCCACATTCTTGAAAATGACAAAATGTGAATTCTAGCACATTAACAGGCTTCATGTTTGAATCTTTAAAGGAACACAAGGCAACTGAACCCACAGTAATATCACATTGTACATATATCCACGGCAAGCAGAGCACACAAGCAAAGAATGTGCTATCTTCTTACGCTTACCTGTTATGCACATGCAGCACACAGATTGCTGCCTGTCAGGGTTGTCCAGTCCCTTCTCTACACTGCTATGCTATGTTTCTATATGTTCCAAGATATTCACAACTCATTTTCGGGTGCTCACAGTTGAAAACAGCAGCTCTGCTTGTGATTACTGGTACATAATGAGAAACTAGCCATACACCTGAATTTTGTTCTGTACTCGCTGTACTGAATTTTTGGTATTATGGTACCATATAGTAGACTTCAAAACAAAAATACAGCATTGAACATTAGACATACCAACAGTGACTAGTGCTGTTCAGGAGAATATTTAATGTACATCTGACATACCACAAACAGCTTTTACAATCAAAGACTAATATGGCGAGTTTATTATTGACGAATATATCACATTAAAATACTTCTGCAACACCTTGTTGCTATTCTCATAATGCTATTTTGTACTGTCTTTCTGGTCTACAATTTTCTGCACATTGTTTTCTGCACCCAGTAACTGACAAGGGCCGTCCCAGAAGTACTTGACCTAACAAAGAAGGCTAAAAATGTTGGAAAAAACATCTTTATTTTTCTACATTTTTTTTAAGTGAGTACCGGAAGTGCAAAATAGCCATCAGCTGCAGACTCCAGTTATTCATTCTTGGTAAATATTTTACCACCAAGCCCTTTCTTCAAAGTTGGAAATGGAAAACAATCAGAGGGCCCAAATCTGGTGATTAGGGTGCACAAGGAAGCAATTTGCACTTTAAGTATTGCTTTTGGCCATGGTGACAATGGATGTGTGAACTGGTGAATTGTCTTGATGAAACAAAACTATCCTTTTCGCTTGATTTCATCACTCAAATGCTGCAAAAAGTTTGCATAATACTCATCATTGATTGCTTTTTGGAGATAATCATTAAAAATTATTTTACATGCATCCCAAAAACCTGAAACCATGGTCCTGCCTGCAGAAGGAACTTTCTAATGTCCAAGTTTTTCAGTCAGTATGCGATGTACAGCACTTTTTGAAATGCCTGCAATGTCTGCAATGTCTGCTAGCAGATGCACCTTCAGTCGACAGTCACCAATTTCATTTTGTGGATTTTCTTGAGAGTATCTGGTGTGGTCACTCATTTGGTTGACCACTGTGATGTTCATCTTGGCAGCCCTTATGACCTTTTTTAAACTCTGTCGCCCAATAATTTACTGTTATAAGCCCTAGCTCAGCTTTAATATTAGTTAGACATCTTTCAAATATAAGTATTGTATCACATAATGATGAGCAGTTTCATCCATGTTTACAAATTTGCTGAGAGCATTGATGGCTCCCAATCAAATACTCAACAATGTAGCATTGTCAAACAAGCTTTATGATTGGTACTTTCTACCATAGGCATTTGTTTGAAACAGCAACCGCTATCTATATGTCAGGTCGGGTACTTCTGGACTAACCCTCATATATAACTTTTTATTTATTTGTTTATGTATTTATTTATTTGTTTATTCATTCATTTGTTTGTTTGTTTATTTATTTATTCATTCATTCATTCATTCAATCATTCATTCATTCACTCACTCATTCATTGATTCATTAATTGATTCATCCATTGATTCATTCATTGATTCATTGATTGATTCATTGATTGATTCATTCATTCATTGATTGATTGATTCATTCATTCATTCATTCATTGATTCATTCATTCATTGATTGATTCATTCATTGATTGATTCATTCATTGATTCATTCATTCATTGATTCATTGATTGATTGATTGATTGATTTATTGATTGATTGATTGATTGATTGATTCATTCATTCATTCATTGATTCATTCATTGATTGATTCATTCATTCATTTATTTATTCATTGATTCATTTATTCATTGATTCATTTATTCATTGATTCATTTATTCATTGATTCATTTATTCATCAATTCATTTATTCATTGATCCATTTATTGATTCATTTATTGATTTATTAATTGATTTATTCATTCATTCACTCACTCATTCACTCACAAATTTACACACTCATTCACTCACTCACTCATTCACTCACTCATTCACTCATTCATTGATTCATTCATTGATTCATTCACTGATTAATTGATTCATTCATTGATTCATTCATTGATTCATTCATTGATTCATTCATTGATTCATTCATTCGTCGATTCATTCATTCATTGATTCATTCATTCATTGTTTCATTCATTGATGCATTCATTCATTGATTCATTCATTGATTGATTCATTCATTGATTGATTCATTCATTGATTGATTCATTCATTGATTCATTCATTGATTGATTCATTCATTGATTCATTCATTCATTGATTGATTCATTCATTGATTCATTCATTCATTGATTGATTCATTCAGGGACTCTAATGACCTAGCTGTCGACGGGCCCTTAAACCCTAATCACTCACTCACTTGATTCATTCATTGATTCATTCATTCATTGATTCATTCATTCATTGATTCATTCATTGATTCATTCATTCATTGATTCATTCATTCATTGATTCATTCATTGATTCATTCATTCATTGATTCATTCATTGATTCATTCATTGATTCATTCATTCATCGATTCATTCATTGATTCATTGATTCATTCATTGATTCATTCGTTGATTCATTCGTTGATTCATTCGTTGATTCATTCGTTGATTCATTTATTGATTCATTGATTGATTCATTGATTGATTCATTGATTGATTCATTGATTGATTCATTTATTTATTGATTCATTTATTTATTGATTCATTTATTTACTTACTGACTGACTCACTGACTCACTCACTCACTCACTCACTCACTCACTCACTCACTCACTCACTCACTCACTCACTCACTCACTCACTCACTTACCTGCCGGCTCGCCTGCCTGCCCACCTGCCCGCATTACTCAATGAAAGATTAAGTACATGACTCACTAAAAGATCTAGAAGCATGAAAGAAAAAAAGGTTTTCCTACATTTTACTTAGAAATTCACAACTGATATGCAGAACACACTAAATTTAAAGTTGGCGTATTGTAGATATTATTATTACTAATCATGTAATACTCTAATAAGAAGCAGTTCTATACTCCTCTTACTTCTCTTAAAAGTTTAACATTCTATATGAACATCTTTGTTAGTTTTTGTGCTAAGTTTCATAAGGTGGATTACACTAAGAGGACTTAATGTACTTCTAAAATAAAGGCTAATGACCTATTTATAGTATATTTCATTATGATTGAATAAAATGTACAAAAAATATATAAATATAAGCCTTAGGCAGAATTTTGAATTTATTTTATCAGAACTGCTTTTGGAGTAGTATACCTACATAAGTTCTACCACAGTGGTGGTAAAATATGTATTAAGTGTATACTTTTAAACAACTTTTGCATTAAAACATACTTGTTATGCTGACATTACAGGGAGAAGTACCATATCTAAAGGATCATTGGTGCCAATTTGATGCTAGTATGGTGTTTTTCCTGTGGGTATCAGTCATCTTGCAGATGTTTGAAATGCTGGGCATTGTGCCAAGATTTAGCTATCTATCATTACTTAGAGCTCCAAGACCACTAATAATGATTAGATTCATCAGAGTCTTCCTCAAATTTTCTATGCCAAAATCAAGAATAAACCAAATATTCAAGTAAGTACAAAAGAAATTGGAGTTGTATGCTATATCCATTAGTGGAATTATGATGTAGATCTGCTGCTAAAAGTTATTATTTTTCTTCACCAGGCGCTCGAGTCAGCAGATTTATAATGTTACACTGTTCTTCTTATTCTTCATGTCATTGTATGGATTACTTGGGGTACAGTTCTTTGGTGAATTAAAGAACCATTGTGTCCTTAACAGTACGGATCCTAAGTAAGTAAAATATATTCAGGTGTACCTTCTTACAGGGAAGTATTAAATCCTTCACACCAGAATGTAACTTAAAATTCCTTTTAGAAAAACCATGTTGGTAAGAAGGCCATATCCAACAAAATAGTAAACAGATGGACAAACTTATAGAGCTGTGCTATTGCAGGATTTGCTCTCTTATATTGCTCCCAGCCAGTGATGTCCAGTCTACTCAGTTAATACATTTGTAGCATCTTTTCAGTCTAAACAGATGATTTGGGGCTAAGTTTCCACCCAATTAGAACTGGCAGCCAACTGTTATTGAGATATTATGAAGCTAATGATATTGAAGTTTTTCAATAAAATGATTGGCAGAATAACTGTTTGATATTCTTAAAATGATCTATTCTCTTAGCTTCTATGTTTCTTTTGTTTTACTAATGTATTTCAAGTTACCGTGTGAACTTCCAATTACATGTATTCTTGATTTCTTATCTATAATACTCAAGCAAAAATTGGAAATAACAGTATATTTTTACTCTCAGAAACTGAAAGAAACCAGGAAGCAAAATCGTTAAAACACATCCAAAAGTTCACAGAACTCTCTCTTTGGGAAATAAATATTTATCTTAAAACACAGACATTTTGACAAATTTCAAAATACCTGGCCATAGATTACCTCTACACTGACACACTAGAGGAAACCATGAATCCACAAGAAGCTGCAAAAATAGCTATGCCAATCAGCTATAACAACAGCTGATGACAGCAACAGCTATGGGCATCAGCAGACTTTTTTTACAGTGTGGGGGGCTGCATGTTGGAAGTTTGCAATCAAATAACATTAATTCATTATTCTGTTATCAAAATTTACAGTACTGTTGTGGATAACCATATTAATCTGTTCTGGATAAAAATTGTTCTTTGCATGAAAATGAAAACAATAGTCTAATATGAGAGAGCGTAATAGTCTAATAGTCAAGTCATTGACTGCACATTAAATTCATTAATTTCCAAGAGGGGCCGCAGTCCCCTGTTGGTCCCCCTTCATGATGCCCATGGCAACAACTTTGAGAGGGTCCTGTGTAGTAAGTGTTTAAATGAACTTTAATGCTACAAATGTCATTCTCCTAATCATTATTCAATTTTTTTTATGATAAATCACTTTTGTTTTTGAATTTTCAATATAAATCATTGCATGAAGCATTCGATACTTTCCTTATTGGTATGGTAAGTCATGTGTGTTTTGGTGACTCTATTTAAACATCTAGAGTTAATTCATTTTGGACTTTCTTGCTTGTTCGCATTAAATGCTTTATATATACAAAATATTTGGTAAGCATTACTACATTAAGATATCAGGATAGGGAGGTTTTAAAGAAGCTTTCAATGTAAGCAAATCATCAACATTGCTCACAGCAGTCCTTCATAAGAATTTGGAGTCATTTGCTTGTGTACTATAAGAAATGTTTGTCTTATAAACATACCATTCAGTGCAAGATATGACTATTTCAGTGGTGCTGGAAAGCATCTGTGACAATGATACAAAATAATTATTTGTTTAAATGAACTAAGTATAGGACAGACATTGAGATGGTTTTGTCTCATTGGGAGTGATAGGGAAGTTCAAGATAGCACTTACACAGTTTAAATAAATCTTTAAAGAAGTTTTTAAAGGTTTTCATGCAGATCACCATAGTCATCATATATTGTGAATCATAATAGTTGTTGCTGTTACTGTCATTCCATGTCATAAGCCAGATGCAGTATGTCACTTGTCTTTTGATGCTAGGCATGGCTTTGTCACCTTTCACCTTGATGTTCTCACTCTCTGTCTGTGACTTTATCTGGCTCCTTTATTTATATAACATATTTACATACATTATTAATATATATTTAGGCATAATTTCCATTTCATATGCCCTGTCAGAAAGTTATTTTTGTGTACAAATAAAAACAAAGTCTTCTGTAAGCAAGCCTAAAAACATATACATGTACACCAAATGAACAGAAACTACACTAATGGACAATAAAATTGAGCAAGTTGCATATACTAGGTGTCCCCAAAAAAAACACAGACAACGCTTGGTATGTTGTGAGGAATGGCAAACTGATTGGTTTTCAAATAGGAACCCCTGTCCGGAAATGCACTGTTTGGACGCTGGAGAGCATCAAAGTTTGAGAACGAACGGTTGTGACAGTTGGTTAACATTCGTTTCAGTATCTTAATACGGAAGGTATGCAACCCTTTAGCCATCTGTGCACTGGAGTGAACAACCTGAGCATAATAACATTCCTGCACATGCGCTAAATTCCTCCATGGAGTCCTTGGTGTGAATCCTAGTGCGTTACTTGTGTAGTTTCCAGTACAGTAACATTTCTTAACAGCGACACATGCCAATACACAGCTGCTGAAATGGCCGACATGAGCACGAGCACACTTTGATATGTGTGGAATCACCTCAGCGTCACATAATCAAATCGATCAATTGGTAGAGGTGGACCAGTTCCATGGCCAGTACTCTCACCAGATCTGAATCTCTCGACTATTTTGTACAGAGTTGCATGAAGAGTATGGTGTATGGTACTCCTTTAACGTGGTGGTGGTGGCGGTGGCAGTGGCAGTGGCGGCGGCAGTGGCGGTCATGGTGGTCGTGGTCGTCTTCAATCAGTGCCACCACCACTGCTACCACCATCAAGCAACAACAAATTAAGCATGCTTAATTACATTATCAAACTGAATTATTTCATCATTACTGCCAATCAGCACCCTTAAAAGCCTGTATGCAACTGCAACATAAATTTGTTTAGCTTTATTTTCATGGATAGTCAATTGTGCATACACACAAATTCATAAATTATGTATACAAAATTCAATTTTAATTTTTGTATCTGTTTTCTGTTACTTATTATAGATGTATACAAGAAATAGTTTCAAATAGTTAATACTATATACTGATGTTGCTAAAAACAACTAGTATCATTATGTCAGCCATGATACAAATGCTTTGCTTGAGCAGATGATGAGAAACAAAGGAAGTAAATACTAACAATTTGTCTGCAACCCTACTTATCTCCACTACGACAATGAATCACTCTCTAGAACATTTTAAAGTGTATTACTGTATGGCAAAACAAAGCAATGATATTTACATCACTCCCAGCTTAGTAATAAGGAAATAAAAACATACACAAAGCTGAACACACAAGCTCAGTATACCTGATATGTTGTAGTGCAATTGTGATAAAAATTTCACAATGCACAGATATTTTATTTATGAACTACTGTATTAGTTTGAGTATAAAAGGCAATTGTGTATTATTTTGTTCAAAGTAACTCAGAATAAAATGTTAAGTTAGAAACATCCCCTAAAGTTATGCTCATGCTGATTTTGCTACTTTATCGATATTATATTACACTTCTTCCTGTAGTAAGATGAACCTGTAAGCAAATAATTAGCACTGCCGACTGCGTAGTTCTCATGCCACAGTAACTTGCTGGACCTTCAGAACGTGCAAGAGGGACTCTGCCCACATGTTTGCTACTTCCTATGTCTAAACTATATTACTTCTTTAATTATTTTAGATGAAATAATATTAAATGCCAACACAATAAAGTGTGTTTTATTCAAATTTAAATTGTGGAATCTTATGGTTCATGAAAGGAACTTTTTTATAATCCATGCGTATTTACATTTGAAAGAATAAAAATTGCTTCGCTTAAACAAAAATAAAAACAGCATGTTTATATATCAGTATGAAATTCAGATTTTAGAAATCAAGATAAAGCTGGGTTTCAATCATTCAATTTAAATATTTCAGAAATATTATAACTTTGTTGGGAATTTCAAAAAGATACATTAAATTTGAACACTTTAATTACAAAACCATGATGTTATGAATATTAAGGCTTTTTACACAGGAATATATCCATATTGTCTCCAAATACAAAAGGTTTTGTTACATTTAAAAAGGTGTACCGTCAATTTTGTGTATATTTTGAATGATTTGAGATGGGATAGCCCATATATGGCTTACTTCTCATGCTCTGGCATGATGTTTCTCTCAGGATAACTCAAACTTCTGAATGTTGTAACTAAAACTATAATGTTCTCTTTGTGGCCGATTTGTGTCAGTACTGTTCAGAAAAGTAAATACTAGTATCTGAATATATTCTTTAAGGAACATTTTCTAGTGTTTTTTCCAGTACTGTTGACTTCTCAAATGAATGTTTTACATCTTTAAAAACTTTATTTTCTTTTTTGGATCACTGCTATCTTTGGGCTTTCTCTAGTAGCTTTCCTAATGAGCTACAGTGCTTGCAAATGCTATTAGAAACTTACTCTGGCATTGAAATGCCACTAAGAAATGGCATAACTGTTATACTAAATACTCTCAATGCCATTTTGTTTTTATGTACACCTTCAGGTGTGACTATGTAACCCAAGAACTCAATCTCCTATCTGAAGAAATTGCACTTTCATCCCAATATCATTAAATATCCTGCATACAAGCTCCAAATGGAACAAATGTTCATTTAAGTTTGTATCACATATGGAAATGTCCAAATATTGGATCAAAAACTGTTCATTGATTTTCTGAATATTGCATATATTGCTGTCAATAATGCATTTGAGCTGGTGGATAAAGCAAAAGTGGTACTTTTGAATTGATATAATTTCCCATTGTAACGAATGCTTTGTGTTGCCTTAATAACTTGTTTGGAGTCGATACATGATGTTCATTTTTATTTGTTCCTTCGATGGTCGAAGGTCACTCTCTGGTGAGACTTTAGTTGCAACAAGTTGAAGAATGACTACATAAGAGAGTGCCCATGTAGAATGTTGCAGTGGTGTTTAGTTCAGCTCTTAAGGCCTATGTTTGATATTCACAAAGTTTCTCGTAGAGCGTACAAAACTAGTTTCTTCTGGTGGTTTATTGGAAGACCTTCTGACACCAAAATTGTGAACTTAAGGATGTGTGTGTATGTATTAGGACAGTGGCTTAGTCAGCAGTAAAGTTTTTAAAATGTCTGGTGGCTAAAGACTGGAGGAATTTCAATGAATATCCATTACATAGAAAACTTAATGGATTAGATTTCCTTAGGTAAAGCAGAACCATACATGAAAAAAAATATTAAAAAGTTAAGTATTGTTTAGAAGGGGGTGCTTTTAATTAAGGATTTGATCTTCCTCTACACTGAGACATGTCTTGAAAGCAAGGAATGAACTTATTTTTGGTTAGGCATCTCAAAGACACAAAATACCTGTGTGTATACCCGTGTATCATTTATGTATGCCATGCCATAATGAAGTACCAAAAAATAATTGTGGTTATCGTTTAACATTTATCTTAGAATCCTGCATGCTGTCTCTTGGAATTCCACATGCCTGTCCAGAAAATCATCAATGCAGCAGTTCATATTGCGCTGATATCCCCCTTAATTGAGCAGTCTAGTTCAAAAATAACATTCCAACATGTAGACATAGTGGTGTATTGTCAGCTTCATATTGCTCTCTACTAGCGATGATATGCTGCATTGTTCTCAAAACTCTGAATACCTGTTCCCATATTATGTTGTTGTTAGCTAATGCTGGATTTCTGACAATGAAGTCATTAATCCTCTTGCTCTCCAATATTTTTCACAATGATATCGAAGAGAGCAATAGCAGTAATAGTAACCGCTTTTTAGAGAGCACCATATTTTTATGTTTTGGCGGTCACATCGCTCTCTCACAACCCCCAGAATGTCTGGAGGACCACACTTGTTGTTGGTTTACGGGTCTCACCGACCTGACCGGGAGAGTTATCAAAATAAATTCACCGACCATATCCTCTGATTACCCATCAGAGGACGTATTACATGCCATGACAGGTCAGCATGTTGGGGTTAAGATTTTATAGAGAAATTAGAGAAATGGGGAGGTTGGAAAAATAAAGACTCCCTAGCCCTCGGGAACCCTAATAGCATCGGGTCGGAAGAGAACAAGAGATGACCAAGGTAAGGTCAGATAGAAAAGTTACAGTGAGGAGCAAAACACCTGTAAGTGGAAGTAATGTTCTGCTCAGCTTGAGTACCTTGTGGTTGCCATTCACATATCCCCTAGACGGAGACCCCTGATTTGATTGTAACTCTTCATAAGTGATTATCCATCCTAATCAACCTTCCAATTAAAATTCTTCGAGATTGATAGGTGAAGTAGCTCGTCGCGCATTTGACTGACTTCGACAAACAATGTCAGCCCGTCCTCTCCTTGGCATTGTAATGATCACGGTAAAAGAGCACGGAATTGTTTTCACAGTCACTCAAATTTGTTGAACTTACCTTCAGAACTTTACTTCATTGAAATCCTCAAACTAATTCCTCGAGTTTGGCTAAAACAAAATTGAATGATTTTTTTTTTTTTTTTTTTTTTTTTTTTTGTTCTAAGCCTCCAAAGTCAGTTTACCTTCATGGCATGACTGATCAAAATTAATTTTGGCAAACTTTAATTAAATTTGATTTAACCAAATCTGTTTTCAAAATTCACTATCTTTTATATGAAAACGCGATTTTAAATGTAAGAGACAGCTGTCAAACAATAGGTCCACCACAAATGCCATATCATGAAAGTAATCCGAAGTCAATTCCCATATAAAATTACCAATTTAGATTTTTTCACTTTTTAACCTCCGTATTTGGACCCACACACCAGCAGTGCCCAACGAAAGTTGCACACTGAATTAACAGTCGATGAGGAACATAAGTCTATGCTACCTCCTTACTTCCTACAATACCAAATTTCACCAGCCATCCCATATTATGTGGACAGGTTCAAAGGACATTCTCATGGTATAGTTGTGGAAATACCTCAAACATTTACTAGGGGGCAACTGCAGGTGAAAAATACACTAAAAATCACACCTGATACCAGCCACTGACTTAGCTGCTGAGGCTGATAGAAATGCCACAGCTATACATCATTAGATGGCACAAAGTGGAGCTGCATTTCTAGGTAACCGCAGACTCACTTCAAGGAGTGACATCATAAATTAGAAAGCAAAGGCAAAAATAAAAATGAACACTAGGTACACTACTCCCACTCACTACATGTTAATCAGATATATTATATTTTCTCTGACTATCTTCTACATTGGTATAGATGAGTTTCCTACTTTTATATGATTCTTTGATTCTGTCATTGACTGTGTGTGTATGTGGTGTCCTTGTATATGTTTGATTTCTATTCTACCTATTGATTCCTTCTTTAATACAAATTTGGGTATTCCTATTTCAACATGCACTTCTTATGAGTGAAGTGAAACTCTCCTTGCAATATTTCCAGCATTTTTCTTGCTTTCATTTTGAGTGTATTTAGTTTTGAACATTTTTACATAACATGTTTGAAAATACATTCACTTAAGGAGAAGCAGTCTAACCACGGTGTTTGTAATATTCCTCCTCCATTGCCTCTTTTCCATTGCACAACTCTCTACTGTGCCAAATACTGCTAAATGTGATGGACAAAGAGATTCAACAAAAATGGAAACCAGGTCATAATAATGAAAATTGTGCTTTATATGGTTTCACTTCTGTAATCTTTAAATGCTCTATTAAAACAAAATGGAAAATTTGGAGGTACACAATTTCCTATGTTGATTATGCTAATTGTTATGCAGGATTTTACATCATAGTAAGAATATCTAGTCAGTTTCAGCCACCCTGTACTATCTTTATCACCACTGTACAGTTTGCAGTTTGTTTTAAACAAGAAGCTTCTTGCGACAGTTACTGGAGGGGCATGTTTCCACATGGTTTCCATGGCAATCCCTCCCCTCTGTTGCTCCACTCATTAAGGTTCCATCACACTCTTTTCCCTTTGCCTATGAGCTCAACTTTTAGGGATAGCATTTTGCCATTTTATGCTATATTGTTGTGCATGCTTTCATATTGCTTGCTAGGTGTTTAATACAACCTGACAATGCTGTCCTTCCAGTTCCCTGCTATGAATGATCTGTTAAATGTTTCTTCTCGTTTAAATACCACTGTACACTAAATTGTGAACCACTGCCACTGCCACCGCCACCTAATGGATAATTTTAAGAAAGTGGTCTAATGTGGGATAAACTTGAAGTACATTTACAGGTACAGAGCCTGCTGGTATAAATATCTAGGCCTAACATAAACATTGCATACATTTTACATATGTATAGTATGAGGATCACTAAAAATTTTGAGAGTGGGCAACAGTGAGTTTTGATAAGCCAAAGCATGTCTTCCTAGCTGTAGGTTGAAGTTTAAATAGAAGGTGAGCAAGGCTGAGTGTGCTCCAACATTGTCCAGCATCAGTTCTGTATATGTGCATGAAGGTGTCGCTACACTATATACCAGGATGGATCTCAGGCGCGAGCATTTCCATGCTGTGTGCTTCTATGACTTAAATAATGGGAGAGAAAATGACTTGAAAGACTGCATGTCACATTTGGGGATCTTTACCTTTTGCATCAATGATTTGCAGAGTTTAGAACAGGAAGCAATTCCCTCGAAGATGAAGACCATGTAGGACAGCCCATTATAGCAACAAGTATGAAAATATGGTGAAAATGGAGCACATGTTGCGGGAGGATCATTGTTGCATATATTCAATTCAAGAAGCCTTGAAAATTGGAACAACAGCAGTGAACATCATCCTTGAACAAGAGCTTCACATTAGGAAGCTCTGCAGTCTTTGGACCCCCCTACTTCACAAATGAGCAGAAACAGGCATCTGTGCAATGGTTTCAGGAATTCAGAGAAACTTTCGATGTGGTAAGATCCAAAAACATATTTAACATTATAACAGGTGATGAAAGCTGGATATACCTGTATGATCCAGAAGCTAAGCAACAGTCATCCATCTGTGTCTTCCCAGGAGAGAATAACCCAACAAACGAGGGGTGAGCAAGAGGTGTTGGCAAGAAGATGATCTTTTTGTTTTTCTTGGCTAGTGGTCTTATTGCCATAATTCCACTTGGGGGTTAAAAGACTTACTGCCAGATGTACACTACAAAATGTCTACCAAAGTCTAATGAACTGAGAACAAAGTGTCCTAAGACCAGTCTGTGTGGAATTTTGCTGCAGAATAACGATGTCTCTGTTCACACTTTACTAGAAACAATCCAATTTCATCAGGTGCAAGATATTTGTTGCATCATCCCTATTATCTAGATCTGGCCCCATGTGACATTTTTCTGTTCCTTAAAATCAGAGATTCAAAGATATGGAATGGCAGTAATAAATTAGTAATTATGGTGGTGCCCCAAAATGATATTTGCTTTCAAGAAAAACAAAACATATGAAGGAGTTGCTATTACTAAAATAAAAGGTCCAATGATTTGAACCACTTAAAGCTGCAGTAGTTGTGTATGAAGAATTTATTTGCACTTTCCCCAAAGAAGAATGGCATTTGACTTTTCAAAAGTGGTTTGAAAGGATGAGACATTGTATAAAATGCAATGGAGAACATTTTGATAAGGTGCGATAACCCCATCTAAATTTTTAAAACTATGTTGTGTCATTCTCAAAACTTTTAGAGTGATCCTAGTATTAATAGTATGGGCATACTGTGCCAGTAGGAATACCTTTTCTGTTTAGTCATCAGATAGACCCCTATCCAGCTGTAACTTCTTCCAATGTATAGCTGGATATAACTGGAAGGGTTCAGTGCAAATTATTGTTTTCATTGTAGTCTTTCATTGTCATAATGCATGTGGTATGCATAAGCATTCCCTTTGTGAGACACTGCTACTACTACTACGTACTACCTGGATATCCTTGACCTTGTATGCTCAAAGTGGCTTAGGACATAAACTGGTCAGCCCAAGAATACAGGTCTGAGACTTTTCCAAGAACACTTTGTGTCATACAACATTTAGACATTCAACATCAATTTTGCGTTCAATATCTTAAGCTGCATTAATTGAATTGTCAATATGAATATGTAAATGTGGTACCCTACCTTTTGCCAAGTATATTGTAACAAAGGCTTGTATTTGGGTTCTGCTAACATATATCATTGAAGTTAATCAGTTTTTTTTAAGGCTAGTAAAGATTTTGTTGTGGGATTGTAATAAACATAATTTTTTGAATCCTGTGTACAGTAAAGCTGTGTAATTGAAAGTGCTTTATCATGCTAAACTTAATATTTCAAATTTCTGTTTATTTTTCTTTTGGTTCTTCTTTTACAGCTACATTACCATCAATAGTTTGGCTATACCTGACACTTTCTGTTCTGTTGATCCAGATTCAGGATATCAATGTCCTGAGGGCATGAAATGCATGAAACTGGAACTTTCTAGGTATATAATGGGGTTTAACGGCTTTGATGAATTTGGTAAGCATTGTGATATTCTTAATGAAGTTTCCAGGTCACAATATATATAGATATACTATGCAGTTTTTACTTGTTAAAGATTGCAAAAATATTAGTAATTCAAAAACATTTTTATGACAATCTCAGATAATGAATGTTGGGGAGATATTATTTGTAGTTAGGAAGAAATGGATCTGGTTAGTAAATTAAACTGAAGTATGTAACACAAACTATTTTGTTAATTATAAAGAATAATCATAGCTCTGTAACAGGAATGTGTAAGTTCTCAACAGTAATTGGACAAAGTAGTGTTATTATTTTGCATAGACTGGGATAGAATCTGGGTTAGCCCCAGGATATAAAAACATTGTAAAAAGCTTAGTAAAAATAAACAAATATAGTTTTACTGTTGCAGAATTCAGTTATTGATTTGTGTTATCAAGCAAAAAAAAAAAAAAAAAAAAAAATCATTTTCATAACTGCAATTTGCAAGAAGAAAATTACACTGGTCTACAAATATTAACTTTTTCTCTTTCACAAGAATTAAAATAACAGATTCTAAAAGTATTTTTCGTGCTGAATTCAAATATAATTACAGTATGTCCGCATCGGGCAGGAGTTTTGTGTGATATTCATTTGAATTTTTATAATATTCTAAAAAATCTGTAACTAGCTATCTAACTCAAAATTATAACTACTGATTCTGACTTACCTAGAAAGTGGTAGATAGTGATTTTCGGGTATATTTTGCATCTGGAACGTCTCTCATTTTAGTCCAACAGTAGTCAGCCAGCATATTGGAACTCCACTTGCCTTGGTACCTCTTCTCTATCGTAGAAATTTGCTGATGAAAACGCTCACCGTGTTCATCGCTGACAGCTCCAAGGTTTTTGGGGAAGAAGTCCAAGTGAGAGTCCAAGAAGTGAATTTTTAAAGACATGTTGCATCCCATAGCTTTATAAGAATGCAGAAGATCAGCCACTATGTCACGATAGTTTTCTGCTTTATGGTTTCCAAGAAAATTGCAACATAAAGTTTTGAAAGACTGCCAGGCTGCTCTCTCCAGTGGATTTAAAGTCCCTCGAAATGTTCATCAGCCATTAATGATCGGATTTGTGGTCCTATAAAAACTCCTTTCAATTTAGCACCACTGACTTTGGGGAATTTCGATTTCAAGTACAAGAATCCATCAGAAAGTTTATCCATAGCTTTGACGAAATTTTTCATAACTCCTAACTTAATATGCAATGGAGGTAAAAATATTTTTTCAGGATTCACTAAAGGGACACATGCCACATTTTTCTGGCCAGGGAGAAGATATTCACGTTTTGGCCATGACTTTCTAACCTAGTGAGACTTATGACTTGAAGCTTTCCCGGCGTTGATTATTGATGATAGTTTCTCGGGCTAACAGCCAGGTCAGATTAGGGTAACTACCCAAGCTTTCAGCGACTAACTCTGCCGCCATCCTCAGGGGAACTGAATCTAGGCTACTGATGTTGCGATATTTATACCTAGAGCGTGGCCGATAGGAACCGCCCACTTTCTTACCATTGGCCGAGCTCCGACCGATGGAGGCACGTGCGGAACCAATAGGAAACCATGTGTATAGGAAACCAACTCACACTGATCTATACCTTAATAGCACCAGCTGTCATCACCCGGCACAAAAGCAGACAGTCCTCTCAACACTCATACATCGAGCGATTGCTAACTCTGATCTTGAAAATCTACCTCAAGAAATACAACACCTGCATACAGTTTTCAGACAGAATCAATACACTAACCAGGAAATAAACAGTACTTTTAAGAAAATGCACTCCAAACGAAACCGTGAACCTAATACAAAGAAAGAACATGCAGGCTTAGCAGTCATCCCTTATTGTGGCGTCCTGTCGGGGAAAATTGGAAGATTGCTCATGAAATATCAAATAAAAACCGTATTCAAACCCCCAACCAAAATAAAACAGTTTTTAGGTTCTGCTAAAGATAATTTAGGTCTTCGTGCACCAGGCATTTATGAAATCCCATGCAGTTGCCGCAAAGTTTACATAGGACAAACAGGTAGAACTGTAGAAGATCGCATCAAAGAACATCAACGTTGTATTAGACTAGGATACCCAGAAAAATCCGCAGTGGCTGAGCACACATATAACACAGATCATAAAATCAAATTCGCCTCTACAAAAATTCTTGAAAAGTCCTCTAGGTACTACGATAGGGTGATTAAAGAAGCTCTATACATTAAAGCGAATAAAAAAAACTTCAACAGGGATGAAGGCCTTCAAATCAGCAAAGCATGGACACCATGCATTCAGCATATCTCTCCTCCACAGTGCAGAGAAGCATCGGCAATGACCTGATTGGTTCCGCATGTGCCTCCATCGGCCGGAGCTCGGCCAATGGTAAGAAAGTGGGCGGTTCTTATCGGCCACGCTCTAGGTATAAATATCGCAACATCAGTAGCCTAGATTCAGTTCCCCTGAGGATGGCGGCAGAGTTAGTCGCTGAAAGCTTGGGTAGTTACCCTAATCTGACCTGGCTGTTAGCCCGAGAAACTATCATCAGTAGTGAGACTTCTTATCTCTGCTGTCCCACTCGCACAAAAAGCAGCAAAATTTGGTGAACCCAAGTTGCAAACCAAGCAATAAAGCAATTACCTTTAAATCACCACAGATATTCCATTCATATTTTCCATATTGTATTTTCTCTAAAATTAGTTTCATATTTTGATATGTCTCTTTCATAGCAGCATGCGCTACTGGTATTGATGGAAGTTCATTGCCAATATGTAGCAGCACAGCCTTCAAACTTACTTTAGAGGAGTCTATGAACAATCGCCACTCATCTGGTCGGTGTTGATGCCCAAGAGTTTCCATAAGTGAACAAATATTATTACAAAACACAACACCATATTCTTCAGAGAAGTATTCTTTGAAAACACTATGGCGGCTACGATAACTACTTATTCTTACATCTTTTTGGAGTAAATTCCACCCTTTGAGTCTGGAAGTTAAAACTTCAGCTTGCAGTTTAGACAGATTTAAATCCCGAATCAGGTCATTAAGGTCTTGCTGATTGGGAAAGTATGGTTCTGATGAACAGCTACTGGCTTCATATGTAAGATCATTTTTATTTTCATCTGAATCATTTTGAGTTTCAGTTAGGTCAGAATCAGAGTTATCACTTAAGGTTGTATCTACATATACTGGTACGGGGAACTCTTCACTGTGTAAGACAGGTCTCAATGCAGATTGCAAATTCGGATACTTAACTGTATATTTTGTTTTAGATGTGATTCCTTTAATATTTGTCAAACAAAAATAACAGTCAGTTGAATGATCCTTCGGTTCCCTCCAAATCATGGGAATTGCAAATGGCATATGATGTGTGCCATTTTTCCACCCAGTCAGCAGTCTAACACACGAAACACAGCATGTATTTGGGGCCCAGCTCTTATCAAAATCACCAACTTGACAGCCAAAGTAAAGATGATAACACTTCTTTACAAGTGGGGTCATATTTCGCCTCTGAGACTTGAAGGTCAGCTCACCACAAGTATAGCAGAAATTATCTGCATGATTTACATACTTTCTTGGCATGATGAAAACATTAAGCACTGAAATACAACATGCACAACATACACAATACACTTCTAAACAGAAAGGAAGGAAATATTTCACTAGTGAACAATGTCACAGTCAGCTCAATACTGACACATCACAATGCCAGACAGGTCTGAGCATGTCTAAACATGAATGAACCTGCACAGTCTTGTTTTGTGGTGCTTCAGCGTGGTATTACAAATAATTTCAATAAATACGGCTTGAGTAAAATAGCTACATATGAGGTAAAGGTTCCTATGACAGGTCAAAGAAAACGCTAAAATCATATTTTGAAAAGTAGCTTTCACAGAAAAACTATGCCTGATGGGAAAATTCTGACTACATATCTGAATTCAGGATGAAAAAATGCACTAGATTCACTATTCAGATTTCTTGTGAAAAAAATCTTGTCAACCAGTGTTACCCTTATATTTTCTTTCTTGGAAAGTTAAAGTGATGTAATTAATAAGTAGAGATGGTTTTCAACACACAACTTCACTACTTGAAATTTTTGTTAAGAACATGTTTCAGAAGAGCCAGCTAATAATGGAGGGAAGATCCTTTGAAACTGTTGGATAAAAATCCCTGGTAGTGAAGTTGTGTGTTTAAACCAATCTCAGTTTATTAAAAAATTGTGTGACTTCGAATAGATTAATTTTATTAATAGGGGATAAAACTTCAAAATCCTAATTGCATAATTGATGAAACAATATTGCCTATTAAGCTACAATTAAAATTAAGTATAATAGACTTTGTGAGAATGATGTGCACAAATTATTTAGATTAATTACTGAGTAAATTTTATGAGATTATATCCCTTACTATATTTAGAAATGGAAAACAGGTTTCTGGAACTTCTTGTCATCAGTTTCTGGTCGAATGATGGGATTACTCCTTATGGTGTTTGGCCTTGTTCCTGATGGTGGTTGAATGAACCTCTGTATTAGTGTGTCACCTTGCAGGATTGAAACATTAAGTATAAAAAACTCTCTGGATCTACTTAAAAAATAAAAGTTCTAGAAATAGATTAAACAGATACCTTAGTCTCCTTTGATGTCATGGCTCCTTTTCCAAGCATACAAATGAAAAACCTACAAACATACATCAGAAAATGGTTGTCAGCAATAGGAAAAAGCTAAAGTAACCCCAAAATACATCACATTAATCGTAGGGCAGAATTATTTCACTTTCAATGAAAAATATTATAAACAGAACTTGGGTTTAGCTATAGGCAGCCCGCTATCACCACTATTAGCTGAGCTCTTTGTGATGCATTAGAAAGTCATGAAGGCCGTGTATTCAAACTATGATACAGCTTTTTTGATGATAGTTTTGCAATAATTTGAGAAAAAAACTATAAATATCACAATGGAAATAATGTAATGGTCAGGTACCTTTCCTTAATCATACAACCATCAAGAAAGGAAACTATGAAAGGAATGTTTGGCACCCAGAGGAAACCCATACTCACCAATAGTTACATAAAACAAAATTGTTACTATCCTGTTCCCTGAAATTGTAGTACTCAATAATCTTGTGCACAGATAGATAATGTCCCCATGAGCAAATAAGGATATGACCATGAGTTAAACAGGTATGGTAGACATAGCTGTAGGAAATGAATTCTGGACAGAGCAGTACATTAAAAAGTGTCAAAAGGGGCTTGCAGCTACTTTAACCCACTTATTAAACTGCTCCATAAATGAAGAATGTCTCCAAATTGCTTAAAACTGGGAATCATTTAACCTATCTTTAAAAAGGGTAAAAGAAATAATGTCAAAAATTATAGGTCAATACCATTAACCTCTGTGATCGGAAAAGTTTCTGAAAAGATTTTATTAGTTGGACTGGTTGACTTTCTGAATAGATACAACATGTTAAATTGCCATCAACATGATTTTAGAAAAAGTACATCAACAACCACAGCAATTATTGATTTTATGCACAAAGATTTTTGGAAAGTTTAGACAAAGATTTGAGTATTGGGGGGAGTATTCATTTATCTGTTGAACACATTTGACTGTGTCTTACATCAAATACTTGTTAATAAACTAGAAACTTATGGCATATGAGGCAAAATGCTAAATATAATTAAGTCTTTTCTAACAAGGGAAGTATACCAGCTCGGACAGCTAAAACTGGCTGGAAACACATGTTGTACCTGTTCGAATATCTATCATCATTCACTGCTAAAATTATGTGTGCAGCTGCTAGCGCCATCTGAAGCCTCACTTTGCCATTAGCTGTACAGGTATTACAAGCGTAATCATTGCAGTGTTTGGTAACAAAGTGCATGTACAAGCATCAAACTTGAGTAGGCTGAAGCCAGTTAATCTTATGAAGATTGTTAACCTGCTGCACAGAAAGGTGCGTTGAACTTACACACTAGATAATGAGTATGTAATTGGAGTGGAGGATGAGCCATTTGCATGTTATGTAACATCATAATGTAAAACTCTTATGGGGATTTAACAGAAATACATACACATTGGATAGAAATAGTGATTGTGAGTCTGATAGTGCAAAAGAAACTGCACATGAATATGAAAGTTCCAACATTTCTGGAATGTCCTCTCCAGCAAATAAATGAGTGGCAAATCAAAGTGAATATGCACCTTCACATGAAAGTATCATGACCCAGTGTGTTATAGTGTAGTAATGACTGAGCATTGGACAATATTTATTAGGGTTATTTTAATCTCAGTTACCACTCTTACAGAAAACTTATGAATCGTTATAGCTGCATTTGTTCAAAATCCAATTGCAAGATGATTTTAGATTATGTGACATGCAAAAGGCAAGATTCAGGCCACTTCATTGGAAATAAAACATCTAAATTGAAGGCTATAAAATATCTGTAAGAGCACAGTTTGACAAAGCCAGAGACTATGGATCATGCAGTCCACTATTGGTACAGTCAACCATGGGCTCGTACAGATTCTTTAACAGCCTTCAGTTTTGCTGTTTTATTTCACTAGAAGTAGCCTGGGTCTTCCTTTTGTGTGTCACATAATCTAAAATAATTTTGCAGTTGGACTTTGAATGAATGTAGCTATAACAGTTCATCACTTTTCTGTAAGAATGGAAAGTGCGATTAAAATAATCCTCATAAATATTGTGCATTGTTTGGTCATCAATACCCTGCAACACACTGGGTCGTGATATTTTTGGGGGTGAAGGGGCCTATTCACTTTGACTTGCAGTGTTTTCTCTGCCACCAGACTCACAATCACTATTCCTATCCAACGTGTCAGTGTGTATTTCTGTAAATACCCATAAGATTTTTAAATTATTTTTTTTTATATTAATGTTCTCCAATGTAGTGTCATATTAGATGGTTTTACATTATGATGTCACATAACATGCATGCAAATGACTCATCCTCCACTCCTATTGCATACTTATTATCCAGTGTGTAAGTTCAACGTACCTTTCTATGCAGCAGGCTAACAACGTCAACAGAATTATTTTCATGCTTGACGCCAGTACATGCACTTCACTACCAAATACTGCAACGGTCATGCTCATAGTCTCTGTACAGCTACAGTGAACCTAGTACGCCAACCTTCAGATGTCACTAGGGCTGCATACTTAGTTTTACAGATGAATGACGTTAATAGCTATTTGAACAGATACATTATGTTTTAAACACATTTACAATTTGTTTTAGCCGTTCAAGTTGGGATACTTCCCTTGTAAGTAACAGAAAATGTTCCACAGAAATCAACCATAAGATAGGTTTAGAAATACTAAGTATCTATCAGATCAAAAAGTAGTAACAACTGGAGTGCCACAAAGGTCTGTTCTGGGGCCAGTTTTATACCTTATATTTGTTAATAACTCATTCTGTAAAACAGCTAGCGGTCTACCTAAGTAGCATAAACTTAAAAGTTAGATCTACGAAAAGTAAAATGATCTTACTTGAATACTTTAAAGCAAGTGAAACAGATGACATCTTTGAATAATACTAGAACTGAAAAAGTTGATAGCCATAACTTCTTAGGGATGCACACAGATAATAAGCTAATTTGGAAAGCTTATATTGACTATGTAAAAAAATAAGCTCTAATATATATGCTTTAAGACAACTATCACTGTACTTAGATAAAAAGACATTACAAACCTAATATTTCGGACTCATCAATCTTCATATTTCCTATGGCATAGAATTATGGGGAAGCACCAGTAATGCAAATATGAATAGGGTGTTAATGTTACAAAACAGATACCTATGTTGTATTTATAGACTAGCAAACACTGATTCACGTGGAAATGTATTTAGAGATAATAAAATGGTTACTGTAGTTGGACTATATGCATATAAGGTAATTGCATTGCAACTGAGAAGGAAAATAATGATTCAAGTAACAGTACACTATATTACCGTACCAGAGGTAGAGATAACTACCACAGAATACATGTAAAACTTAGTTCAACTTGTAAGGAACCATTAATTAAAGGACAGTTATTATTAGGGCTAGGAAGTTCATGCATTTGCATGTTTTTTCATAGGGGTTAAAAATGTATGCTTTTACATTATGTGCACGAATTATGAAATGTTAAGTTACTTGGACGTGATTTTATGGTGCATATAACTGCATATTTTCTTGATTTTGATAAATGCATATTATTTCTATACTATAGCCCCTATATAGCATATTTTGATTATTTTTATGGTTTTTTTTCCACCCGGATAATATTTTTCATATTGGTAGTGTTGCATATAATGATGTAACTCAGGAGGTGGCGAGAAGCAATGCTGAGTCATGTTGTTATGTAGTGAATCCCCTGTTTCCATCCTTTCATTATATGTATGTGCGTAGAGAATAATCAGTGCGTTATCTGAGAGGTTTATATTAACAAAGACAAAGTACAGGTCAACGTTTTGAGCAGCACGATTATAGCAACGCTTGCCTCTGCGTGGTCTTCAAACGTAATAGTGTTGTGAACTGGTTCCCTCCAAATTAAATTAGGTGTATAAAATGTTAAAAAGCTCTTCAAATGCCGAAAATAAAACCAACTTAGAGTGCTAGATTAATTAATTTACAGAAAGAGTTTTCGGGTGATTTAATATCTACAGATAATAGGGCACTGTTTTGTGGAGCGTGTGACAAAAATATAGGGAGTGAGAAAAGATTTCAAATAGTTCAGCACATAAGCACAGCAAAACATAAGGAGAATTTAATCAGAAAACTTGCAAACAAATAACCTGTTCTAAAACAATTAGTAGAGTGTTTAGTAAGTAGGGTTACTGAATTTTCCTATGACTTGTGCCAAGTATTTTAGCTGCTGTTATTCCCTTGTTCAAAATTAATAATCCGATATTTAAAAACTTTCTTGCCTAGTGTACTCAAAAACATGTGCCTGAAGAAAGTACACTGCGTAAGACTTATGTAGGGCATTGTTACAATAACGTATTGTCAAATATACAAAATTTAGCGGATCAGTTTGTGTGGTTGTCTGTTGATGAAACCTCTGATTCTGAACGCCGTTCTATTGCTAATATAATCGTGGGTGCCTTAAATAATGAACAAAAGACTAGAGCTTATCTCCTTAATGTGTGCAAATTGTCGGCCACTGACAATGTAACTGTGACACAGTTTGTGATAGACTCTTTGAAATTACAATGCCCATGTGGAATCGAATGCAACTGGTTGCTTTTATTTGTTACTGATGCAGGTCCTTATATGGTAAAATCAGGACAAACGCTGAAAGGTATTTTTCCTAACTTAATTCATATAACTTGTTAGGCACACGCTCTTCATCGCATTTCTGAGATAATACGCGATTCTTTCCTACTGGTAGATAGATTTGTGTCCAGTATAAGGAGAATTTTTGTTAAATCTCCTAAAAGAGTTAAGTTGTTTAGATCAACAGCACCTAATATCCGACTTCCTCCTGCACCGGTGTTAACTCAATGGGGAACATGGGTCGATGCAGTTTTATATTATGCTGAGCACATAGAAATAATCGAAGAGGTTCTTAATTCATTGGGCTCGAACGATGCTTCATCAATACAAACTGTGCAAAATATCCTGTCAGGCACTGGGTTAAAGAAGCATCTTAGTTTCATATCTGCCCATTTTTCTTTCTTACCAACAGCCATAATGGCATTGGAAGCTGTAGGATTTCCTTTGCATGAATCACTTACTGAGCTTGAAAAAACAATATGTGATCTGAGTTCGGTTCCTGGTAGCATTGGACAAAAAGTGAAAGGGAAGGTGTATTATGTAATTAAAAAAAATTCTGGTTATAAACAGATGTGCGATATTTGAGACATCCTCGAAAGAAAACCATCTGTCACACCAAGAGACTTGACTCTCTCTGTGAAACAGTTAACATCATTTAAAAATGCCCCTATAACATCTTGCAACGTGTAAAGAAGTTTTTCACGTTACAAAAGTGTTTTGCCAGACAATAGGTGATGTTTTACTGTTGAAAATTTGTGTAGTGTTGGTTGTGAACTGCAATTTAGCAGTTAATACTAGCAGCAGGACCACTTCTGCTTCAACCTCTAAGGAATAAGGTAACTTTATTATTTACACTAACTCGACTACTGCAAAGGGCATGAACTGTTTTAATTCAATAGTGCATATTTCTTGGCATATTTTGAAGTTTTTAAGAGCATATTTGCATGCATATTTCAGTGTTTTTTAGGGCATGAACTTCCGAGCCCTAGTTATTATATATCAAACTGCTAGGGCCTGTTAAATTACATAAAGGAAAAATGCTTTAAAAATGAACTGAAAACATATTTAACTCAGAAATGTATATGTAGATTAACCGAATTATAACACTTATGTAATGAATTGTAAAATTGTAAATAGTAACTTACATTTTGGATCTGATAGCATACTATATTGTATAGCAAATATGTCTATAAAATCATTTTACTTTTTTACATTTGTGGTAAGATATTAATGTGACCTCTGTAAAAATTTAAGTATATCGATTGTTAATGTAGAATTTAACAATGTCTGAAACTTGTATGAAGTCTATAGAGACAATAAACTATCACCACTGCCACTGCCACTGCCACCGCCACTGCCACCGCCACCAATCATCATTGTTTTTAAAAAAAACAAGCAGAACCATTAAATAGAAATAGAGTAAAAGGGTTCGACACACTCATTCCAAATGAAAAAGAAAAGATTTTTAAGAATTTCCCTACCATCTAATGGCTTTCTATAAATTTCGGAGGATCTTCAAAAAGCTCAATATCATTTTGACCTCAAAAAATAGTTATTCGATTAAGAACATATTAAATTCTAAATTAAAAGATGATGTTCCACAGGAGAACAAGCCAAGAATATACCAGATCAGTCACAATGACTGCAAAAATATCTACACCAGGAAAACTAAAAGAAATCTGAAAATAAGTGCAACAAAACATACCAGAAATATAAAGCAGAAACAGGAAGACAGATCAGTGGTACTGTGGCTTCTTTGGAAAGAATAACACACCAAAACACAAATCTTATAACACTAAAAAATATTTCAGGAAAAGCACAACTTACAGTTTGGGAGAACATTTTGCACTTGAAAGAACAGAAAGTGTTTTCAGTGCTGAAATCCCACCAGGTGATGATCCTAATTCAGAGGTTCATGTACCACTAGGTGCAAGAACTGCAAGGAACGATGCTGGCAGTCGACAAGAGCTGATGATGGGAGAGAGTAGCTCCAGAAACATGTTTTCCATTTTTAAATTTGGTAAAGTGATCACCTTTAATAATGTTGTTTATAAAATATGTTTTCAGTTGGTCTCTCTGATTTATGTGTTTTTTGTTCCCTTAGCCACCAGCATTTTTACTGTTTATCAAGCTGCCTCACAAGAAGGCTGGGTATTCATCATGTACCGGGCAATTGATAGTTTACCAGGATGGAGAGCAGCATTTTATTTCAGCACTATGATATTCTTCCTTGCTTGGCTTGTGAAGAATGTATTTATTGCAGTCATTACAGAAACTTTCAATGAAATAAGAGTACAGTTTCAACAAATGTGGGGTGTTAGAGGACATATTACAAATAGCTCAGCTTCACAGGTATGTTTTAAATATAATAATACAAATCTTTTGTATGAGAGGAATAAACATTATTCACATATGATGTTCACTTGTGCATTGTTTAATGAATTTATTTTATAAACAGAATTTAAGCTTGCTATTTGAAGTCACAATTGCGAATATGAAGCATAATTGGGAGTACTTAGTATGAGGTAGTGCTTTTATTTTATTTCTTTTGGGTTCTAGTTCTCATAGTACCATAATACATCCTGTGTGAGTATTTTTAAAATTTAATTGCTCTTTCACACCAGCTGTATTAAGGTTTTCTTTTTCAGAATGGAGGAAAGATTCATTTATGGACTCCCACTGTGTTGGAGGGCACAGTGGGGTGTGTTGGCTTTGCCACTCTGGCACTAAAAGACTTCCACCGGATAGGAATGTCATTGATTTTTGAGAGGATATTTTAGGATTGACTTTGTGCAGTCCCGCATAGCACCCGCGTTAGTCTATGTTGGAGTGCATTTTAAAGTCTTCAGTTGCTTTATAGTTACCATTCTCTAGTACAGTGCATCCAGGATTCACATTAGGGTGTCTTTTGTGTGGATGTCTGGACATCAGCCTACCACAGAATAAGATTGCAGATGTTGCTGCTGTGAATGCAGCAATTTTATCTCCCAGGTGGTTTAACTCTTGCATTTCTTCTGATGATTATAGTACTGTTTTACATAATTCCTCCTATTACACTGGAGTAATGAATGGGCTGGTAAAACAATGTGAGGTAAAGTACCTTCCTGGAGTACCTCTTCACACACGTCGTCTTGAGATTATTGTTGGCAGATTGGATATTGGGCATTGCCATTTTAGTCACAGCTACATATTATCTTCTAATATTGAATCTATTTGTGTTCATTTTAGAGTGAGCTGTTGATGTAGCATATATTAATCCATTGTTGGGTTTTAGCTCAGTCGCATATTTGCATATATCAACTACCTTGACTCAGGTGCTGAATGAAGCATTATTTGCTGTAGAGTGCATACTGTATTTTATATGTTGCAGTAACATGAGCCACCATGCTGCATAATTTTTCCTTTTTACATTTTATTTGTGTGGCATCAGTTTAGTGGTATCTTTTTATTTCCTGTGTGCACATTTAAGTGTGTGATGGTGTATTTGTTAACTGTACGTTCTCCAGTTTCTGCCAGTGTTTTAGCCAGAATTTTGTTTTATTTTTATGCTTTAAAATGCATAATTATTTCTGATATTTTGCTTCTATATGGTTTTGTCAGGGTGCTAATGACCTCAGCAATTAAGCACCCTACAGCCACACTACTGCTGTTACTACTTTGAGATTGCATTAAAGGTTTACACAAGTCAAGTGATAAAGTTTAATATGGATCCTGATACCTCGTCATGGTAGCTCAACATAAATTGCCACTGAAAAGCAAATATATCCATGGTTTAAGTCCCAGTTATTAATGCTGAAATTTTTGAGTCTGCATTGCAGGCGACTGCAGAATAATTCAGGTGCTCCATACCACAGAACAGCAATCATTTGTTACTGCAAAGAAGCTAAATGGAAATTGCCTCTCATCTAATTATATAGAATCACTTATGGATAATCCTGCAAGCAGATGCTTAAATCATGGTCAGACAAAGTCCATTGGGAATTCATTTTAGAGCTGTATATAATCATACTATAATCACAAATTCAATTTTAAGGCATGGTTGAACTTTACTTTCTTTTCATCTTAAAAATCCTCCTCAAAGTACCAATTTGGCCTAAAGCCTCTTCTAAACATGATTATTTTAAAAATCAGGGAAAAATTAGAATGCTGGATCTTTTCTGGACTGATGTGATTACTTAAAGCAAAAATCCAGAGTGTTAATGCACTACATGTGGTGCCATACTAACTACTATCAGCGATGTACACCCATGCACAAAAAAAAAAAAAAATTTAGTCATGTCTGGAATGTGAGGCTACTTTAACGGCAGAGAGCAGCTCCACGAGTACAAAGTAACTTGCAGCTTTCAACAAGTAGGTTTGTCTGTCTGACTGTCTATCTGTCATGTATGTGTATATGTATGTCTGTATGTATGTAGGCACGTATGTTTGGATGTATGCATTCCAGACATTATTCTTTTTTTTTTGTCCAGGGGGTATATAGAGGCATTTAAATACTTAATCACATGAAATTTAGTACATATAAGGGCATCTTACCATGTAAGATCAGTGATAATAGCATTGTCATGGAGAGATCTGTAGTTTGACTTTCAGCAGTAGTGTTAAATTTTGGTCAGTGGAATTTTGAAGTTCATCTTCATATAGTTCACTGAGTGGGATGGCTCAGGTGGTAATGTCTGTGGTTTGCATGCAGGAGGTTGCGGGTTCGATCCCCGTAGCCAACCTTCCTGACCCATGTTTTTTTTTCGGAAGTTTCCCCAGATCACCAGGCAAATGCTGGGAAGGATTTCCATATCCTCTAAATTTCCTGTCCCTCCAGTTTGTTACATTAATAATTTCATTTCACCTTTCATCCCATTAGGTTTCTTTCAGGATTGGAAGTGTCAACGAGTATTGTGGCAGCAATACTGCAGGGGGAACAAATGTACTCTGGAAATTTTGTTCCCTGGATTGGAAGGCAAGCCTACTGGTTTCTGGGCCTCCCTGGGATCGTACAAGTCTGAGGAGAGAGGGGAGCCAGTTTCAAGTTCTGCGACCCCCAAGGGAGTACGAAACTGGACGGGTAGGAGAGGAACCAGGCTGAGCCAGCCTCTGCTGAGGTGCTTCTAACTGGGAAAATATAGGGACCCTGCCCTCTGCTCTGTCGTGGCAACATTCCAGCCACCCTTTGGATCCATTTGCCTCATCCATCCTCATCCATCCTCCTGGGGGTGCCGCGTTGGGGCCATAGGCACAAAAGATCACCTTTCGGTCAAAGTGCGAAGTCTCTCTCCGCAAGTTATCATTGAGTCATATAGTTTTGTAATAACTTAGGAGTGTAATATTTGAATGCTGAATGTACATATGATTTTCTTTTCTCTGCATTCCTTTACCCTCTATTTACCCCTTTCAGATAATCTTGTATAGTATGAGTTAGAAGTTTTCACTGTTTTTCAGATCTTAACAGGAAATGATATGGGTTGGAAACTGGTGACACTGGATGAAAACAAGCATGGTGGCATGGCACCTAAGTTTTGCCATATTATTTTGAGATCTGCATCATTTCGGCTCTTAGTGATGGGTATTATATTGGCAAACGGTGTTGTGACTGCCACAATGCATTTTAAACATGACGAGAAACCACGGCAATTTTTCTATGAAAGTTATTACTACATTGAGGTATGTATGTCTTCTATAGACTTTTGGACAAACATGAAACTTATTCATGTACAATGAACTAAATAAAGCGAAGACTAATAATTTAATAGAAGTTACATTAGATGACTTAACACATGCTTACTGCTTCATTTATTCAAAATTTTGAAGTTGTAAGAGTGTTGTTTGTAGTGTTTAGTGCCCACTTCTACTACATACAGCACTGCAGGCAGTGACACTGGTGATACATGGAATGAAGATGGAGCACCGGTGGAATGAGATGGCAGGAGAAACTCGAGAACCTGGAGGAAACCCACCCCACTTTGCCCACCGCAAATCTCACATGCGGTTGCCTGGGATCGAACCCGGGCCGCTTTGGTGAGAAGCGAATGGTCTAACCATTCGGCTATGGTGCAGCCCTGTAAGAGAGTGTTAAGTTACCTGTTTATCTTCTATTATTGAAACTTATTATTTGAGTCAGTCATAATTGGGAGTAGCATACATGTGATATGATATATTTATTTGTACCAAATAGTTACAAGTTTTCAATTACATGTATAAAGGTGGAAGGGAAGTCATTACATTCCTTCTTATACGTGCTACATAGAAGCATCACAAACAAAAAGGTCGAATGGCATTTTGTTCTTTGATCAGTCGATTTAAAAAAAAATAGATTTTCATCCAAATTGGATGCATAATTCCACAAGAATGTACGAAGATAACAGTTTGTTACTTGTAAGATGCATATAGTAATTTATTTCTGACATAGCTTCAGTAATAATTATGGGACCTCACACAGGGTTACGAAATAATTCATCAGTTAAAAGACGTGAAGGAATACTCTGAGCTGCTCTTTCAGATGTACAGTAAGTCAACAGCATTGTGTTGAGGTTGGTCAGGGAATTGACCTGGTTTGTGGATGTAAACAGGTTAGGCACTTTCGCTTTCGTGTAATGTTTTGAGAGCTAACGCTTGTGATTGGCCTACACTTGAACAGTAAACACCGAAGGACAAGGCAGCATATGAGTTTGTTTTCAAGATGCACCATTACAGTGTTTGTTTATGTACTGAACTAGGGAAAGTGACTACCCACACAATCTGCAGTGTTGCCAGGTTGTTTTTGACAAAACTAAAATATCTCCATAGGAAATGGTCAGAGACAAAAGCATAAGATAAAAAATGTGTTCCAAATACCAAGATCTACCACTGGTTTAAATTAATGTAGTGACTTCCCTTTCCCTAGCGCAACAGCCCATGAAGGGCCAAAGCTTGCTGCCCAGCCGCTACATCCCCCACCTCTGCCCACTACAGGCATCATTGGTGGGGTGTAGTACCCTTCCACCTGATATATATAATCTGTGTGTGTGTCTTTGTCTTAGTTTTACATTATCCAACATAGAAATTTGCCTGATGAGTATTCATGTGCTACCCAGCGTGCTTGGCACATTGGCCTTTTGCATCTGTGTGAAGCCCTTGAACTTTCTTTTACTTCTTGATCTTTAACTCTCTCCTCCCTTTCACCCTCATCTCTTTTTGATCTTTTATTCCTTACCTTCCTGATCCATTTTTCTCTAATCTTTCTTAGAAATTTTGCTATCCCTCTATTCCTTTCCTTCTTATTTCCCTGTTAACATTTTACTAAATAGTGTATTACCTACTCTCTTCAACCCTGCTTAATTCACACACTTCTGCTTCACGTACTCTTAGACCTTTAAGAACCACAGCTCCTGTTCTCACCCATCCCATCCTTTCCCACTGCTGTCTATTGAACATATGCCTCTCTTCCCCATTTTCTTTTTAGGGTCATGTTGAAACTTCATGGCTACTACATGCATGATGTTTACTTTCTCTGTTGGTAAGGTATCTAACCTACAGAAAATGTTGAATTAAGCCCAAAAATTCTCCATCAAGATTTTAAGGCCCCCTGGAAAAAGAAAGGAATTAAAAAAGAAAACAAAATCTGATGTGCTACATAAAGATGACTTTCTCTACCTACAGTTGCAGATTTTTGGTGTGCACTAACACTCATGCATCCTACTTGCACACACACGCATGCACCACACATGCACCATACAGGAATCACACATGCAGCACATGCAGCACATGCATGCATACACAACACATGCACCACTCACTCACAACACACGCACCACCCACACCCAACTACGCACACGTGCACACACACACACAGACAGAGGTCATGCCGTAGTCGAGTAGTTAGACCATTCTCTTCTCACCAAAGTGGGCTGGGTTCAATCCCAGGCGACCGCATGTGGGATTCGTGGTGGATGAAGTGGCGCTGGGGCGGTTTTCTTCCGGGTTCTCCAGTTTCCCCCGCCATCTCATTCCACCAGTGCTTCATCTTCATTCCATGTATCACTAGTGTCACCGTCTGCGGTGCCGTATGTAGTAAAAGTGGGCGTTAAACACTACCAAACCAAAACACACACACACACACACACACACACACCTTTCCAGTGTGTAATGAATGCCTACTTTGTAATTTGACATAGTTTTGAAGCAGTATACTAACCCTTACATCCTTGTTCATGTCTGTAATACAGAGTAATGTTAACATTGAGTACCCAATGTGGCTATTTGTAAGCACTTGTAAGTAAAGGCAACTATAGATTTGCCTTTATCACTAAGTAAATAATACTTTTGTATGTTGAGAAATCAAAGCAGTGAAGAAATAAACAATCTTGTCAGATAAAGAAGAACAGTCAGTCAGTTATTAGTTGAAGATGGGAACAATTATTCCTGAAACATAGCCCTAATTTTTTAAGCTGAGGATAATGTAAATAAAACTTACCTTTAATATTGTTAATGACAGTTATAGAGAACTTTATTATGACTATGTGGAACAGGAAATAATACAAACTCATCCCCTGCTCAAGTAGTAGAAATCATACAAAAACACCTATGTTCCTTGTTCCATGTTCCTTTATTCTTCCCACACATATTACCCCAGTAGGATAATGTCCTCTTATAAGAAGGGTCTTCTCTTATTATACTGACCTCATATGTTACCTTTGGAGTTTACCTTTTACTCTTCTCACAGAAAATTTCATATCTGTGCTTCAGTACTAGGTGTGTCTGTACCTCGTACTTCTGCAGTACTTTTTGAGACTTTTTTTTTTAATTTAAGCAATGTTAGAATGCAAATTACAATTTAAAATATAGTTTAGAGATTCACACTACACTATTTCTGCAATAAAGCAGCTTGGTTTATTTACATACAAAGCGTTAAACCTGTTCTGCTGGATTCAGTGTGTGCTGAACTGCATAAGCAGAAAATAAGTATCATTTACTTTAATAATACATGGTATACAAAAATATTCCTAATATTACTGCAGTTAGCGAAAGGAATCGAATCAGTCAAGAGTTGAAGGGCATTAAGTAATTTTTGCAGCTTTTCAGGAGAAAAAACAATGAGTGCATGAAAATCAAACAAATATCAATTGTCCATGTATTTTTCCCTAAAGTAATACCACTACATATACTTATTAGTATGAAAATATAATTTAAATGTTTAATCCATAATATATTTATTTATTTTTTCAAAAGTTTAATACCTTTTGGATCATCACTCAAAACTTATTTCAAAACTTATATTGATAATTACACTTAATATGGTCACTTTGGTAATTTTATGTGTAAAACTTAAGTTCATTAAGGAGTAGAGTGCAAGTTACAAAATTTCCTATCAATTTGCCTCAATACCATTTAAACTTTATAGACTAAAAGAAAGGGGAAAATATACTGTTCATACACAGATTAACTCTGACTACCTGCTGTTGGGCATTTCAAAGTGTTCCCATAAAACTGGAGCATCCGGAGGAATATAGTTTACTACCTTCACAATATCCAGTAAATTTTTAAAGTTTATGGAAACCTTGTAGGTCCATAAAGTAAGCTTTCCTGTGGCAATTTACAGATACAAAACACAATATAATGGAAAGATTTATTGGAACATATACAGGAAGTTCTGGGCCGTTTTTCAACATATTTACCAACAGAATTGAGGAGCGTTTTTTCAAAACTCGATAGATGGAAAATTTTGCGAAATTGAGTTATATATATAGTATCGGCATAATTTTCACCTTCTGCATCGTTCTGTGAAATCAGATTTTGTAAAATTTGATTCGTGTCCTGTGTAGAAGGTAGGGCATATTAGCAGTTTTTTCAAATTTCGATAGATGCACTTGCTCAGTTAAAGCAAAGGTCGATAGATGCAATTTTATGAATTTATTGTCCAGAGTCTAGCAACTTGAATTCTATGAAATGCATATTGGCATTGACTGCCATCTCACTGTTGCGATTCTTGGAATTCTCAATCATTTCTGCAAGCTTTGTACACTGTTGCATTGTTGGAAATAACTGCAAACTCAGGTTGTGCGCTTGGATTTCACATTCATTTCTGCAAGCTTTTTGTTCCATTTATATCCCGCCTTTAACTGCAGAGGTTATATCGGCGACCTTGCCTATTGGCAATGGTGTTACTCGTTTAACAGTGGGTTTTTCGGTCTTTGAGGATTTTTATACGTTGAATTCACACACATTCACACCTTCATTCATACTTCCAGACTCAGGGAAGATGAGGAATAATCTTGGCTGGAGAAAAATTCCTAACCCCCTGCCGGGAATCAAACTCGGGACCTGTTGCACAGCAGGCAGGTGCTTCTACAGGCTTTGTTATACTTACATGGCATTTTTATTCTTAGCTTAGACACTACACTGTACTATGCACAATGGACAGGAGCTCAGATTGTGAAACTGTACCAGTCCTAGAATGTGCGGGAGGTAGGAATTGCAAAAACAAGGAAAGGAAATCAAAATGCAAGTTAAGTAAAGCTCATACTCCAGCAATTACATATTCACGTGGTCTCAAGTGCACACCACAAAATCCTAAAACTAAAGCTTCCAAGGAATCACAGGGGTGTCAAAAGTTAGATTATCTCTCCTGACTTGAAAATTTCACTTATCTGGGAATGCGCCAAAGGAAACCAGAAGAGGTGACAGAACAGGAATATTGCAGAAGGGCACTACTGCTGCTATAAAGTAAGAAATTAACAAGTACAGATGTAGAGAAAGCCACTATGGAACAGCAAAATCAATTAGAGGATATTTACCTCCAGAACTTAATATCAGAAAAATGTGGACCAACTTCTGCAACGAAAGAAGATTAAGAAATCTACCAGTCTGCTCATTGTCAAAATATAAAAACATATTTTACTACTTTTTCAATCTTTCATTCCGTACACCACACACTGACACATGCTCAATGGGACTGATGAAGATTAAGACAGAAGCAGATGTGGAAAAGAAAAACCAACTAAGAACCATGTACAGGCTGCACAAGCACTAATAAAGGTGAAAGCTTACTCACTCATATTATTTGAAATTTCTTTGTGTATTTAATATGTTTGTTATATAAATAAAACAAAATATATTGTTACTGTGAATGTAGCAGTACTTAGCTTCCAAGTTTATGCCTAATAAAATAATCCCTATAAACATTAATATATTGGTTGTTTAGTACATTATGTATTATAAAGAGGTGAAAATAAATGAAAAAATAAATGCATAAATAAAAAGCAACAAAAACAATAAATGACAAAAATAACAAAATTTCATGTCTTAATTTCTCGCTCATGCAGAAAAGTTTATCAGCATCTATCGGCTTTTGAAAAAACTTGGCATTTTCAAACCCCAAATTTGCACCTGTTAAACTATGCTGTTTGTTTCTTTTCACATTCAATGAAACAGTATCGGGAAGGAGAACTGAATTATTAATGTAGTTGCTGTGCTAACCAATTAGTTTTGCCAATAAATAGAAAAAAACATTTTTCTCAGAAACGGATTTTGTGCATCTATCGAGTTTTGAAAAAACGCTCCTCAATTCAGACATTTGTCATACAGTGGGACCAACTTTTTTATCCCTGCGTAGAAATCTGCTGCCTGGTATTGAATCCACTGTGTGACAATCATCTCTGCCTTGTTATTCTGATACTGACTGATAGAGATTTCTGGAGGTGTAAGAAAAGGTAGAAATCTCTGGAAACAAGGTCTGGACCATAGGGTGGATGATTAAACACTTCCCAATTGAACTTCTGCAGATCTGTTGTCCATTGAGCTGTGTGCAGCAGAGTGTTATTATGGAGTAAGACAACATTAAAATTAGGCATTCTGTGCCACTTGTTCTGAATGAGCCATCACAATTTCTTCGGTGTTTTGCAGTGACACTCAGCATTCACTGTCAGGAATTTGGTGAGGAGAATACTTTATTTGTCCCAGAACACTGTGTGTAGCACTTTCCATGCAGATACAATCTGCTTGAGGTTGTTCTTGTATGGAGACCCACTGTGATGCCAATACATTCACTACTGCTTGGTTTTTTGGGTACTATGTGTAATCCACGTTTCATCACTTGTGATGATTGGGTTCACAAACTTGTCACTCTCAACATGGTACAGAATCAATGCTGACTCTGTGCTATGATGCCAGTTGCTTTGACACTCACCTGGTGCACAATTTCATGAATGCAGGTGCTCCATGACAATTTTGTGCAACAAGGAGTGGCAAACCTGCAGGAAATGACTGCTGAGTTCCGTAATTTTGAAGAAATGATTCTCCATAATGCATTCCCGCACAAACTTCACAAAGTCACATGCAATAATGGATGACCTCCCACTGTGCTCCTCATCATGTATATTTTGCTGACCTGCTAAACATTGTTTGTATCAGTGAAGCACCATCTACTTGCTCATTATATTAGACCCATAGACCTGACATAGGTGATGATGAATTTCAATTGGCCCTGTGCTCTATGCATTCAAAAACTTTCAGACCACACTTGACACATTGCAGGTGCTGGAATAAGAGCCTCCATCTTCAACTGCTGCAATGATGCTGCTCTAAGAACTTGGAAAGTTCTGCTAGCACATGTACCATTCCACACTATTACTCTTATCATGTACTTGCAGTCCCTTTTGGCTGTATATGGGTTGTTTACTTTGAGAGAAGTAGGAAGCTTACTTTATAGATGAACCTTGTATCTTTTCAGAGGATATGATAAGATGTTTAGCAACTGAAGTTTTCCTATACTGATAGTTTGTTTTATTACATTTTTCACAAGAAGAGAATTATTTCTTTTCTTCTTAGATGACATGGTGAAACCACTCATTTCATCATAAGTAAACAACTAAACGCGAAAGCATGTAGCAAAAAGTGGGTAGTAAGAGCTTAGTAGCATATTCAACGTGCAGTAATGTTATGGCACTAAATGGTAGCAAATCAAAAAATTAATGCTTTTTTATGCTGTTTCATATACTTTCCTTAAATACTTCATATTGCTGAATAAATTTTTAATTTCCAAAATGTTATTTAATGCCTTTAAGCTCTGTTGGGTCCAATTACAGGGGAGGAATAGTAATGGTACAGTGTAATTTTTATTTCACTGATTCAGTAACACATCAAGCATATGTTCCCGCCTTTTAATTTATACTGTCTGTTGTTCAAATATGTTGAACTGCTTAATCATTCTATATGATAATTTATGCTTGTCTTACCTTATGTAAATAAATCCTTTGCAGGTGGCATTCACAATTTTTCTTGATCTTGAAACTTTATTCAAAATATGGTGCCTTGGCTTCCGTGGATACTATAAGCACTCCATTCATAAATTTGAATTGCTCTTGGCAACTGGAACTACACTTCATATAATTCCAACTCTTTATTTATCAGGTCTTACATATTTTCAGGTAAGTATATAAGATTTTGCTATCCATAAGGAATGAGTGCTAGCCTGAATGGCATAATTATTTGGGTATTAAATTACTGTATCCAAGGCTGTAAGCTTAGTCCCAACCTAGGTGTTGCCATTTGGTATTGCTAGGGTTAAAAGAATGAATTAATGTATTAAAACCTGTAATTACCTTGTTGTATACCAAAAAGTTTATATTAAATACACATTTACAGTGTCAATTTTGCACTTTTATCCATTCATCATTTCCTTTATTGATATATTTGTTCTTACACTTGGAAACAGATTATGAGATTTTGGTCTGTTCAGTTCAGCACCATTTGTATTAACAATAAAACATTATTTTCACTTGTGTTCTCGCCTCTCTCTTTTAGACTTTCATGTAAAAATGCAATCTATTTGTCTAACTCAGCTATTTGTATATGTACATCTTGAAGAACCTTATTTAGCAGGTTAATCATAATGAACTGAGATGCAACTGTATTTTCCATATTGTGTACTGCTGGTCCATTGCCACTAATGGTTTTTGAGTTACTTTCCTTATTTATTACTCTGTTTTTCACCCTACCTTCATTTCTAACATCAGAAATTGTTTCATATTGCTGTTGAGTCTCAGTGTCACTCAAACTTGTTGCCATCAGAAGAATGTAAAACTTGCTCACAGGCTACCTTCCTTGATAGCTGTGATGCCAATTATTACTCTGTTTCGCAGTTATAACAAAATAAATAAATAAAAATAAAGGTCCAGATTCTTGTTTTGTATTTAAGGACACCACATTGCAGGTGTTGGGTGTGTTAAATTATGTAATGTTGTAATTCTGTAGCATTTATATATCACTGTAGAGCTGACCCCTCTCCTCAGCTCCACCGAGGATTTTTGCAGTGATAATTGCAATTAATTAATAATGTTACACTGTTTATTTTCTCTTTATGCTGGGTCTACTCTTGAATGACATGGCTGGCAGCCCCTTAATCTTAATGGTAGCTTGTCTTGGGTTGAATGACCTCACTCTGTGGCACCCTAACTCATGGGTTTATGGAAGATATCATCCTTTGCAATTCAGTCTAAAGTTTTTGGCATGGTGTATGGTGGGAATAGTATTATAAGAAGCTGTCTATTGATTGTATTTGCTGTGTGTAGTTATCATGGTGTAAACAGCAGAACAACATTTATTTAATGTGTTAATTTTTCCTCAAATGGAGTCTCATGTCTCAAAACTTATACAGTAATTTTCTGGTATCACTGTCCTAATAAACCCATAATTTATAAGTTGTTAAAAATTAAACACACTGAAAACCTGTTAGAGAAAAAGAAACATAGACAGACAACAGTTCTGATGAAAAATGAGTAAGATAGGTGATATCATGGAACTAAGTCTAAAAAATGCTGCCTTGCATTATAGTGTGTTTTTGAAGACAAAATAATTGACTGACACTATTGCTTTCAAGATCAAAACCATGTGACTCTTTTCTGTGGAAAATACTGTAAGATTAAGTTTATGCAACAAATTCTCATACATTCAATGAATTAGAAGACAGAAGCTGGCATGTGTTTCGCAATATTTCAGTTACAGAAATTAATGATTGTTCAGTAATGAGTTCAACATGTGCCAGGCTATACAGACACAGAAGGGCATTATTTAAACATCCTTTATAACTAAAGGTAAGCATAACATTGTAGTGATCACAGAAATACAGGTGCTACATGGATGAGTGAATGAGTAGGTGGGTGAGCGAGAGAGTGACAGTAAGAGAGAGTGAGAGTGAGTATGACATTGGGAGAGAGAGAAGTGAGTGAGTGAGTGAGTGAGTGAGTGAGTGAGTGAGTGAGTGAGTGAGTGAGTGAGTGAGTGAGTTGGGTTTAAGGGCCCATCGACAACTAGGTCATTAGGGCCCGAAGTCTGAAAATAAAAACAAGCAAATTAGCAAAAACTCACCCCTAAAAAATTAAAACATCAAAGTTAAAATAACTAAAACGGAAAGTTGTTGTTAGCTAATGCTGGATTTCTGACAATGAAGTCATTAATCCTCTTGCGCTCCAATATTTTTCACTGATGGATGGGGCACTAGAAGTGGCCGGGCATATTTGAAGGTGGTCTTGATCCATTTCCTCTTGCAGATCACAAAGAGGACAGAGTGGTGAAGAATATATCCCAATTCTGTTTAAATGTTTTGCCAGACAATCATGCCCTGTAATCAACGTGAAGGTTGCAAATGCTGTTTTTCGAGGATACTCAGGAATTACTGTTTGAATGTTTGGTAGTTCCCATCTTTTATTCTTTGATTTTTCATAGTAATACTTTGAAATAATTTTTTTGAATTCAGAGTTGACTAATCTTTTAGCTGCATAAAATGGTAGATTAACTATAGATTTTTGTACACCGCTGGTACCCTTTTTTGCAAGAAAATCAGCTTTCTCATTACCACTCAGTCCACAGTGAGCTGGTATCCATTGGAAGACTAGGTGTTTTTGAAGTGCTGTTAGATGGGTAAGGATTTTCCAACATTCTATAATTGTTTGGTTTTTTGGTGACAACTTGGAAGTAATTGCTATAATTGCTGTCCTGGAATCTGAGAACTGCTTGCTGAAAATGTGAAATTCTGTACGAAAGATTCTGTAGGGCCATTCGAATTGCTTCAATTTTTCCATCAAAGTTAGTAGTTCCATAACTTAAAGATTTTTAATAGGAAAAGAGGTGACATGTGACTCCAGCACCTGCTCCATCTCGGTTTGATATCAATGATCCATCAGTATAAATATGGAGCCATTCGTGTTCTGGAAATCTAGTATGGATTGTCTCTAATGCCAATAATTTTAGAACACTAGTTGGAGTATCACTTTTCTTAACTTCTTCTGTCAGATGTAAATAATATGTGATGTCTGATGTATGTGTCAGATTGACTTTAGATATGAAGTTTTCCTTTGCATTAGGAAGGTGTACATTCTTCTTGATGTCTTGAATTTTGGAAAGAAAGCTCTCCTGAGTCTTTAGTGTATGTGTAAAATTTCTCTTGTGCCATGTATTGAATGGGAGTCTGATCAATCTTTCGTGTTGAATAAGAGCCGCTTTTTCTATTTCATATTCAATGGGGTATTGGTTGGTTAGTATTTCCATAGCTGCTATTGGTGTGGTTTTGATAGCACCTGTAATTAATCTCAGACTTTGGTTTTGAAAGATTTGAATTTTTTTTTGTGTTTGCAGTTACAAGAACTTCGCTGTAGTAAGTAAATAATGGCTTTATATATACATTGTATGTTGTGTTAAGAGTTGCTCTGGAACATCCCCACTTCATTCCTGTTAGACGTTTTAACAGTGAAAGGTGCCTCTCTGCTCTTTGTATTACATTTTCTATTTGTTTGGTCCATGTAAGTTTGGTATCAAATGTAACTCCTAAATACTTTGCTTCCTTTGTTTCTGGTAATTGTTGACCCTCAAAATTTAGTTTTATTTTTAGTGGTTTTTTCTTAGTGAAAAGATTTGGTAGTTTGATTTTATTGTATTAACAGTCATTCAATTTTCTTTGGTCCACCTTTGTAAGTTGGTTAAGGATTGTTGCATGGTTTTTTCTAGTTCTGTACCTTTGCTTTTTGGTTTTGAAGTCCACATTACTAAGTCATCAGCAAATAGTGCACACTTCATATCTGATTCTTGTATTTGTTGTGGCAGATTGTTAATAAATATACTAAAAAGTGTTGTGCTGAGCACTGCACCTTGTGGTAAGCCACAGTGTACTTGTTTGTATTTAGATATATTTCTTCCATATCTGGTTGCAATAAAGCGTTGTGTTAGGAAATGACATAGCCATGAAAATATTGGACCTTGTATCCCTATTTTTTTTACTTTCTTTAGTAGTTTTGTTCTGCATATAGAATCATATGCACTTTGGAAATCAATAAAAACTGATAAATTATCTTCTTTTCTATTGAAGGAGTCTTTGATTTCTTGACTGAGAAGTAAGACTTGTTCATTTGTAGAGTAGAACTCTCTGAATCCAGCTTGACATGCGGATATTAAATTTTGTGATTATACAAACCAATTTAACCTGTTTGACACCATTCTTTCCATCACTTTTGCTATTATGCTAGTAAGAGCTATTGGTCTATAATTTTTTATTTCTGATGCTGTTTTGTCTTTCTTCAAGAGTGGGACAATTATTGCTTTTCGCCATTCAGCAGGTACAGTGGTTTTCCAGGATAGATTGTAGAGTTTCAGTAGTTGTTGTTTTGCTGTTTTTCCCAAGGTTTTTTATGAACTCTGGTTGTATGTGATCTGGTCCAGGAGACTTTTTCTTTTTTAGATTATTTATTGCAATGTTCAGTTCTTGCATATTAAAATTTTGAAAAAAGATATTGCACTGAGTGTTAGGATCACATTCTCTTTCTTGTTTCAAATCTTTCTTAAATTCTTTACGTTCCTTTTTGTTATTTCTTGTTACTTTATGTGAATTAGCATAGTATTTATTGAATGCTTCGGCTATGACTGCATCATTTACTAATATTTTATTGTTGTGTATGATAGGTGTGCTATTGTTTTCCTTCCTGTCCTTGACATTTTTTATGAACTGATGAGCTTTGTTGCCATCTGTCCTATAATCCATTTTTTCTAAGAAATTATTAAAGTGATTCATTTTAGCAGTATTAATTTCTTTTTTTAGTGAGGCACATTTCTTCTGCCATATTTATGTATCCATTATGTTTTTTGTTTGTTCAGTTCTTCTAACTGGGGGTTCCAAAAGGGTTTGAAATTCTTAATTCTTCCACGAGAAATATGTTTTTTTGCGGTTTCTAGGATGACTTTACAGAAATTTTTGTTCATATGATCTGGTTGGTCATGTAGCTGTGAGTTTGTTTGTTCTTTAAATTTATGTTCTAATTCAGTTTTATATTTGTTCCAATCTGCTTTTTTGAAGTTCCAAAACAGATTCATGAGACCTTGACTGTTATTTGTATTCTCTAGTTTTATATCAGCAATTACTGCTCTGTGACCAGAACTTGGATCTTCTATAACTTGTTTTTTAATTTTTGAAACAATATCTGTTGTAGCTAACTAGAGGTCTGGGTTACTGTCTGCTCCAGAGTAATGTATGAAGGTTGTGGGATCTTCTTTACTATAAATCAGTTCAAAAGTTGTGGTATTCAAAAATTCTTCCACTATCTTCCCTGTAGAATCCACTTTTTCATAACCCCATCTTTTGGAATGGGCATTGAAATCCCCAATTACGATTGTTTTATTTAATTGTTCAATAAGTGAGAGATCTGGTTCATTCCTGGGAGGATTGTAAATACTGTATAAATGTAGATGTGTTTTGTTATCCCAAAAATTTAGCTTTATTAATTCACTTTTATCTGTGTTATCCATTTCTTTAACAATTTCAAAGGAGGATTTAATATCCTTTTTGACTCGAACTAATATTCCACTATTTATCTGTCTATTTTTGGGTAGTAGGTGTAGTAGAAAACCAGTAAAATTGAAGTATTTAAGTTGGTCATTTGTTAGATTTGCTTCTTGTATGAAAAATATATCTATGTTATAGTCAAATACAATTTTATTCAGTTCTACTCTTTTTGTTTGTGAGACCACCCGCATCCCATTGTAGAAGTCTGATGTTAGATCTTCTATTAATATAATGTTTTGGTTCTCGAGAAGTAGTCCCCGCCCGGAGATCCGAATGGGGGACTATTTTAACTCCGGAACATTTTACCCCTCGAGTCATATTTCATAAATATTGAAGAGACTTAGCAGTAAATGTAACCGCTTTTTAGAGAGCACCATATTTTTATGTTTTGGCGGTCACATTGCTCTTTCACAACCCCCAGAATGTCTGGAGGACCACACCTGTCGTTGGTTTACGGGTCTCACCAACCTGACTGGGAGAATTATCAAAATAAGTTCACAGACCATATCCTCTGATTACCAATCAGAGGACGTATTACATGCCATGACAGGTCAGCATGTTTGGGGTTAAGGTTTTATAGAGAAATTAGAGAAATGGAGAGGTTGGAAAAATAAAGACTCCCTAGCCCTCAGGAACCCTAATAGCATCGGGGTCGGAAGAGAACAAGAGATGGCCAAGGTAAGGTCAGACAGAAAAGTTACAGTGAGGAGCAAAACACAAGTAAGTGGAAGTAATGTTCTGCTCAGCTTGGGTACCTTGTGGTTGCCATTCACATATCCCCTAGACGGAGACCCCTGAGTAAATTTTTGTTAAAGTAAAAGCGTCACAAGACAGGAAGGAGGGGATATATTCCAGCAAACAACGCTAATGTTGAAAGAGTATTTTCAATAAGAGCACAGTGAAAAGTTTAAAGAAACAGAGTATCTATTAATTCAGTCAAAGGTATTGTTTTAATGAAGTATAATTTTAAAAGCTTCAGTTGTATGGAATTTCTGGATCATATTTCAAACAAGCTAAACATTTTGCATAAGATTACTTCTTTAGAGGAGTATGACTCTAGATCACGTTTAACATTTATGTTTCAGGTTTTTAAGAAAATATATGCCCATAGGTATATATAAATAGCATTTAAATTACAACTTTACAATATTTGTGCATTGATTCATAGTGTCCTCCATTTTTATCAAATGTCCTACATTTTTTAACTATTGTGCCCTACATTTCCATAAAATAATCTGGTAACCCTACAATATATGAAATGCCATCTCTTCTCCATGTTACTCCTCCTGTTACATCTGAACATGAAAAAGTGCATTATCATAGCATTTTGAACTCCTCAAATGTTTTAGCAATGCATTTTCATTTCAGCTTACTGCATTTGCAGATTTAGAACATTGTTCGTCTAAGGAAAATTAAATCTAAAATCATAACACTTGTGTTATTTTATGAACTGGAAAGCAAAATACAGTAAAACACATTAACAACCAAGTCCAAAATTCAGTTCATGCTTATTACAGCATGAAATTACTGCATTCAACGTCCTGGCATAAGTAGCTGTATAGAGTCAAACCCAGAAACCATACCTGTCACTGAAATGTGCTTAGATTGAAGACAATTTTATTGCACATTGCTGCTTTAATGCTGCAAGCACCATGTATAAAAGGAAAGAGAACAGTAATCTTTTTGTGTACACAGAAAGTTAAAAGTACTAAAATGTGAGTTAAAACAGCTAAAAGTTAAAACGGGTAAAAACTCAACCTGGTAAGACCGTTAAAAAGCTAAAACCACCCTAAAATCCTAATTCTGCCAAGATAAAAAACACCTTACACTTGCTTGCCAAAATCGATCTTGGCAACAAACCGCAGTACTGTATTTAGAGCTACTGGTCGTTGCCTAAAACCGAGCACAGTGCAAGGCCCAGGCCAGTGGACTGGCGCTCACGAGTGTATTGCGGTCAATCAAGAAGGACATGTGCGACGGATAGTGGAACACTGCACGTCGCACAGATAGGCTCTGGATGTAAGAGAGAATAAGAGAGAGTGAGAGGATAAGTGAGTGGGGTTTAAGGTCCTATTGACAACTAGGTCATCTGGACTCAGCTACATGGGTGATGTACCTCGAGGGTGGAGTACCTACCTGCTGAAAGGGTGTGCAAGTTGCAGTACTAAAGAAAACTAGGAAATGCTTCGGCCCATGCCTTGGGCCCTTCTGTTGTAGCCTAGAGGATTATGGACCAACCTGCAATTAACTGGCTGGTGGTGAAGTTGTTTCTTATACATAAATTACAAAAAAATTCTTGTTGTAAGTTTGACAAGTACAGAGACAACCGTGTCAAGTTTTGAGGTGATTTCCTATGTTGCCACAATATGGTCAGCTTAAATATCTTAATGCTGTAAGGCATCAGTGTTCTGTTAATCTAGATTCACCATATACTCTTGATTTCATTTCCATGAGTGTTACCTCACTAAGACATCTGGGAGTTGTTCCAAACCTGGGGATGCTACAGTATTCCAGTACTTTTAACATCAGTAGCCTAATCTATGGGAGAATTGGCAGGCTGGTCTGTGCTACTACCTAAGTGGATTTGTATAGCAGTGCCATGGTAGCAGTCAGCTGCCCTCCATGACATTCAAGAGAAACCTTGTAACTTTTATTCTAAATTTATTTTACTTACTTTCTCGTAAAAGCTACTAGGAGTTGTGGGCAATTAGTTAAATCATTCACAATGAGCTTGGCTGTTACTGCCAATTCAGGTCCGCCATGGCCAAGCGGTTAGCGCGCTCGCCTACCACCTAGGCGGCCTGGGTTCGATCCCAGGGACCCGCATGTGGTATTCGTGGTGGACGAAGCGGCGTCAGGGCGGGTTTTCTCCGGGTACTCCGGTTTCCCCCACCATCTCATTCCACCGGTGCTCCATCTTCATGTATCATCAGTGTCACCGCCTGCGGTGCTGTAGTAGTAAAAGCGGGCGTTAAACACTACAACAACAACAATTCAGGTCATTACTTGAGTTTGGAAACAGAAAATTTGTCTACTAATTAGTGAACTGAATATTGAAGGAAATATAATATTGTATTTGTGTACTATACATGTTTAAGTGCTTAAATGTAGAAAATGATAGTGAAATGTTTAAGTGTTAAGAAAGGAAAAGAAAATATATCGTATATAGCTGTACATTTTATATTTTTGTATGTGGTTCACAAAGCCTGTTCTTTATTACACAAGTTCCTTCAGACTTGTATCAAACCTTAATTTAGCTTCTTGCATTATCACCAACTTATAATCAAAATGTCATCATTGATTTCTGAATATCATGTTTCATAAGATTTAAGTAATACATACAAATACTTTTAATGATGTGTTATTTACAAAAGGAACTATTTTACAGGTATTGCGTGTAGTTCGCCTCATTAAAGCTTCACCAATGCTTGAAGATTTTGTCTACAAAATATTTGGTCCGGGAAAGAAGCTTGGCAGTTTAATCATCTTTACCATGTGCCTGCTCATAATTTCATCAAGTATATCTATGCAATTGTTTTGTTTCCTGTGTGATTTTACAAAATTTGAGAGTTTTCCAGAGGTAAGCATATACACATTTTGTAATAAGAAATTGAATTATGTTATGTTTGGAGATTTTAACCTTCTTAATAAACACGCTATGTATATATTTTAACCATCTGTTAGTTGCATTGCATCCAGAAAGTGGCAATATTTGCCGTTTGTGTGCTGCTTTGCTTTTGAAAGGTTGTTGATGCCAGTACCTTTCTTCCTGGTAATATATCGCTTATCAGTGAAGAACCCATCGTTATTATTGTATGTGAAAAGAAAATTCAGGATTGCCAATTGCTGAATGCCTTATGTCTAAAACTTTTGACAGTTAAGTACCAGCTGGATTCTATAGAATTTTTATTTAACCAATCTTAAGGAGTTAGAATTAGCCCCCATGTGCAATATAATTGTTTTGATAAATAATTAGACAAATACTTTGATGAGAGAATAATAATTAATTATTTTGTTGTTTAATGACACTGTCATTTGCCAGGATCACCCCAGTGTGTCAGAATTTCATACTGCAGGAGTTCTTGTATATGCAGTAAATCTACTGACATGGTGCTGTCGCTTTTAAGCACACTTAAAAACCATCGGTCTGGGTCGGATTTGAATCCACAACCTTGGGATCAATAGGTCAGCATCTAACCAACTGAGGCACCCAGACTGACAAGGGAATAATGCAGTGGTGATACTAATGTGCATCAATATTCAGTATATACCAGGTCATTGCTCATCGTACATCATCCAGTATTCCAGACAGGCAAAATTATAAGATGTCATGATTATGAGTATCATTATATTCATCATGTTTTGGCTATAAAACATATTTGAAGCAACAGAATAAGTTTTTCGTACTAATGTGGATGGTTTATAACACTGTCCGCTATGCTTCTTCCATTTTTTCCCTACAAGTTTGCATGTATTCTGCAATTGAGTACCTGGGTGCAACAAGAGCATTAAACGACTAACACTGTTATTGCATAAATGCATGCATTTTATTCTTCAAACATTCAACTATAGTCTGTTCAAAAATTAGTTTGATATGACATCTCTAGATGGCAGGAGGTCCTTGGAAAGAAGATCACATACAAGTTTTTGTTGCCCCTGTGTCCATGCTGTTCACTGACAGAATGATAACCACATAGTAAGATGGATACTAGTCATGAATATGTTACTTCGGAAGAAGAGATTATCATTGATGTTAATGAAAGTAAGCTGCCGGAGTAGAGAGACAAAGAAATTGTGAGTTGTGGAAACAAAATATTGCTAAGAAACTTTGAAATTCTGGTAAATTGTATAAATCTGTACACACAGGAAAGAAAATACCAGCCAAGCAATTCAAGTCACTTGAATTGCGTTGTAAGAGGAGGTATGTACGTCTGTGTTTACTTTTATCTGCAATATCTTCTAGTGGATAAGGTTTGTTATTGTACAGGATTGTTTATATTTATGTCATAGTCCATTGTATTCTAGGTGCTGTGAGAGTTTACATATAGATGAATAGAAACAACTGTTTGTTACATTTTGGGATAGCGGTGAGAAAGTACTTCAGGATGCAATCTTGTTAGGATATATATATAAAAAAAGAAAGAAAAAAAAACTGCATCTGTAAAACCTAAAGCACAAAGAAGCAACCATTAATAGACAGATACCATAAAACCAGAAGTTAATCTTGTTAAAAAGACAGATGTATTGTCACTATGTAAATTTTTGAAGTTGCAAAATGCTGAGTGGCTTACATGTGTCCTAAACATGGAATGTGTGAATAATGGTGGCCCAAATAACATGTCAGATGTTGAATCAGAATCTGATGCCTAAAGATTGTTCAATAATCCAAAAAGTATTAAAACTGAAACAATTGTAAAACTAAAAGGCTGAACAGTATATATTCTATGCAATAACCGTGTTAATTGTGTTTCTATAAATGTCAATATTTGTCTTTTAATCACTATATTTGATATGATGTTATGCCAACATATTAGACATTTCTATATTCTTGAAAATAAATCTGTGTCTCAGTGAATTAGTGTTTTTTTTTAAACGATTCCTACACTTTCAAAACTTTGAGACCATTTATCTGAACATGGCATTTTTCCACTACACTGCTCGCAAAAGTTAAAGGCATGTGAATGCTGGCCAATGCTCAAGCAGAGCGCTTTTGCCAACTGTAGTACGTGTGCTGGCATAGGTTCTGTACATAAGAGTGCTTGAGATGCATGTGCCACATTTGGCAGCGCTGGGAGGAGAGGCAAGCTTAGGATTCGCTGGAGTCTGCAGTATGGCCCGCCTCCATATGCCTTTAACTTTTGCGAAGATTATAATGCTCTTGTTGCACCCAGGTATTCAGTTAATATCCTTTTGTCATTATGGCTGTTGTGTATACCAAAACAATTGTAAACAATTTAGTTTCAATGTTAATAGGAGTTTTGAATAATATTTCAGTTTAACCTTTTTTAGCCGATTTAAAGACAGTGCAAACTAACTTTGAGCATATAAACTTTGAAATGTATGTCAATGAATACCTTTTATAGGAATAGTGTTATGTTTTATGTGCCTAAATTTCTTGTATATAAATGTCTTAAAGTGGTATATATGTTATAAAGTGTACAAAATTATTAGAGCTTTGTTTAATATAAACCTTTTGTTGACTGTCAAAATGAGTGTGCTATAGTTCTAGTGTTAATACTAATTTATTACCATTGTTTAAAACTCTTGGAATACAAAACTACAGATTTGAACGTTACAAAATACTGAGCAATTTTTTATGATTGTTTTAGGCCTTTATGTCCATGTTCCAAATCCTTACACAGGAAGCCTGGGTTGAAGTAATGGACGAGACTATGCTGAGAACAAGAGAAACTTTGGCTCCACTTGTAGCAGTGTATTTCATTCTTTACCATCTTTTTGTTACATTGGTAAGTTGACAGTTATATATTGATACACCTCTCTGAGAATGTGCAGTCTTATGGTCAGCTGAGACCACAAAAATTTGGGATTCCTATTTTCAAGTTTCTGTTATTGAAGAAGAAAGCTACCTTTAATGAGATTTGTTTTGTGGGTCAGGTTCACTCATTGACAGAAGGGTGGTAAAAAAATTAAAAATTATTTTGTTGTTTAACGACGCTGTCAATTGCCAGGATCACATCAGCGTCGCCGGCGTGCCGGAATTTTGTCCCGCAGGAGTTCTTTTACATGTCAGTAAATCTACTGGCATGAGAAGGGTGGTAGTCTACACTACTTGTTCATATATGAACTTAAGTTCTTTAGTATTTGTTTGGCAGCCATTAATAGTGAATGCTCTCAGCAAATTTGCAAACATGGATAAAACTGGTCATCATTACATGACACAATACTTTCATTTGAAAGGTCTTAGTCCAACAAGCATTAAAGCTGAGCTAAAGTGCTCATTTGTTTACAACAGTAAAATATTGGGTGGCATAGTCCAAGTGAGGCCATACAAGCTTCCAAGATGAACACTGTAGTGGTACCAAATGAGGTGATCATGCCAGAAATTATAAAGAAAATCCACAAAATGGTATTGGATGACTGTTGACTGAAAGTGCATGAGCTAGCAGACATTGCAGGCATTTCAAAAGGTGCTGCACATTGCACACGGACTGAAAATTTGCACATAAGAAAGCTGTGCACAAGATAGGTGCCAAATTTGCTCACAATGGAACAAAAATAGTGTCCTGAAAATGTTTCAATTGAGTGTTTGGCTATGTTTTGCTGTAATGAAGCTGAGCTTTTGCATTGATTGAAAGGGCAGAACTGACTCTAAGGAAGGTAAAGACAGTTCCATCTGCAGGCAAGGTTCATGGCATCAGTTTTTTTGCATGTACATGGGTTAATTTTCATTGATTATCTCCAAAAAGGAAAATCAATCAATGATGAATATTATGCAAACTTGTTGCAACATTTGAGTAATGAAATCAAGCAAAACGGCTGCATTTAACAAAAAACAAGGTGTTGTTTCATCAAGACAATGCACCATTTCACACACCCATTATCACCACCACCATCATCAGAGTTAAGGTTCAAATTGCTTCTTCAATGAAGAGGTGGAGTCTGTAGTCCATGACTATTTTGCAGAGCTCACACTGGTAGAAAGTACCAACCTTATAAAGCTTAAGTTTGAAGTTTGACAATGCTACATTATTTAGTATGTGTTTGGCAGCTATCAGTAGTGAATGCTCTCAGAAAATTTGTTGTTGTTGTTGTTTTCTAGTGCCTTGCATCTGGCAATGAAGCCATTAGCATTCGTGCTTTCCAATACTTTTGAACTGTAGTTTCTTCTGGTCTTAATACTTCACAGGTCTTCAAGTGGTCTTCGTTCATTTCTGCTGGATCGTTACACAGGACACATATTGGTGAAGCTGAGATACCTATTCTGTAGAGATGACTTGCTAAGCAGTCGTGATTTGTCAATAGTCGGAAGGCTGCAACCGCTGCTTTCCTTGGTCTGTGGGGGATTATATCTGGGTTGGAAAGTAGTGTAATCCATTTTTTATCTTTGGCATTTGTTTCTATTTCTTGTAGGTATGAATGAGAAAATTTTTTAATGATCAAGCGTTTTATTGAGGAATATGAGAAATTGAATTTAGACTTTTGTTTTATTGTTGTGCCTTTCTTTGCAAGTGAGTCTGCAGCTTCATTCCCTATGGCTCCACAGTGTGCTGGAATCCATTGGAGATGAATAGTCTTATTAACTTTTTGGAGTTGTGTTAACATTTTGTAGCATTCTCTAATTTTTGTTGACTTCTTCGTAGTATTTGAACATATTCCCTGAATTGCAGCTTTAGAATCCGAAAGAATTATTGCCTTATTAAATTTATTTAAGGGAAGATTTAATAATTGTCGGAGAGCAATGTGTATAGCCTCTATTTCTCCATCATAATTTGTTGTGTCTCTGCCAACAGAATGATAAAAGGAAAAATGTGAGCACGTAACTCCAGCTCCAGTAAGGTTTTCCGTGGAGGATCCATCAGTATATATGTGCAGCCATTCTTCTGTGGGATATCTAGTATTGATTGTTTCCAGTGCTAGAAGTTTTTGTATTTCTTTTGGTGTGTCTGATTTACTTATTTCCTCTATTAATTCCAAATTGAAGGTAGGTTGCAATAATTCCAATGGATTTTCTCTTACAAGTAGATTTTCTCTGGTGTTAGGAATGTTCAATTTGGATTTAATCTGTGTTACCTTTTCTAGGAAACTACTATGAGTTTTAAGGATTGAAGGGGGGAGGTTCTCTTCTGTCCATTTTGAGTTTGGCAGTCGTAACATTTTCTCGTGTTGGAGCAATGCTTGTTCTTCTATTTTTGTTGTTATTGATGGGGTCCGTGTTAAGGCAAGCATGGCATCAACAGCTGTGGATTTAACTGCTCCAGTGATTAGGCGAAGAGCCTGATTTTGTATTTGTTCAAGTTTATTGATGTTAGCATTTGCTGCTGTTATTAAAGCTTCAGAACAGTACAAGAGGTTTGGTTTAACGTACATTTTGTATGTGGTGTTAAGGACTCTCCTTGAGCAACCCATTTAGCACCAGCTAACCTTTTCAGGATTTGCAATTTCTTTTCAACCTTTTCTGAGATGTTTGTTATATGTTTTTTCCAACTTAGCTTTCTGTCGAAAGTGATGCCTAAGTATTTGGCATCATCAACTGCTTTGAGCGGTTTACCATTATAATTTATGCTAATATTAACTGGTTTGTATTTTAGTGTAAATAATTCATAATTTGTTTTTTCCACATTGATAGTCATGAGGTTTTTGGAGCTCCATTCATGTACTTTGTTTAGGGCTGTTTCTATTTTGTCTTTAATTAATTCAGGTTTTTTTGGAGAGCCTGAAGTCCAAATGACTACATCGTCAGCAAATAAAGCAATTTTGGTTTCTGAAGTTTTTATTATTGATGGAAGGTCATTTATATATATGTTAAAGAGTGTTGTGCTCAGAACAGCACCTTGTGGAAGTCCTCGGTGTTTTTGTTTATATTTGGAAATGTATGTATTGTATTTTGTGGCACAAAATCTTTGTGAAATAAACTGAGTTATCCATTTAAGCATGTTACTTTTCACACCTATTGATTGCAACTTTTCAATTAATTGGTTTCTCCAGACTGAGTCATATGCTGATTTAAAATCAATGAATACTGCTAAGGTATCCTCCTTTCTATTGAATGCTTCCTTAATGTCTTGGCTTAGTAGGAGTACATTTTCACTTGTACTATGATTCTGTCTGAAGCCGGTCTGTGAACTATTAATTAAGTTGTAATATTCTAGGAACCAGTTAAGTCTAGATGCCACCATTCTTTCCATCACTTTTGCAATAACACTGGTCAAAGATATTGGTCTGAGACTATTAATATTGTTTGAGGGTTTGTTTTTCTTTAAAATCGGGATGATAATAGTTTTTTTCCAGTCGGAAGGTACAGTCATTCTCCAACACGTGTTATACAGTTTAAGTAGGATTTCTCTCAGCAAATTTGTAAACATGGATAAAACTGGTCATTGTTATGTGGTACAATACTTTCATTTGAAAGATCTATTGAGCATTGCTGGGAAAAGTGTATTGAGCTGAAAAGAGACTATTAGAGAAATAAAGATGTTTTTTCCCCAAATTTTTGTACTTTCTTTGTTAGGTCGGGTACTTTTGGGACAGCCCTCGTACATGCAGGTAGGCAGAAGAGCATTATGACATTTGTGGTTATAAGAACCACTAAGTGAATTTTCTCATGCAGCTTTGTTCTGCTTGTAGCTACCTATTATATTGTAATGTTAACATCAATTCAACTTGTTTATAATAATTCAATCGTAGCTCTTTCAAGTGGTTATCAATTATTTACTTAGTTTCTAAGCTGCTAGTTAGGCTTCAACCATCTCATTTAAGTGAAAACAATGCTCTCAGTGTGTACCTACTATTTAGGTCATGCAAGTGTAAATAAAAAGTTTAAACATTAAACAAAAAAATTATTATTTATTTATGCCAACAAACTTACTGTTGGTGTTTTTAAACACACAAGCCGTGTGTGGGCAAAGTTTAAGAGGTAGAACTGGAACTCAAAAATTCGATGCCACAACTGGGATTTGAACCACAGACCTTCCGCTTGCCGGGCGGACGCTCTAACCACTGAGCTATTGTGACAAACTGCCAGAATGGCATTAAATTCTCAAGCCAGTTCGTATTTCTCCTGGTAAACCACAAAGGCAGTCTCACATCAGAGACAATTACCCCAATGGTGACTTACTATTGCAAGTACTTTATATCCCAGGATTAAATAACCTTCACATGGTAATTATTATTTATTTATGCCAACAAACTTACTGTTGGTGTTTTTAAACACACAAGCCGTGTGTGGGCAAAGTTTAAGAGGTAGAACTGGAACTCAAAAATTCGATGCCACAACTGGGATTTGAACCACAGACCTTCCGCTTGCCGGGCGGACGCTCTAACCACTGAGCTATTGTGACAAACTGCCAGAATGGCATTAAATTCTCAAGCCAGTTCGTATTTCTCCTGGTAAACCACAAAGGCAGTCTCACATCAGAGACAATTACCCCAATGGTGACTTACTATTGCAAGTACTTTATATTCCAGGATTAAATAACCTTCACATGGTAATTATTATTTATTTATGCCAACAAACTTACTGTTGGTGTTTTTAAACACACAAGCCGTGTGTGGGCAAAGTTTAAGAGGTAGAACTGGAACTTAAAAATTCAATGCCACAACTGGGATTTGAACCACAGACCTTCCTTCCGCTTGCCGGGCGGACGCTCTAACCACTGAGCTATTGTGACAAACTGCCAGAATGGCATTAAATTCTCAAGCCAGTTCGTATTTCTCCTGGTAAACCACAAAGGCAGTCTCACATCAGAGACAATTACCCCAATGGTGACTTACTATTGCAAGTACTTTATATCCCAGGATTAAATAACCTTCACATGGTAATTATTATTTATTTATGCCAACAAACTTACTGTTGGTGTTTTTAAACACACAAGCCGTGTGTGGGCAAAGTTTAAGAGGTAGAACTGGAACTTAAAAATTCAATGCCACAACTGGGATTTGAACCACAGACCTTCCGCTTGCCGGGCGGACGCTCTAACCACTGAGCTATTGTGACAAACTGCCAGAATGGCATTAAATTCTCAAGCCAGTTCGTATTTCTCCTGGTAAACCACAAAGGCAGTCTCACATCAGAGACAATTACCCCAATGGTGACTTACTATTGCAAGTACTTTCTATCCCAGGATTAAATAACCTTCACATGGTAATTATTATTTATTTATGCCAACAAACTTACTGTTGGTGTTTTTAAACACACAAGCCGTGTGTGGGCAAAGTTTAAGAGGTAGAACTGGAACTTAAAAATTCAATGCCACAACTGGGATTTGAACCACAGACCTTCCTTCCGCTTGCCGGGCGGACGCTCTAACCACTGAGCTATTGTGACAAACTGCCAGAATGGCATTAAATTCTCAAGCCAGTTCGTATTTCTCCTGGTAAACCACAAAGGCAGTCTCACATCAGAGACAATTACCCCAATGGTGACTTACTATTGCAAGTACTTTATATCCCAGGATTAAATAACCTTCACATGGTAATTATTATTTATTTATGCCAACAAACTTACTGTTGGTGTTTTTAAACACACAAGCTGTGTGTGGGCAAAGTTTAAGAGGTAGAACTGGAACTTAAAAATTCAATGCCACAACTGGGATTTGAACCACAGACCTTCCGCTTGCCGGGCGGACGCTCTAACCACTGAGCTATTGTGACAAACTGCCAGAATGGCATTAAATTCTCAAGCCAGTTCGTATTTCTCCTGGTAAACCACAAAGGCAGTCTCACATCAGAGACAATCACCCCAATGGTGACTTACTATTGCAAGTACTTTATATCCCAGGATTAAATAACCTTCACATGGTAATTATTATTTATTTATGCCAACAAACTTACTGTTGGTGTTTTAAACGCACAAGCCGTGTGTGGGCAAAGTTTAAGAGGTAGAACTGGAACTTAAAAATTCAATGCCACAACTGGGATTTGAACCACAGATCTTCCGCTTGCCGGGCGGACGCTCTAACCACTGAGCTATTGTGACAAACTGCCAGAATGGCATTAAATTCTCAAGCCAGTTCGTATTTCTCCTGGTAAACCACAAAGGCGGTCTCACATCAGAGACAACTACCCCAATGGTGACTTACTATTGCAAGTACTTTATATCCCAGGATTAAATAACCTCACATGGTAATTATTATTTATTTATGCCAACAAACTTACTGTTGGTGTTTTTAAACACACAAGCCGTGTGTGGGCAAAGTTTAAGAGGTAGATCTGGAACTTAAAAATTCAATGCCACAACTGGGATTTGAACCACAGACCTTCCGCTTGCCGGGCAGACGCTCTAACCACTGAGCTATTGTGACAAACTGCCAGAATGGCATTAAATTCTCAAGCCAGTTCGTATTTCTCCTGGTAAACCACAAAGGCAGTCTCACATCAGAGACAATTACCCCAATGGTGACTTACTATTGCAAGTACTTTATATCCCAGGATTAAATATCCTTCACATGGTAATTATGAACCGTTGGTTTTAATATGTGCATGGGTTTATGGATATATGAACCTGCACTTTTAATATGTGCGTGGGTTTATGGATATTTGAACCTGCGCTTATAATATGTGTGTGGGTTTATGGATATTTGAACCTGCACTTTTAATATGTGCGTACCTTTGCATCGTAGCACCATAGCACCATACCCATTACACTACACAGACGGGCTATGGAATTTGCCCGCTTGTTCTCTCATCATGTGTTACAGCTGCAGTGGACATGATGTGTGGCATGCATATCCTCAAACAGTTTTAAGGCATAGTTCTGTAATTTGTAATCCTAGACCATAGGTTTCCTGTCTCAAATTGATTGACTACAAACCTTCTATCACCAGTAAAATTCATGTGTTGTTATTCATTTACACTCTGTATATTGTATGTATACATAATCATATGTAAAATAATTACTTTTGATGTATCCTGTATCAGTGTGTCCATAGACAATATCTCATTTAAAAGAACTAATAAAATTGAATTGGATTGGGATATGGAATATTGGAGTCTGCTGTTCATGAAGGACAATAAAATGTATGGAATTGAGTAAATGGTAAGGAATGAAAGCCATGAAATCAGGGACATTTTTATTTCAGCACCTGGATGAAGTCAAACTAAATTGCCCCAAGTATGGCAATTTCAGCAGCAACAATGTTATATAGTATTAGGTTTGCCTAACTATAGTTAGCTGAATTTTTATTGTTTACATTATTAAATAATGACCTAAATTTCAAGCTAAGAATATTTGTTTTTGAGTCTGGAATGGTTGCACATTGTTGAAGTTTGGATATCTAAGAGAAGGGATCACAGAAATGTCTTAAATTTACTTTATTAAAAAAGAGAATAATTCTGAATTCATTTTCATAATATAAATGCAAACAATGTGGATCCTCAGCATTACACATGTTTTTAAAATTATGGAAATGCTAGAGAATCGACTAGATAAGAAGACCAAGTCAGGGAAGGTAAAGGGAAAGTTGTTCCATTATGGATACTAGAGACAATAGTAAAACCTACTTCCGTAAAATATGATCACTTGTTGCATGAAGAAGTTCAGTTGGTGTCTGAGTGACAAATTGCTGTATACTGATATTCACATCAGGTAGAATTTGTAGCTCTCTTTATTAATTGCAGTCTTCCTAATTCCTCCAATGCTAGAAGTCACATAGATTTATGTTAGGATAACTTGCTGACCATACGTCTGGGAAACCTTTGGAAGTAACGTGTTTAGCAGTGAAGTTTATCTTTCATTTAGGCAACTGAATGTAATGGTTTTCCATTTTATGTACAAACAGTCGTGTGAATATAATTGCATTCTTGCAAGGTATAAACCAACATGCTGCTCTTGCATGTCTCTAAAACATGCATATTAATTTCATACCTAGCAGGTTGTCAGGCTGTCATCCCCTCAAGTAAAGTGGACTCAGAGTAAAAGTGCTAGTGAAACCACGCTAAACTACTGCAAATGACTATTGTAGAGATGTTCATACACTCCATGTGGAATAGTTGGACCCCATATACAACTGTTTTGTATACAGATACAGAAGAAAATACCCTTGATCAACTCATGGAACATTTTCCAGTTTCATGCACTTCCAAAAACTGAATAATAAAAAAATGCATCATAGTTGTGGATTATAAGGCCTTAGTAACTGCACAGTTTGATTCTCATAAGGGTGTCAGCAAAGTGAATCACTGAACTTTTCCAAGTGTTGATCATGGGATGGACAACTCATGTGGTAACTTGAATCTTTATGGCAGACTTTTGTAACAGTGATTTGAAATGATAATTTGGTATGTTAAGTCGAGACATATTTCATGAGCTAATCGCCACCACCATCAGTTCTTGATCAGCTGCTGGTGTTCCTTCTTATGTTCACTGTCTCTACTTCTCTGGTGGTAGCAGATGAACTTTTCTATTGGAATGTCCCAGTGACATTTTAATGTAAAAGCCCATTTGGCTGCCACCAGAAACAGGGAGGGAAAGGGGAAAAGGGAAAAGATGTGAGGTGGAAAGAAAGGAGAGGGAGGAGGGAGAAAGGGAGCAGGGAGATAGATGGGCAGACGGACGGACGGACTGGCGGACCGACAGACAGACCAATTTACAGACCAATGGACAGACAGATGGACAGAGTATGAGTGTGAGGGGATGTGGGGCATGTGAGTGAGTGGGGATGTGGGGAGTATGGGCGGTGGATGTGTGGGGTGGGAGGGGGTAGGGGTTGAGGTTAGGGGTTGGGTCTGTGTGAGTGAGAGCGAGAGTGAGTGAGAGAGAGTGAACCAGCAGTGAGTGAGAGAAAGTGAGAGTGTGAATGTGGGTGTGTGAGAGTGAGAGTGTAGAGAGAGTGAGTGAGAGTGAGAGAGAGATCAGTATTAACCTTATCTTTTTTAAGTGATTTATTGATATAGTCCCTCCTTTATCTCTCCTCTTAGGTGGTGATAATTCAACAAGCACTGCTATTGTTGCCATTCTGATAAAAGATTTTGGTTAATAATGTAATCTCTTTTCTCAATAGTTACACTGTTTCTCATAATAGATGTGTGGCAACTGATATCATTTATGTAGCATCATATACTGTCTGATGTATTTTTAAATATAAATTATTGCAACATTATCTCAGTAGTATATCTAACATATATGAATGCTAATGCTCACTGCAAACTGCAATGGATCCCTGTGAGTTGTTCCACTTTAGTTATAATCACCAGATACATGATCATTGTTCTATCACATTGGTGATGGGTAGATGGTTGGAAAAATTGTAGCAGACATAAATAATCCAATGTTAAGGCTGGGAATCCAACCATGGATGTTCAGCTTTCAGTGTGATTGCATCTGCCAACATTATAGCTCAGGGGAAGTGCATTGGCATGGAAAACTGAAGATCATGGTTTGTGTCCAACCAAGGGATAGGATTTTCAAATTTTATTGAGTATTTCACCTGATATGTACTTTTCTCCTTTATTCACTCATTTGGTTTTTGTGTTAGTAGACATCATTATTAACCAGACTTCTACTGGTGTATAACTGAAGCATGTCTGTAAACAGTGCTATGGAGCATATTCCTTCAAATTTTACTAAATCACATGAAGGAAATTCCACTCAAAGTTCAGCTGAACAAAAAATGCATTATACAGTGTTGTTTTTGTTTCATACTTCAATTAGTATTTGTTGTATCTTTGGCATGAGTACTTTTGGAAAGTAAATGGAGGAGAAACCTAATGCTGTAACTTTAAAGTATATATGTATATAGTAGCCTTAATATAGTGAACAACTTATTCCAATCCCCTATGCTAATTTTGATTTAAAGGAAACTTATAATATTTATATGTATGTATATACTTTGTTTAGATTGTGCTGAGCTTGTTTGTTGCTGTGATTCTTGACAATTTGGAGCTGGATGAAGATATTAAGAAATTGAAACAGTTGAAATTCCGAGAACAGAGTGCTGAAATAAAAGAAACATTGCCTTTTAGATTGAGAATTTTTGAGAAGTTTCCAGATAGTCCCCAGATGACATGCCTACATAAAGTACCTTCAGATTTTAATTTGCCAAAGGTAATATTCTGGCTTTAGCCTTTCATTTAATTTTGTTATTTATCTTCCTTTCATAGAAGTTTGAAAACAGTGTTGTTGTAATTAATTTAATTTAAAAGGTGAGTTAATTAATAACACTGAACAACACTTACAACATATTTTTCCGGGACGCGTTTCGAAGGTTAACTTTCCTCCATTATCAACCGGACAATAACTGGGTTTCCATGGTGTTTCATGGTGCGGATGGTGATGCTTCTTCTGATGTTTCTTCGGGTGACAGTTCAATGAACTTACTGAAAATGTCTCTCTGAGGAATGTCGAAATTAAATACTTGGTTTCTATTTTTTTAAATAAAGATTTGTTCCCATGTGGACAGTTCTTGTTTTCCGGTTATGTGTTTGAGAAGTTTCGGTTCTAGCTTTATGTCATGATTTTTTGTCCAAAAGTGAAATGCAACTGCTGATTTTTCTAATTGTTTACTCTTAATGTTTCTAACGTGTTCCTTGGATCTAATTTCTAAGGAACATGTTAGAAACATTAAGAGTAAACAATTAGAAAAATCAGCAGTTGCATTTCACTTTTGGACAAAAAATCATGACATAAAGCTAGAACCGAAACTTCTCAAACACATAACCGGAAAACAAGAACTGTCCACATGGGAACAAATCTTTATTTTAAAAAATAGAAACCGAGTATTTAATTTCGACATTCCTCAGAGAGACATTTTCAGTAAGTTCATTGAACCATCACCAGAAGAAACATCAGAAGAAGCATCACCATCCGCACCATGAAACACCATGGAAACCCAGTTATTGTCCAGTTGATAATGGAGGATAGTTAACCTTCGAAACGCGTCCCGGAAAAATATGTTGTAAGTGTTGTTCAGTGTTGTTAATTAACTCACCTTTTAAATTAAATTTGTTATTTATATTTATTATACTAAATATTTTAAGCATTTTGTGACAGGATTCATTATGTGCAGTGATGATACGAGTGAGCAATGTTTTTCTGTATGTCAATTGAAAATAAAAAAAATAAAGATATAAATAAGAACCTCTGCACTTTGTAACCCTGTCAGTAATATTTGCTTTGAATATTTTTGTATATTTATGGGGTCTGTTTTTTATGTTGTAGGTCCGAGAGAGTTTTATGCGACAGTTTGTGTATGAAGTGGAAGATGAAGAAGCAGAAGGTGTTAAAAAAGTTAATGAAGTCTTTGACTCAAAGATTGTTTATCGAAAACAGAAGCCTGTTAAAATCCTTAGCAACCCTCCTAAAGTAAGGAATATAAGTACAAATTTAAGAAAAGCTGCAATTTCATACATCATAAAGTAAGTACCATGATAAACATTCTTCTTGATGTACATATTGATAAAAGGTGCTGTGGCACACAAGCAAAAGCTGTGGGTTAGAGTGTATTAGGAACACTAACAATCATGACGTAAATATAAATCATCTGTGAAGCAGATGTCCATATATCCATGGGTTTGAATGTGCTGCATTTTTGAATAATTGAATAGTTTATGATTTTCAAAAAGTACTGCCAACATACACAAGAAAAGCATTATTTTGTAATTGATTTTATATATTTATAATCAGTCAAAATCAGTCGCTGTACAGATGTCCCCTATGATGGCTTAGCCTTTTACGGAGAGCTTGACGATTCTTTTTCATCTATCTCGAACGCAGTACAGATGTATTATAAGGAAGATTATTGATGAAAATGTCTTAAACACTTTATTTACATACAGATATTGCAATATACATGTATATTTTACATCTTTTACCACTAAGGCATCAATCCATGGCCATTGTTTCTTTAGTTGTTTATTTTTCAGACAAGTGAAGTCAGTCTCTGCTGCCTCCGTTTTTTTTCCCCCCATCTAGAATCATTCCAGAGGGCTTGCGCAAGAAATACTGCTTCAAATGCCTCACATCAGAAAGTATGTAACTGAAAAAACAATATTAACAACAGACAACATATTTCATATGTTTTGATGAATGCCTCTCATTTCATTAAATATGGTTTACAACAACACAGATACATCAACAACAGAAAGTGTGTAACTGAAGAACAGTATTAACAACAGACATTGTATTTCATACGTTCTGATGAATGCCTCTCATTTCACTAAATATGGCTTACAATAACAGCATAGATACATACATATGCATGATGGGCTAGCCACCATCTCAGCTGTTGGCAAACTGATGGCATCAACAATGAGGAATATATTACAATACACTGCATACCTTGTACCCTTTCCCATGAACCTAAAATTTTGCAGTGGCAACAAGTTATTTTTCAATATTATTTTCTCAATAGTGAACACCTGCAGTATTAATGTGATGATTATGGGTGAAGTGCTTAAGTCCTGATTGCTTGTCTATAAATTCAGGAACGACCATTATGTGATGCAATGATTATACAATGTAATACAGTATACCTATTAACAACAATACACCCAAGTGGACAATCCTCATTTGCAAAAGAGGTCACATGGCAAAAAAGTCTGTGTTTAGATATACTGTGAAAAAAATAGTGAATTAAATGGGAATTACATATATCAGTGATGGAAATTCAGTGCGTTATACTGTGACAAATGACAAAATCCATCCATTTACTTTTCTATCACTTTATTGTCTTCCAAAATTTTGTCACAAACACACAGTTTTCTTCTCATTGTGGTGCTGTTTTTATATTAAATGAATGTGATGGTGATGTTGATGAGCTTTTGACTCTTTCGTAATCTCTGGTCGTGGTACTGGATGGAATGAACATACACTCGGATTTAACTTTGGTGAAATATTTTATTTGCACCTTCTTGTTCACAGTATTTAAATCGTATTACAGTAGTAAGTCTTTTATTTCAGTGGATCGACTTCCCTAGCATCGCCGGGATTTAATGTCTAAAAATTTAGCGATAATGTGCTAAAAGTGTTTTCTATCACTTTACACTTCGTCTATTTTACGTCCTTTTATTTAATCGCGCACTTCGTATTAACTAAGTTATTAAAGTTAGCTAATGTCTCATTTATTTTACACAAATCAACGGTCTTTAAACATTTAGTAAATTTACTTTCACAATTTTATGACGCGTACACATAAAAATACGTCCATCTACGCCAAACACATAGACGCTAATGACTAGACAATTGGTGACACATTACACTTCCTTTTGTGTACATCCGCGTATGCGTTCATCAAATAGTTCCCGCATTGTTAGGGAAGCGATCCTTAGCCATTCTCCCCTCGCTTTCAACATTGAACACATACAATTCCTTTATTTATACATATTTAATAAAATTAAATATGGAAATATTTATGACGTCTTTAAACAAACAATGAACACATTTTCGTCATTCAACCAACTCATACCAACATCAAAAACAAATTACACTCTTAACAAATATTCACATAAACAATTTTCTTTTGGGGTCTTTTAATATTCTGCTTGCATAATTGTACAGATTTTTACAGGCCTCAGGGGTCTCCGTCTAGGGGATATGTGAATAGCGACCACAAGGTACCCAAGCTGAGCAGAACATTACTTCCACTTACTGGTGTTTTGCTCCTCACTGTAACTTTTCTATCTGACCTTACCTTGGTCATCTCTTGTTCTCTTCCGACCCTGATGCTATTAGGGTTCCCGAGGGCTAGGGAGTCTTTATTTTTCCAACCTCTCCATTTCTCTAATTTCTCTATAAAATCTTAACCCCAACATGCTGACCTGTCATGGCATGTAATACGTCCTCTGATGGGTAATCAGAGGATATGGTCGGTGAATTTATTTTGATAATTCTCCCTGTCAGGTCGGTGAGACCCGTAAACCAACGACAGGTGTGGTCCTCCAGACATTCTGGGGGTTGTGAGAGAGCGATGTGACCGCCAAAACATAAAAATATGGTGCTCTCTAAAAAACGGTTACTATTACTGCTATTGCTCTCTTCAATATCATTGTGAAAAATATTGGAGAGCAAGAGGATTAATGACTTCATTGTCAGAAATCCAGCATTAGCTAACAACAACATACATATGCATAAACTAAATCATAATTATAACAATGTTAACTTCTTCAGTCCCGTACAAGAGTATTGTGCATAATTTCATACATCAGTTTTTTTTTGTTTTTTTTTAATATGGTTTGAGCAATAGTTTATGGTACTTCCCAACAGTTTTTCCATTTTCCCCTTCCAGTTCGAAGATATGATCTCCAAATTGATTAACTATCCTAAATGGCCCTCTAGATAACAGATTCATACTCCAGTAGATTTTCTTTGGCGCACTAGACAGGCTAAATTGTTTCATGAGCACGTTATCTCCTATATTAGGATGCCATTTGTTCCTATTCCTTTTAATTTTCAAAGCTCTCTTTTCAGCTTTGTACTGGATTCTGTTGAATGCTTCAGCACACTTTTCCTCCTCACTTGGTATTTCAGATTCATGTTTTATTGTGGTGGAGACGTTTAGTACCAAGGGCTCGGGTAGTTTTCCTGTCATTAATTTATAGGGGGCAAATCCTGTTGTAGAGTTTATGGAGTGGTTTAAGATCTTTTCAATTGTTTGGCAATGTTTGTAACATCCCCGCTGATTGGGATGACACAGGACTGGAAAATATATTCCTAAATCCCGCATAACCCTTTCACATGGGTTGCATTGAGGGTAGTAAGCAGACGAACTGTAGATTTTGGTATTATTATCTCTCAAGGCTGTAGTGAAAACCTTGCTTTGATAGTCATTCGTAGGGAACCATCAGATTTATGAACCTAGCACAACGGATGGAGGTAAGGTGTGTCAGATTATATTTGTGAATTTCTTTAATGCACATGTCAATTTGTTGTATGGCCTATTTCCCATATATTGGGGACTTTAATTGCTGTTACTCTGTCCTGGAAATTTGTCATATTTAGTTTTTGTGTTATACTTCTGCTGAAATTCTTTTTAAACTATCATTATTTAAATGATACTGTGAGAGTTTTTCTTTTTTAATTGCGTATAGTGTCTGCTGTATATGGCACCACAGGTGGTGACATTGGCGATGGATGAAATGATAATTGGGGAATGAAATTCAGGGAAGAAACATTCCAGGCCTAAGTTTAGGGTAGCTCCCTGGGATTTGACAGTTATGAGGATTGACAAAAACTTAGAAAAACCTCATTCAAGGAGAATGATCCTGGCAGGAATGACAATCATGTCATTACTCAAGTAACTTTAAAACAGTTATGCTCCCATAATTAGTATCTTACATCTGAGAATGCTGCACTAGTGTCTTTTGACAGGAAAGTTCATACTGAAGTGAAGATAAAAATGATCAAGGCTCTTAAATGCCAGAGAAATCCAGTATATTGCGAAAATGTGAAACAAATCGTACTTAAGCCGACAGACATTCCTAGCTTTAGTTCCAAAGATCTTTGAGACTTTAATTTGCACAGAATCTTTTAGTTTCTTTAAGAGATTTAACATTTATATATATTTCCTGCCCTTAGGTCCCCAGCAATGGGAAAATAATGAATCTTATTTGCAAGGATATGAAATTCTTATATCTTTAAAAGCAGTCAATGATTCAGCAGAAAGGTGTATTAAGTTAATAGTTGACTTTTACAGTATGTTGACAAAAAATGAAGAACAATGACAGTGTATGTGAGTATAGCAAGTTGTGAGAGGCTTTCAGAAGCAATTTCCTCACTACAAAAAGAGAACTCGAACACAATCTCTATTTCCCACAGCATGTACAAGTATACTTGAACTTAACATTTGTATTGATCAACATAATTTAAAATAAAGTACCAAAAACATTCAAGTTAAAATTGTCTTATGTTTGATATAGCAAGATATTAACACATATTATGCCACATCCTATTTATAAAAATACTAAAATCAAGTATCACTCAAAAAATGTTCATAACATATCGCAATATTACCGTCTTATCACAATGTTGTCTGAGACTATTTTTATTTCTACTGAAAGTGCTTAATTTTATGTGGGTTGAGGCTTGGGTTAAAATTAATAAATCTTCACCAGACTTGGCATAGGTTGTTTTCCAGTGTAATGGAACAGATTTATGGTGTGCCATTATAAAAATTCAAGTAAAAGAATTTCACATATGAGCTAAGGACCACCCTAATGCATATATTGCTATAATGTGCATTTCACTCAGTGAGCATCAAGGCTAGTTTTATATGAAACACATAGTGAAGTGCTTGTTTATATTAGCTTTGTGGAAATCCCAGAGTTAATGTAGTTCTTCATATTACAGACTCCATTTTGCAATAAAATATTTACCTTTTTCAGTGATTCCAACAATCAGCGTCTTATGCTAGGGGATTCTGCAGTGATTCCAGTGCCTGGAAAAGGGCCTTTGAAACCCCAAGGAACTATTAGTAGTGCTAAACAGCTTCGAATAGATCAAAAGAAGTAAGTATATAAATTAAAACTCCTTTTAACATTTATCTGGATACTAAGAAAAAACTACCAATTTTAAATTGCAAATTGCATTCTTTTAAAGAAAAATACACAGTCTTTTGGTAGCCTTATTATTTTTTTAATGTGTACGTTGTTAATATTTTATTCTTCAGTTCAAGTCAGAATTATATTTTGTTGACTTAGTAAGGAAATTTGTTCCTATGTATACTCTACATTAAATATTACATTCTGATTTTGGAATTTCTTTCAACCTCCCAAATGATATCAACTACTTCAGAAAGAGAAAATACTCTTCTCTTTGCTACTGTCACTTGGTTTAGCACAGGATTTGCATACACATGTACAGTCTTCACAGTGTGCAGAGTGCAAAAGCACTTTGTCTATGGTGAACAAACACATGGTAATACTCAGCTTTGCAATGATAGAATCAAAATCAGAATCAGATTTATTCGCCATTTGAAATTGAAATTTACTGTCTCTAAATCATTTTACATGATATCAGACATGTCCATTTAAATATTACAAAAAATACTCTTATCCTGAGATAATTTACAGAGTTGCAGTAACAAAACAATCATAAATTATAAATAGTTACAAATATAAGTAATTATAAACAGCTATAAAGTATGTTTTCCTACATAATAGCATACTAATAATCATATTTACTTACCCATAGTCAAATTGTGAATATACAGCATTAAATATTATAATTAATCTACTTTATACCAGTGGTGGCCGCTGGTTATGTTGCAGTGTTGCGCAACACTCAGTTTTATTGGAGGAAATAAAAGGACTTTCCTATCAAAGCACTGGACTACTTTTTTACTTTAAATTATTTTAAAAGTGTATAAATGCTATTAAAGTATTCCTAAGAATTTTAGCATACTATTTAATTGGTTACTCTAAAAAGAATATGGCAGAAATAAATGACATGCCACATGTTTGACATGGCATTGGCCAAGCTATAGACAAGGCTTGCTTCAGACTTCCCTATCCCATTTGTTAAGGTGGTTGGCCACAGGGCTGCTGCAAACATTCTGTCCGAAAACACCCAAGTGCAGATGCTGGACTAACTGAGTTCTTCCAAGCAGTAGAAAAGTTTTGTTTCTGGCTTCTTGATTACCTTAGTTAGCGTGTTGCATCCTCACACATGTTTAAGTGAACTTTTGGCTCTGCTTTTACAGTTATTATTCCTTCAATTCTATGGTGAATGTTATACTTTAGTTAATATTAAGCAAGAGAAAAGTGTAGTGAGCTTAGTTTATGGTAACATTTGCTGTATTTTTCTTGTCATTTAATGTGTGTTCAAGTTTTCATAATGAAGAACAGTTAAAAATAAAAAACTAGGTAGCCCACAACCAGTACTAAATATTTTTCAGGGCATTACTACAAGTAAAAGGCAATATAAATGAGTGTTTCAACAAGAGGTTTATAATAGTTGTGGCTGTCTATGTGGCTGTGAAATCAAGAATGTGCTGTTTTGTTTTTCTTGCATTTTGTTTGGTGGTGGACAAAGCTGAACGAAAAACGGGGTTAGGGGTGTAAACAATTTAAGTTCAAACATACAGATGCATGAGGCTTCCTCTGTTCACTTGAAAAATGTGTTGAAACTTAACGCTTTTTGGAAGTCAAATGTGGCTTTGCAGCTAGACAGTGTATACAGACGTAGGATTGCTGAAGAAAACAAAAACGTTAAGCAGAATAGATACATCCTGAACATATTAATAAACTGTATCAGATTCTGCGGTGCGTTTGAATTGGTCTTAAGAGGGCTTGATGAAACAGAGTAATCATTAAATCCTGGTATTTATAAAGAATTAATTAGTTTAAGCACAGAGTTAGATTCTGCCCTAAAAAGCCACCTAGAAAAAGCAACAGCGTTTAGGGGAACGTCTAAGATGATCCAAAATGAATTGCTTCTAGTCATGCTAGAAGTTTGCCAAGACAAAAAATACCCAAAGAAATGCACGAAGCTGATTTTCTAGCAATGGTAGCAAATGAAACCACTGATGTGTCCACTATATTTCAAATGGCCATTGTTTATTGCTATGTAGTAAAGGGGAAGCCGGTTGAAAGATTCTGGAGATTTATCTCACCTGCACATCATTATGCAAAAACATTGGCTTCTTGTCTCCTTGAAGAGCTGCACAAGCATGACTTATGAGTGAAAATGCTCCAAAACTGATTGCACAGACTTATGATGGAGCTTCCATAATGTTTGGTTATTCTGGAGGTGTGCAAACACTAATTAAGCAAGTCTATCCTAATGCTGAGTATGTCCACTGTTATGCACATCAAGTAAATTTCGTCATGGGGAAGCTGCATCCACAAATACCAATGCTTAGGAAATTCTTTGCTAGTCTCCAAGGTTTTTGTACGTTGTTTTGTGTTAGCTTGCAGCAAACTGCAATTCTGGACTCAATAGTGAACAGGAGGCTGCCCCGGCCCAGCAATACTCGGTAGAACTTTCTTTCCAGAAGTGTGAACACTGTGTTTGACTACAAAAAGGGTATCATCGAGTGTATGAACAAAATTCTGAAGGGGGCTCTTCTCGCTCACTTGCCAAAAATTGATCAAGCGCCTGGGTATAAGAAGTTGCTGACTGTTTATGAATTCAATTTTTGGTTATCTTTTTTAGTCAAATAATATCACTTATGGATATCTTGTTTGGACAGCTTCAAAAGAAAGACATGGATTCTCTTACTACTCAAAAGACCATTTCTAATTTTCAACAGAACATCTTATTAATTCAAGAACAAATTGATATTGAGTCAAGCAACTCTTCAGCACCTAAAATATTGCTTTGGGACTGCATTTTGCTTCCTTAGTCAGTATTATACTCCTATTCTACAAAGGCCTTAAGAGGAAGTGACCATCCCAGATCTTTTTGCCGTTCTATTTTAAACAACTATTTAAGGCCTTATTTTATGTAGTAAAAATGTGGAAAATGTAGTATTGGTTAGGGTGCATTAGTGATAGAGCATGCACAAAGCAACCAAATACTAGCAAACAGTAAGATAAAGTGCCAACACCTTAACACCTGGTCTAACCTTACTATTTCTGCAATGGTAATTTGAGTTATCCAGTCTAAAAAGAACAAGCAGAACAAGAGAAGCAGAGCAATGCATCTTTTGCCCCACTTAAAACAATAGCATGTTTTGGACAAATTGGTGGTCAAGCTGCCAGATCAACATGGTTTTGATGGATCAGCAAAGTTTATCAATTTTTGATGATTTTAATTTCTGAGACTGCAGTTCTTTACAAGATGCATGTTTTCATATTTTGTATGCTAAACATGAGATTTACAGACTAAAGCATTATTTTAAAATAAGTTATAAAACATATTAATCCAATGCTTAAACTTTCGATCTCTAGAATTGTGGTGTTAAACAGAGCAAACCATTAAATTGGTATTCATAAAATTAGGGTTTTTCTGTATAAATTTATACTGTATAAAATTAAATCTAGCTTGAATAGTTCATTTGAAATTCCCTTCTTTAAATGTAATGTTATGAACCATTGCATTAGAATTTCAGTTGGTAATTGTGCAGAATGAAAGTTGTGAATGAGCCCAGAAACAGTAAAGCTATATTACATTCAACTAAGATCAAAGGAAGACCTAGCAAGAATGAAATTCAAACATAGGTTTCTGTCCATAAAATTCTCTTTAGATCAATAACCAAAGCAATTGAATATTAACTTTCTTTACTGGCATTGTTGTCATTAATTTCAAGCACTATTGATTTTTGGGCTCATTTAAGAAAAACTACATTACACAAGTTTCTTGTAGATATACGCATCTCAGGATGCTTATGGTTAGGAAATGATTTCCATTGTTAACATATAGTTAATTTAACTTCTTTTGTCCAATGACTGCCAGGTCTATCAGACGTAGTGTGAGAAGTGGTTCCATAAAGCTAAAACAAACATATGAACATTTGATGGAAAATGGAGATATAGGAGCCATGAATAGAGTGAGTTCTTCAAGAAGTAGACCACAAGATCTGGATATTAAGTTACTACAGGCCAAGCGTCAGCAGGCTGAAATGCGACGGTAACAAAGACCTTTAATTTTATTATAAAATATAATGAATAATGTTATATGCCTGTGTTGTGGAATATGCTTCTCTTCAGTTTAAAATGATTTTGCCTCTAAAATTTCCCTTTTCCCCTTTGGTCACTGATGTTAATCAATCTGCCTATTGTTCAAAGTTATGTATTGTGTTCTTTCTTCTGCTCTTAAAGCTTTTTTGTTACTGCCATTTATCATGTTATACTTGTTTAGCAACAGCATTGAATTATTAGATCATAAGTGCCTTGCATATATGGCATATTTATATAAAAATCTGTTCACTAAATTAAAGATTATATTACAGATTTGTGAAGTGCTGAGTAATTCAGTGCTAAGATTAATTAAAATCTGAACACCAAAAAGTAGTATACATATTTTCAGATGTCTTAATTATATATATTATTCTAATGTTCTTAACCAAAGTATGGCCACCGAATGGGTAACAAATGAAACGAGTGAAATGATACTCAAATGACTTGTGGTGCATAGAGCTTAGTGTTGCTTGGTATATGTATTCTGAGGATAAGGAAAAGTGAAGAAAAAACACATTATCCAGGTAACTCACCTCAGCCAAGCTTAAACTATGAACCAGAGGCCATTCCTACACCATAGAAGTAGGTGTGGCATAAAATCATGCGAGTGTTTCTTGAGGAAAACCATAGAATAAACCCAACTCTTTGGTTGTTATCAGGAACGATAATATATTTTGGAGTTTTAAACTTGTTTCAATGATAATTATTATTTATTTATGCCAACAAAGTTACTACTGGTGTTTTTAAATACACAAGCCATGCATGGACAATGTTCGAGAGGTAGAATCGGAACTGAAAAATTCAATGCCACAGCTGGGATCTGAGCCTGCCTGTTAAGCTTGGTTCAGGTCTATGCTTGTTGGTCTCTCACACTATGATTTTCTCATGGCACCTAGTTTTGTTATCTCTGTTTACAGTCTGGTGCATGGAAACTTGCCGATATGAGGAACAGCTGTTTAAGTTGGTAGGTGAATGGCATCACTCCTTTGCCACGTCCCCAGTTCAAGCCCCCATCAATTATAGCAAGGTGTGATTGGTTGTGTGCACTTGCCCTTTGTTTTGCAATTGTGGGGCAAACCAGAGGCCCAGACAGTTTAGATGCATTGTAAAACATAATTCAGAATAAATCTTATCTTAGTTTGATTATGTTATTAGTGGTTGTTGTGTAAAAGAATAAAAGCCAGATTGCCAGTTCTTTTTGAATAATGAAAAATGCTCAGTTTTGCATATTTTTGTGAGGAAGGAGATAGGGGATGAAGCAAGTTTTGTTATGTGCGTATTAACTTGAACTCCACAGTATACATTTTTATTTAGAATCATGCTATTTCATTGCAAAAGAAGCCACTGAAGATTAAAACTCAATATACCAAAATATACTGAGCATATGAAAGCATTCCTAAAGCATGTTTTTTTTTAAGTAGACAAACGAAGGGGAGTCACAAAAACGGTCATGGAACTCAAGTAGGTTAATATTTTAGCAATTAATCCATAACCCCTGTTCCTTATAACAGTATCCATTCTTTGTGGTACTGAAATAATTAGATACACCTATTCCTGTGAATTTATATGTTTATCCCAGGTAATTTCCACCATCTCCCTTGGGGCCCAAATGACCTAGCTGTCGACGGGCCCTTAAACACCACTCACTCACTCACTCACTCCACCATCTCCCAATGCTGGTCGCTTGTGTGAGGTCTGTTGTTATCAGTAGCTCTGTTCACCTGTTTCTGCATCCCTGTCCACACATTTTCTATGGAATTTAAATCCAGGCCCTTAGGCATCCAGGGAGCAAGCTGAATGTCATTTTTATGATTTGCAAACTATTGGAATATGTCATAGAAATCTGGGCGGGGGGGGGGGGGGCACTAGTAAATCTAATATTGACAAGAAATTAAAATTACAAAAAAAGTATCAGATGTATGCACAATCTCCCCTATAGACCATCCTGTAGAGACACATTCATAAAGGAAAACATTAACTGTAGTTTCTCTGTATGCGTATAAAAGTATTTTACTTGTTAAAAATAAGAAAGAATTTATTGTGCTCAATAAAGACTGCTATAAGTATAAAACTAGGGGGTAAATAATCATAGGGTTAGCTCAAATAAAAGCCCAACTAATAAAGACCTGTACAGAACTGGAGCATTATTTTATAATAGATTACCCAAAAAACAGGTTAAAAATAATGTAAATAGGAACTTCCAAATTGCTTTAAAATCATATCTAATTAGTGTTTGTATAGTGTTGCTGAATTATAATGATTGTTGTTGTTGTTTTCTAGTGCCTTGCATCTGGCAATGAAGCCATTAGCATTCGTGCTTTCCAATACTTTTGAACTGTAGTTTCTTCTGATCTTAATGCTTCACAGGTCTTCAAGTGTTCTTCATTCATTTCTGCTGGATCGTTACACAGGACACATATCGGTGAGGCTGAGATACCTATTCTGTAGAGATGACTTGCCAAGCAGTCATGATTTGTCAATAGTCGGAAGGCTGCAACAGCTGTTTTCCTTGGTCTCTGGGGGATTATATCTGGATTGGAAAGTAGTGTAATCCATTTTTTATCTTTGGCATTTGTTTCTATTTCTTGTAGGTATGAATGACAAAAAATTTTAATGATCAAGCGTTTTATTGAGGAATATGAGAAATTGAATTTAGACTTTTGTGTTATTGTTGTGGCTTTCTTTGCAAGTGAGTCTGCAGCTTCGTTCCCCATGACTCCACAGTGTGCTGGAATCCATTGGAGATGAACAGTCTTATTAACTTTTTGGAGTTGTGTTAACATTTTGTAGCATTCTCTAATTTTTGTTGACTTCTTTGTAGTATTTGAACATATTCCCTGAATTGCAGCTTTAGAATCCGAAAGAATTACTGCCTTGTTAAATTTATTTAAGGGAAGATTTAATAATTGTCGGAGAGCAATGTATATAGCCTCTATTTCTCCATCATAATTTGTTGTGTCTCTGCCAACAGAATGACAAAAGGAAAAATGTGAACATGTAACTCCAGCTCCAGTAAGGTTTTCCTTCGAGGATCCATCAGTATATATGTGCAGCCATTCTTCTGTGGGATACCTAGTATTGATTGTTTCCAGAGCTAGAAGTTTTTGTATTTCTTTTGGTGTGTCTGATTTACTTATTTCCTCTATTAATTCCAAATTGAAGGTAGGTTGCAATAATTCCAATGGATTTTCTCTAATAAGTAGATTTTCTCTGGTGTTAGGAATGTTCAATTTGGATTTAATCTGTGTTACCTTTTCTAGGAAACTACTATGAGTTTTAAGGATTGTAGGGGGGAGGTTCTCTTCTGTCCATTTAGAGTTTGGCAGTCGTAACATTTTCTCGTGTTGGAGCAATGCTTGTTCTTCTATTTTTGTTGTTATTGATGGGGTCCGTGTTAAGGCAAGCATGGCATCAATAGGTGTGGATTTAACTGCTCGAGTGATTAGGCGAAGAGCCTGATTTTGTATTTGTTCAAGTTTATTGATGTTAGCATTTGCTGCTGTTATTAAAGCTTCAGAACAGTACAAGAGGTTTGGTTTAATATACATTTTGTATGTTGTGTTAAGGACTCTCCTTGAGCAGCCCCATTTAGCACCAGCTAACCTTTTCAGGATTTGCAATTTCTTTTCAACCTTTTCTGAGATGTTTGTTATATGTTTTTTCCAACTTAGCTTTCTGTCGAAAGTGATGCCTAAGTATTTGGCATCATCAACTGCTTTGAGTGGTTTACCATTATAATTTATGCTAATATTAACTGGTTTGTATTTTAGTGTAAATAATTCATAATTTGTTTTTTCCACATTGATAGTCATGAGGTTTTTGGAGCTCCATTCATGTACTTTGTTTAGGGCTGTTTCTATTCTGTCTTTAATTAATTCAGGTTTTTTTGGAGAGCCTGAAGTCCAAATGACTACATCGTCAGCAAATAGAGCAATTTTGGTTTCTAAAGTTTTTATTATTGATGGAAGGTCATTTATATATATGTTAAAGAGTGTTGTGCTCAGAACAGCACCTTGTGGAAGTCCTCGGTGTGTTTGTTTATATTTGGAAATGTATGTATTATATTTTGTGGCACAAAATCTTTGTGAAATAAACTGAGTTATCCACTTAAGCATGCTACTTTTCACACCTATTGATTGCAACTTCTCAACTAATTTATTTCTCCAGACTGAGTCATATGCTGATTTAAAATCAATGAATACTGCCAAGGTATCCTCCTTTCTATTGAAAGCTTCCTTGATGTCTTGGCTTAGTAGGAGTACATTTTCACTTGTACTATGATTCTGTCTGAAGCCGGTCTGTGAACTATTAATTAAGTTGTAATATTCTAGGAACCAGTTAAGTCTAGATGCCACCATTCTTTCCATCACTTTTGCAATAACACTGGTCAAAGATATTGGTCTGAAACTATTAATATTGTTTGAGGGTTTGTTTTTCTTTAAAATCGGGATGATAATGGCTTTTTTCCAGTCGGAAGGTACAGTCATTCTCCAACACGTGTTATACAGTTTAAGTAGGATTTCTTTTCCTTTCCTGCCAAGGTGTTTAATAAACTCTGGATGGATCTTGTCAGGTCCAGGAGATTTTTTGTTCTGTAATTGTTCTATTGCTAAATCCAGTTCTGTTTCATTAAAATCCTGAATAAAAATATCATTTCGTATACCTTTTGGCTTACTAGTTTCTCTGATAGTTTTTTGGATAGCCTTATCTTGTTTTTTATACGCTTGGGGTACTCTTTGTGACTGAGCATAAAACTTGTTAAGGGATTCTGCTATTTCCCTATCTGTAGTTAAGCTTTTGTTATTATATTTTAATGGTTCAGTTGTATTTTTTGATAATTTTGTTTTATTAAGGAATTTGTATATTTTATTTCCATCTTTCCTATAGTCCATATGTTCTACAAAATTTGTGAAACTGGCCCTTTTTGCTGTAATTAATTCTTTCTTAAAAATGGCTGCTTTTCTTCTCCAGTTTTGTACATCTTCTGAACACTTGGTTCTTTTGGCTTTGACTCTTGCTATATTTCTTTCGTGTTTTAACTTAGATAAATATGGAGACCAAAAGTAGCTATATTTCTTTAACTTTCCTTTGGGGATATGTGTTTTGGCTGCTGTCAATAATATTTCACAAATTTTTTTATTCATTTCATCTGTTGACTTGAACTCTGATTCTAACAGTATATTACACTTCCCTTCTACCTCATTTTGGAAACTGGACCAATCTGCTTTTTTAAAATTCCAAGAAGTTTTAACTTTTGGTTTGTTACTTTTATTTATTAGACCTCTTATGGAGTTTATGGTGATTCTGTGGCCTGAACCTGGGTCTTCTATTATTTCTCTTTTTGTATTGTCAATTATGTCAGATGACACCATCAGAAGGTCAGGATTTGTACCCGAAACATTATAATGAAGGTAAGTGGGTGGATCATTTGGATTAAATATTAATTCCATTGTTGACGAGTTTAATAGGTCTTCTATGACTCTTTCTGCTGAATTTATATCTCTGTAGCCCCACCTAGGGGAGTGTGCATTAAAATCACCTATTAAAATACTTTTGGGTTCTATGGGAATAGAATTTAGATCTAGTGTATTGTCTGGAGGATTGTAGATACTGTAAATTCTATAGTGGTAGTTACTTTTCCATACTTCAATTTTAACTATTTCTGATTTATCTTGTTCTTCCATTGTTTTTTGGATTTGGATAGTAGCTTTCATATTTCTTTTAATCCCTGTAAGAATACCACTTGCTATTTGACGAGCCTTTGGAAGTATATGTGTAGTGTACTGATCCATTTCAAAGTATATTTCCTGTTCTTGTGATATATTGGCTTCTTGTACTGTGAAGACATCTATATCTTGGTCTTTTAATATTTTCATTAGCTCTTGTTTTTTAGGCTGGGACATGCCTCCTGCATTCCATTGTAGAATTCTTAAAGTATTGGAACAATGATGAAATTTGCCTAAAGATGTCCCCACCTGGAGATCCGATTGGGGGACAGTTTTAACTCCGGAATGTTTATCTTTAGGACTCATATTCATGTATGTGGCTTTCATGTAACTGTTTTCTTAACGGGCACCAGTTTTACAATGTGGCAGTTACATCACCCGTCTTAAACCCCCATTTTGCAAGGGGGACCACACCTATCGTTGGTCAACGGGTCCATCGGACCTAGCCGGGAGGACTAAATAGATGATATTTAGATCCACCGACCTTCCCCTCATGTGCCTCTGAGGGACGCTGTTGTGCTGTGATAGGCCAGCACATATGTAAATGACATTTCCTCCATTTTAGATGAAACAGTTATACCGCTGTGATTCGGTCCCCAGAGCCTCATCTGTTAAAAGCAGGGTGCACCACGGGCAGGATGAGGATGGGAATTGGGTAGGAGAGGCTATAGGAGGCGCATCACTACCCCTTACTACCCCATTATAATGTATATGTATATAATGTATATGTATATGTCTGTAATTAAGATTTATTGTATATGTTCAGAAAAATGTCAGATGCTCTTGTAAAGAGTCTATTAATGACAATAAAGTTATATTGTTGCACACAGAGTGATGTGTGGAAGCCATTATAGCCCTGCTGAAACTGAGTAGGACCATTTGCAAACAAAATGCACACTTGGTAACTTTATGTTTTCTAATACAGAAATACATTGATGGCCATTTAAATTTCCTATTATTCTCCATAGCATGCCTCCTCTTCTACTGGAAATCCATCCCCACACCAGAACAGATACGTGACCACTATGTTGTCTTTGTGCAATGTATAGAGGGTCAAATCTAGATGCATGTTTTGGCTGATGTACATGCAGAGGACCTGAACTGGCATTTAAAAATACTTTTCTATCTGAAAAGATTGTATTCTGCCAGCTTATTCATGGCAAAAATCAACACAGTCTATCTCTGAGCATCAGTCAGTATTTGTCTTATTGGTGCCTTTCTGCTCAATAAATCATTTGCTTTATGCCTCTGACGGGTAATTCAAGTGGATCCAGGGAAATATGTCTCTGCTACAGTCATTCTTGAAGTATTAAAAGCAATTATCTTGTAGCATTAATTCACGCCTTGTCTTGCTCTGGTGTGGATACTCGATGCCCTTTACTACTTGTAAAATAGGGCACTATTATAATATTTGTTGAATTTATTGTTGTAGGCATTCAGTGCCAATTTAATGCATTATATAGATGCTAAGGTTTTCATGGCCAGTGTTGCTAATTCCATTATGCATTCTTTCCAGGCTTGTAATCCGTGGTCCAGTAGTTTTATTCTCCGTTTCACTGAAAACTTCGTCCGGCACCTTCAGGGAAGTCAAAGCTGTGAAAAACAGGCTCCGGTGTCCAAAACAAGACTGCATTGTTCTGTCCGGTAGCGTTCTATTTATTGCCATGCGAGGGAGGAGGGCGTGGCTTATTGGGGGTGGGGCATGGTTGCCTATTGGCGGTCATCGTTCAGTGTACTGGCTCTGATTCTGGTATAAGAGGGGAAACTTCCCTTTGATGTGGTTTTGAACTAAAGCTTCTCAGGGTCGGGATCCAAGATTTATTTATCTGCTGCCTCTCTTCCTTATGGTTGAAGGCATTGTCATGTTTAAATATTTCATGTTTTAAATATTTCACAGGCAAGGTGTCACCCGATGCTGTCACTATCTTGTAGGGTCGATCCAGCTTCCTCTTTGGCATATCCTGTGATTCCAGAATTTATGGTCACTCTGGTAAATAAGAGTTAACATTTGAAAGACTCGTCCAGCATCTTGTATATAGAAGTAATTATCTTGTTTACATACAAGGAAGGTTCATGATTGCTTTAAATCTTTATGCTGCAGGAATCAGAGAGAAGAGGATTTGAGAGAGAACCATCCCTTTTTTGATACTCCTTTATTTGCTGTGCCTAGAGAGAGTAAATTTCGTAAAGTTTGCCAGCTTATTGTATATGCACGTTATGATGCAAGGCTTAAAGATCCTCTTACTGGCAAAGAAAGGAAAGTGCAATATAAAAAAATGCAGTAAGTAATCATGAAATAATGAAGCATGTTCACTGTGATTTTAATCTTTAAAATTAAAACATTCTTAATTAAAATGTGTTTGTTTCAGTAACTTTCTTGGCTTGGTGACATATTTAGATTGGGTAATGATATGTGTTACTACCCTTTCATGCATCTCCATGATGTTTGAGACTCCTACATACAGAGTGATGGAAACCCCAGCATTGCAAATTGCAGAATATGGTTTTGTTATTTTTATGAGTCTTGAATTGGCACTGAAAATTCTTGCAGATGGACTTTTCTTTACCCCAAAGGCATACATTAAGGATGTTGCATCGGTACTTGATGTTTTCATATATGTGGTGAGTGAATGTGAAAAAAGGTTTTAACTTTCTGCTTTTTAAGATTTAAAAGTCTATCATCTGAAGTATGTGCTAAAAATGTAAGAATATTTTGTTATTTTTCTTGCCATTAGCACATAGTCATATTAGATATTGTTAAAAAATTATTTGTAATGTTTAAAAAAAGTTTTAATGTTTCTGTCACAAGTTACTAGAAAAATATAGAGATAAATATGTTACATATGTTTCAGGTTAGTTTAGTGTTCTTGTGTTGGATGCCCAAAAATGTTCCTCCAAACTCTGGTGCACAGCTGCTAATGATTCTGCGCTGTGTGAGACCACTGCGGATTTTCACCCTGGTGCCTCATATGAGAAAAGTTGTGTATGAACTGTGTAGAGGCTTTAAAGAAATATTGTTGGTAAGTTAAATTGAGCAGTATGAATTGTTTCACAGCTTCTCTCATTCTTATTCCATTTTCTCCCCTTTGAGGTTAACTCCTAAGTCCAGTATTTTGTGGAACCTAGTTGAACCCGCTTTTTTAGTACCAAGAATACATTTGTAACTAATCCGAGGCAGTGATTGTAGGGGTTGGGGGAGGGAGAAAGAACTTCTCTTTGGGAAAAGGTGGAGCTTGATAATTGAGTTTTCAGTATTCATGATATAAGAAAACAAGTTAATAGATTATTATTCAAAGTTCAAACTTTTAAAGGTATACTTTTGCATGGTTTTGCATTTAACAGAAGCCTGAGAGGAATGATGTTCTACCATTTCTTGTCTCTCTTAAATGAATATTGACTTGACTGTTCCGTATTTAAAAGAGCTGAATGTACAGGAATATTTCAACGTGAAATAAGTTGAGGCAGCAGTGTATTTAGGCCTAGGCAGACTAGCCAGCTGCTTAGGATGGCAATTTCAAGGGGTTGCTTTTAAACTAGGACTGTTAATTTTTTTATATATTTTAAACATGTAATTCATAATTGTTTAAAGTATTAAAAGTATGTGACACACAATGAAATGGAAATAAGTAACATTGGCAACAATGTACTTAAATTTCATCAATGGTCTCTCATCTTCCAAGTAAAAAGTGGATCTTTTTTCTTCTTTCTTCAGTAAACTTAGAGTGCATGCAGTAGAACCTTTTTTCAGTGTTGCACCACCTTAAATAACTTATTGGTCTCATATTATGAAACACTAGGAAGGCAGATCTCATTGCTTGTTTTGTTATAAGAGACATAAGTATAACTCCTGCAGGAGTTGTTTACATGCAGTAAATCTACTGACATGGGGCTGTTGCTATTATAATAGCCAGTGTTAACACTAATACTGCCCATTAGATATGGGCAGAAAATAACAATGGTTACATTGTAACATTACCTTAATGTTGTCAGTTGCAGAAACAATGGAGACAGACAGTAACCAGTCCATCATTATCAGTTACAAAAGTAGAAATTACAAAGTAACCAATTATCCAGCAATGATTACCAAAGTAATGATAGTAACTGTTGTCTGATTAACAGTTACTAAATTAACAAAATTGTTACTGATTCTGGGTGACATCTTTTACTGCATACATTAGTTGTTTATAACTTGCATAATTATGAAGTAAGAAGCTCCTCCACAAGAGATCACAAGTGGTGTTGTTGATGTAATATATGTATGTACCATCTGATAAACCTTGCTGTGGCGTAGTGGATTAGAGTGTGGTAGCTCTGGTTCCTGGGTTTGATCCCACCCATAGGTGTGTATCTTTTAAGCCCAATTATTCTTCCAGTATTCAATTTGCCAGAATTCTAGTAGGAGAGAGGGGTAGCATGAAGAATCTTTAGGTGAAGTTACAAGGCTGTTGAGCACTCTCCAAGCCCCACATGTACTACTACTCCCATTTGGTGAGAAAAATGGATACTAATTATCCGCTTTGCTACTTATACCTACCTAAGCAACTGAGATTATCTGCCTCCTGTGATTTTAGAAAATAATGTCTATTTACCTGTTTGTGCATTAATGTGTCTTTTCTCTACCAACTAACATCATCTTTTGAAATGTTATTATCATGTTTTATCTAATGCCCTAAGAGAATATTTAATTATTCTACCTATGCTTAATTCCAGCGTTGTTGATGTTAACAAAATTGATGTATTTTCTTTTGCTATGTGTGCATCACATGATGTTTATATTTATCATCCCATATATCTCAGTTCACCTGCAAAAACTGTCTATATGTGCAGGTATGTACAAACAAGTGTGATTTTATTTTGGATCTATGAGCTACCAGAGTAATCAAAGTGCTGATACTGCTAGAGAAACTTCTTTTTAGTTTTCATCAAATAACAAAGCAAGTCTATATCAGCATCATTCATATTGAAACATAGTTATGCTAATTGTTACTGGTGACCATTAAGGTAATGTAACCCCTAATGTGATAACCATGGGAACAAGCAATCTAATCATTATCATTAATCTTTACAATCATATTGCTGAACAAGGTCATGTTGCACAGAATATGGACAATGAATGAGTTCAGAAATTCATGCAAGCAATATATTGACTTTCAGAGATACTTAAATAGGAGATTTTTTTTTCAGAACTGCTTCCCTAAGGGGGCCTACTTCGGTAGGTCCGGGTTTGGTGCACCCAGGGCCCCGAGCCAACTAACTCCCTCGGTGTGGGCTCCTCTTCGTGGTGAGGGAGTCAGTCAAAATGCCCACCCATGTGTAGGCCATGCGTGGAGACCCGTGTCGGTGGAAAGGGTTATCCTGGTGGTTGAGGGTTGTGTATCTGAGCCCGGGACAGTTTCTTTTCTGAATCTGGGGAGGGTACGCATTTCCGATACACCGCTTTGGTTTCTCTGCTTCATCTAAACGGGAGGCTAGGGACTAACCCACCCCTAGTCAATCGGCCAGGACTAGGTAGTGCACCGAACTCCAGGCTGAGTGGGACGGCGAGCCTGCTATATCTCCTGTGTAGCCCTGTCATCCCAGTGGGATGACCCCTCGTTGGGCTCCGTGGTGGGTGGGGAGCACTGGGGGATGAAATTTATGCTGCTATTTTATGGCAAACAATAATATTAAACGCTAGCGTCAGGTACCAGAAGAAAGAGAGGTAAACGTGTCAACGGCTAGTTACCTAGTTATCCACAGATTAGAAGAGGCTCAGACATTTCTCAAGGTCAACCCATTTATCATACAGTCGGGTCTTGATAAAATTGCCGGTCCGGTGAAATCTTGTAATAGACTTCGGAATGGTTCGCTCCTTGTCAAGACTTTTACTGGCATGCAATTTGAGAAGATTTTGAAGGTGAAGCTTCTGCATGGGTATCCTATCCGGGTGGAAAAGCATCGCCGTCTCAATTATACCAAGGGCATCATCACCACCCAGTTGTTGGATGGTATGGCGGAGGAGGAGATCAAGGGTTATCTTGCAGACCAGGGTGTAACCGAAGTTCATCGAGTGCGTACGTTGAGGGATGGTGTCCAGGTGGCTACCAACACCCTGTTCATCACCTTCGATAGGCTGGATCTCCCAACCAAACTTAAGGCAGGGTATGAAGTAATTAACGTTCGTCCGTATATCCCACGGCCTATGCGTTGCTTTCAGTGCCAACGCTATGGCCACACCAAGTTATCTTGCAAGACCACCATCCCTGTTTGCGTTCAGTGTGGGAAGGCCCACGAAGGGGCTTGTCCATCTGTGCCTTCTTGTGTGAATTGTCGAGGTACCCATGCTGGTTCTTCGCGCGACTGTCCACGATATCTGGACGAAAAGGCTATCCAGGAGCTGCGGGTAAAAGAACGTCTCTTTACCGAGGCCCGCAAACGACATCTTGCTCGCCAGCCTACCTTATTGAAATTCGGTACCTTTAGCTCCGTGGTCTCCAGCCAAGTGCCTAAACGCGACGTGGGTACTCAGACGAGCCCTATAACATTCACCGCCGTCGCTCCTTCTAACACTCCAGGTCGTCCTTCTGACTCTGGCAGGACTAAAACGATCACTATAAGTACAGACACGCGCCAGTTCAAGATCCAGCCTAAACGTGCCGACTTTTTGAAGGATCTTCCGGCCCCTGCACGACGCCCGGATCCTCCTACGGCCTCTTCTCCTTCCCCACCTCGCAGAGCACGTTCTCAGGAGGGGAGAGGGCGCAGTCGCGTCCAGCGGTCATCTCCTCCCACGTCTACCAGTAACCGTTTTGGAGCGCTAACTTCGATCGCTGGTACACCTGAGCCTCTTCCTACTGAGGAGCCAATGGAAGAGGAACCACCTCCTTCCAAAAGCCCTAGTCCCACGAGGAACCAGAAGAGCAAGCTGAAGCGGCAGCCGACGATTAAGTGACCCTTCTAAACAGATTCTCCCATTTTCGTCCTTATGTCAATCATACAGTGGAATTGCGGCTGGTCGTCCTAAGGTCTCACACAGATTGCCTCGGCTGAGATCTTATCTCGTGGGTGTTGAAGAAATAATATCCACAGTTATTGTGAAACCTGTTTATTCCAGTCCACAGTAAATGCTCATACCATATACCCTTTGTTGTCCTTTGTCACTGACTTTTTCTCGCGGTACTGGCCGGCGCTGATAATAATGTTGCAGGGGTGTTGTAAGGATATCGGGGTGTGTTGTAGGAATCCTTTCTAAAATGCGTGTTCGCTGGTTTTATAACTTTTCCCATTTCCCCTGACTATACCCTTACCGTCTGACCACGCGGTTGCCGTCATTGGTGGAAATTCATACTGTACACGCGCCTCCCGAATTTCCACCTATAGGCATGCCTTGCTGTGGCGGGAGTTCCAGGAGGGGTTTTCGCCTCACTGCACAGGGCGTCATTATTAGCCTAACAAAAGGCTCAAAAGGATTTTTCGCCTTGTGTTCACCATTGTCTGCGTCTTCACCCTAATGATTGTTTTACCCTGAGTTGGAGCAAACTCTAGCTGATACACACCTGTTAGCTACACGGAATGATCGGTTGGCGAATATTTTATTTAAGAACTTGTGGCAATCGATTTTATTTATCCCGCTACAAATGCCCCGCTATGAAGAAATCAGTTAGCACCATGGGTCGAATTGATTTGTTCAGAGCTCGTCTCCCACTGAACTTAAAAATTTTTTTTTCTTTTTCTTTTTTACATTTTCCGGGTTGTCGGCGAGTCAGTGTTTCTTATCATATGGCGGCGCGATGGGCATATGGTTTGATAATTGAGTATTCCCTTTTTTACATACTATACATATTACACAGATTACCCTTTTGAATGACAACTTTTGAATACACATATACACATACATAAATAGCCCTTCGAATTTTACATATTTCATGTGAAATATGCTTACATGGAATACACACACACACACACACACACACACACACGCACGCACGCACACACACACACACACACACACACACACACATATAAATAACCCTTTGAAATAACCCTTTGAAATTTATACATACTTTACATGAATTAACCGTACACTTGGTATACATATATCATACGCAAGTGACCTTCTGGATATTATCTTTTTCTTTTTTTTTTTTTTTTTTTTTTTTTTTTTTTTTTTTTTTTTGGCACTATCACTTCCTTGACACTTTTATTTCGGTTCACATCTTTAGGTCTTTTCACACGGCACTGACTACATGTCTTCGGTATTTGAAGATTTCAGAAATTAAGGTCTGTGTGAAACAACTGTGTGTTAATATATGAATTACCGTTATCACGTCACCAGAGTTGTCATTCATTTATTCTTATTGCTGGCAAAATTTCAGTATACTAGTTCTGACGAAAGTAGGAAATTCTATTACAATTCGTTTAGAATTACTTTCGCCAAACAGCCTATCTGAGAGGCCTCGCTTTCCAGTGTCATGTGATTGCGTCATATTTACAGGACCTAATATTTACAATTTACTAATTACTACGATTAATGCAATCTTCCACCTTATCCATGGAATATTTTATTATTATTACCACCATTATAGGTATAATTTTTTTCATTATTTATTTAGTGCACTTGCTTGCTCCACATGCGATTTGGTTTTTATTTTCTATTTCCTGAAGGGTCTTAGCAGTGAAAGGTGGTAACGGCCCAGGTTCTTTTGGCTTTTTATTTCCCTTATTTCAAATGCAAGTGGCCCGAATTGACTCACAATCTCACACGGGCCTCTCCAGAGTTCTTCCACTTTCGCATTTCTTCTGTCCAGTGCGGAGGATATGGGGTGCCGTCTTACCAGCACCTTTTCTCCTACTTTTGACGACCCTTTTCGGCGGTGGCCTTTCGCTTTCGTTCTTCCGCCCGCCTTTTAATTCTAAGGAACGCTTTTTGTATCCTCTCGTGTTCCTCTTCAGCGTCTCCGATCTCTAGTGCCCCTGGGATGTGCCTTATAATGGGTTCGGGTTCGGTTCCCAGTTGTAATGTCGTCGGGGGATATCCGGTGACAGCGTTCGGCGCATCATTAAAAATATGCTCGATGTATGAGCAGTATGTCGGCCAAGAAGTATGTTTACGGGTGCACAGGATACGCAGGAATATAGATAAATCTTTCATCACTCTTTCGCATGGGTTACTCTGGGGATGGTACAATGTTGAGTTATAAATTTTAATTCCGGCCTCATGCAGTTTATTCACAAAACCCTTCCCTTTATGTACCGACGCGTTGTCTGCCAATACTGCATCTATTTTCCCATACTTCGGTATGTAATCGTTTACTATTTTGTCCGCGCATATGGTGCTGGACAGTTTTTTAATTGGATATATCTTTACGAATTTTGTGAAGATATCGATCATCACGAATACGTGCCTTAGTCCTCCTCTACCTTGTGGTAAGGGCCCATGGCTATCGACAGCCACCAACGCACCCGGTTTTTCGCGTAGTATTGGATGTAGCGGAGCGTCATATCTCACATTTAGCAGTTTATTTTTCTGGCATACGTCGCACGCCGCTATCAGCTTCCTCGCCTTGTGTTGCAGCCTAGGGATGTAGCATCTTTCTTGTATCGTGAGACTAGTTCTTTCACTTCCGGCATGAATCATCGCATTGTGGTAAGATTTAATGACAAACATCTTCATACACGCCGGGACGTATACCGTCCATCTCGGCTTGTTTCTGCCTTGACGCTTATAGATGACGTCATCTTTGATTCCCAATGATCCCACTGTCTCGCGGTCAATATTAGATAGTTTCATTCGTATTTTCGCCAGCCTGGGGTCTGTTTTCTACAGTCACTTATTTTCTTCAAATTTAGCTGTTAATTCTTTGTTTACTGAGAGGTCCATGCGCATTATGGTTACTTCCCTCTGCCGGTCCATTGACCGTTCCGGTATGTTTCTACCTGCCGGGGTCCTTGACAAAAGGTCGCTAAATATGTTTTCGCTCCCCGGTATGTGTTTCACTTCAACATCGTATGATGTTATTTCGCGTATATAGCGAGAAATCTTTGTGCTGGTCAGTTTATTGTTTTGAATGAAAGATAGGCTCACGTGGTCCGAGTATATTATTATGCGTTTATTGTAAATGTAATGTCTGAATTTTTGTAATGCATAATAGATGGCTGCGATTTCCTTCTCCGTGATGCAAGTTATTGCTTCAACCTTTGTCAAACCTCTGGAGCACGTCGCGATGACGTGTCGGTCCCCATTCTCGTCTCACTGTGTCAGGACGCTAGCGAATGCAACATTAGATGCATCACAGTAAATTTCGAACGCCAAATTCATGTCGGGCGTCTCCAATAATATTGAACGTCCGAAGAGTTCTTTCACCTTTTCGAACGCCTGTTGTTCGACGTCGGTCCATTTCCACGTGAGGTCTTTCTTTAATAATGCCCTAAGCGGAGCAACTTCCTTCGCATAATTGCAGGTGAAACGGGCTTGGTATTGTAACATTTCAAGGATCCGCTTCAACTGTTTGGGATTTCGAGGGGACGGTATGTTTTTTATCGCCTCTATCCTGGTCGGGTCCGCTGATAGTCCTTCACTCGAAACCACGTACCCTAGGAATTTTACTTGGGTTGCAAAGAATTCAGTCTTCTCTAGGTTTACAGTCATCCCGCATTCTCTTAACCTCTCTAGCACCATTCCGATGTGCTGTAGGTGTTCATCTATATTTGCATCGTGTATGAGGCAATCGTCGATGTATTGTGCCATAAACGGTTCGTACTTTTCCCCGAATATCTTATCCATCGCCCTGAGAAACGCTCCATTGCTGGTTCGTACTCCGAACGGACATCTCCTGAATTGCAAAACTCTACCTTTATGAGTGAATGCAGTATACTTTCGCGACTGTTCGTCCAATTCTATCTGCAGGTAGGAGTTCCTTAGATCTAAGCTAGAGAACCATTTCTTGTTCGCGGTGCTTGCTAGAATTTTATCTATTGGTTCGGATCTGTAATTATCGGACGTAATGTGTTTATTTAGTCGTCTGGCGTCTATAGTGATGCGTACGTTACCATTTTGTTTCTTCACTATGCATAGCGGGTTGAGGTATGGCGAGTTGGAGGGCTCTATTATCCCTTCCTCCCGCATCTTCTTTATTGCCTTATCTACTCCTGCCTGTAAATCCATAGGGATGGTTCTGCTCTTATATCTAAATGGTTCTAAGTCTTTTACTTCACAGTTGTATTTAAACACGTTACATAAACCTGTTCTATCCTCGAATACTTCCATATTATCTAATAGTATTTCAAACAAGGCATCTCTTTTCTCTTCATCCAACGCAGTGACGTTTCTGGCTACCCGGCCTATCCTGGCCAATAAACTGGTTTCCAGGTCAAACACCTAATATTCCAGTTTGTTGATAATTGCCTGTGCATTACCGTCTGCCCATTCATTTGGAGCTCGTATTTCCTGCACTCGCATGCTATACTGTTTAAACACCTGTTCCTCGAACGGGTTTTCGCGAGAATAACTTTCACTTTCGATGTCACTGGCATTCCCATCCTCGTCATTATTCCCGTGTTTATCATTATCATGAACTATCCATAGCTCTTCATTTCCCCTTTCGTACTCGTTATTCCCATCGGAATTATTCTTTATGGATATTCTTTCTACAAAGAATTCTGCATTTTGTATATTTTCTCCGTCTCCGAAACTCTCTTTATCATCTCTTGTCATTTGCGTGAATGGAACTGAAAAACTCTTTTCTTGTGCGGTGATCTGCATTCCTTTGACGTTCGAAGTCTATGTTTGCCCGCGTGGCCATTAAGAAATCTGACCCGATAATTAATTCCGTCGACAACCTTGGCACAATTAGCGCAATAATATCCAACTTCGCCCCTTTAATTTCGGTCTCTATCAATACTTGTTGAGTTATTCTCGTTTGCTTCTACCGATGGCCAATACACAGTATACATTAGAGACAGGTAGTGTTTGTAGTTTCAGCCCACGCGATTTCAAATTGTTAAATAATTCCTGACTGCAGACTGTCACATTAGACCCGGTATCCACTATTGCGTGACAATCCATTCCTCCTATCGTAACTACGATCCTAGGCGCCTCCACAATGTCACACATTCTATTTTTACTTAAATTGCTTTTAGCTTCGGGATGCTCTGCGCTGTCCTTATTGCCATTTGGTAGACCCCTCTCATTCTCCTTTTCATTTCTGTTTATTTCATCATCGTTCGGGGCGCATATCGGAGAATTTATGTCCCCGTTTATTAGTTTAAAGAACCCCGGTCAGCTTCTTGGGTACATTTTACGGGAGCCTTGAACCTTACATCCTGGGATGGGCCTGTACCGTGCCACTGTTCCCTTTCCCTGGAGGTCAACGGACTTTCGCTCTCATATCGTCGGTCTGGTTGGTAGGCGTTGCCTGCGTCTGGACGAACGTCGTTCCGTCGGTTCTGCCATCTTGTTGGTTGTCTGTCATTGTTATGGTTCCACCGATAACGCATGAAATGCCTTCTCCCCTCATTGGTGTGGTTCACTCGGGCATGATGGTTCGGACCGTCGTATCGGTGGTTTCCTCCGCCGAACGGATGTCGGGGGGTTTCCAAATGGCGCCAGTCACCTGTATTGTAAGGCTTGTGTCATCTGTTCGGGTAATTGGGGGTAGTTCGTGCCCCGCTCCCACTGAGATGCTGCCTCTGAGTGTTAGGTGCGCGCTCTGTTCTCTCCCCTTGGAAGGCGGTTAGCAACTCAATCGCGTCATTGAGGTGGCGGAGTTTGGCAGCAATTAAATGATTTCTAATGTGCGACGCCATGAGGGTTATAAATTCCTCCTCTCTGATTGGTGGGTCTAATAACTTGGCCTCTTGTGCAAGCTTCAGGAAATAGTCCACCATACTCTCCCCACTATGACTATTATATCTGCCATTGTTTACCCTTATTCTTATGTTACACTGTTTCTGGGTGCTCCAGTATCTGGTAAGGAAGGCCATTTTAAATTGCTCATAAGGGACTCGGTCGCCCAGTGTGAGCCTAAACCAATTCAGGCATTTCCCCACTAAACCCTTTTTAATGACCATTAACTTGAACTGGTCGGGGACAGACTTCATCTCGAAATATGTTTCTAGGTCTAAAATATATTGCTGGGCGTTGTCATGGGCGTCATCAAACGATGGGATAGCTATCTCATTTAAAAACTGAAAACGCATGTTTTGCATGTAGTTTGCACTTTCATATGGGACATTTACATCGCTCTCACGTGACACTGTTAGCGGCGTCCCTCTTACATTACTATGGCTGTTATTTGATTGTGCACGCGAGATGGCTGTGCGTACGCTGGTGTGAACGGGTTCATCCATTACAGAGGCCCGCTGTATTTGCGTCCTCATATCAGCAATGTCACGTGCAGTTTCAGTAATCTTGTCACTATGGGAGCTCTGTGCTTCGGATATTTGCGCCAGCGTTTCCGCCATATTGCTTTTTACTGACTCTATTTCCCTAACCATGTCATTCCTGATTAGTTCTAGATATTTATCTATCTTGCTCTCCATTGATATGCAATTTCTCCTCAGCCCATCACTCACGTATTTTCTTATATCTAGGTTCTCTAATTGAAGAGTTTCCACTTTCTCCGTTAAATGTTCTATTTCTGCCTGCGTAACTTTTAGTTCTGCCCTGATTAAGAGGAAGTCTTCCTGCATCTGATTTTGACCTATTCTGATGTCTTCCAGTACCTCCTGTTGCTGCGCTAATTCATTTTGTATCTTTACGTCTAATTCCCTATTGCTATTTGCCATTTCTTCCCTAACTGTACTATTGCTATTTTCTATTTCCCTCTTAATTTCTTTATTACCATTCGATATTTCCTCTCTATTGGCCTGCATTTCCCCTTTAAGTCCATTCATACTTTCGGCTAATTGCCTAAGCAGTCCCGCTACATCTACCTGACTTGGATTGTTCCTTTCACTTTCACCTTTCACTTTCACGCATAGTGGGCTCTTCCACGGACATCTGATTCTCGCATTCCATACTAATGGGTTTCCCGTAATTCTTCCCGCTTCTCAAAATCATAAACTGTTTAACTCTACCCTATCAGCTGTTAATTTTAAATCCCTCTTATGGAAGCCCTTCGTCTTTAATTCTATATTTACAATATTATTTTTTTTACCCTGTAAGAAAATATCTAGATGTAATTTTCCTACACACTTTCACTTAAAGTTTTTATTTTGTTTTTGACTTACTGCGCCGCCTTCTGGGAGTTCTGGACGTTCTGGAGGTTCTGGAAGCTCTGGAAGTTCTGAACGTTCTCGCTTTTGTTGTGTGGTGTGTTCCTGATGTGGTGTCTTCCTTCACGCTTGTTGGCCTTGGTGTCCGTTGCTGCTGGTTGTGGTTCTTTCGAGCCCCACGTTGGATGGCGTCATTTGCGGCTGGTCGTCCTAAGGTCTCACACAGATTGCCTCGGCAGAGATCTTATCCCGTCGGTGTTGAAGAAATAATAACCACAGTTATTGTGAAACCTGTTTATTCCAGTCCACAGTAAATGCTACTCTTCATACCATATACCCTTTGTTGTCCTTTGTCACTGACTTTTTCTCGCGGTACTGGCCGGCGCTGATAATAATGTTGCAGGGGTGTTGTAAGGATGTCGGGGTGTGTTGTAGGAATCCTTTCTAAAATGCGTGTTCGCTGGTTTTATAACTTTTCCCATTTCCCCTGACTATACCCTTACCGTCTGACCACGCGGTTGCCGTCATTGGTGGAAATTCATATTGTACACGCGCCTCCCGAATTTCCACCTATAGGCATGCCTTGCTGTGGCGGGAGTTCCAGGAGGGGTTTTCGCCTTACTGCACATGGCGTCCCTATTAGCCTAACGAAAGGCTCAAAAGGATTTTTCGCCTTTTGTTCACCATTTTCTGCGTCTTCACACTAATGATTGTTTTACCCTGAGTTAGAGCAAACTCTAGCTGATACACACCTGTTAGCTACACGGAATGATCGGTTGGCGAATATTTTATATAAGAACTTGTGGCAATCGATTTGATTTATCCCGCTACAGAATGCACGTGGCCTACGTACTCATAGGGCTGAACTTCAGTTACTTACAACCTCGCTGTCTCCTAGTATCCTGTGCTTGCAAGAGACTAAGCTTCGCCCGCAGGACTCCTTCACATTCCCTGGTTTCATTCGGGTGCGTGCTGATCTCGCACCGGAACCTGGTTCTACTGCTCATGGGGGTGTCATGATTTTCATTCGTGACGACGTATTCTACCAGCCTCTCACGCCCACTACTACTCTGCAAGCTGTTGCTGTTACCATGCGCTACCCTGGTTTTTGTTTCACCCTCTTTTCCGTGTATTTACCACCGTGTTTCCCTTCGCCATTGCGGACCTGTCAGATCTCGTGTCCCAGCTCCCAGCACCATACCTTTTTTTGGGAGATTTTAATGCCTACCACCCACTTTGGGGCTCGCCTCGGGCTTGCACAAGGGAGACGCACCTTTCTGAGTTTTTCTCTCGCAACAATCTTTCCCTTCTTAATACTGGTCAACCTACTTTTGTTTCTCTTTCTACAGGCTCTCTTTCTCATTTAGACTTATCTGTGTGTTCAACACAGCTGGCACATCGTTTTGCGTGGAACGTTGTCTCTGACAGCTTCTCTAGCGACCATTTTCCCTGTCTGATCAGCCTCCTTTCCCACTATGTGCCATCGTCACGTGTACCCATCTGGCAGCTCCACAAAGAGAACTGGCCCCTTTTTTCCAGCTTAGCCGAATTTGACGACCGGCTCTTCCCCGATGTTGACCAGATGGTGGCTCACCTTACGCCTGTGATTATTTCCGCTGCCGAACGGGCTATCCTTCGGTCGTGTGTCCGCCCGCGGCGTTTACCCGTCCCTTGGTGGACTGACGAACGCCGGGCGGCGATCCGTGCACGGAGGGCTGCGCTAAAGGTATTCCGTCGCTGCCCTACCTTGGATAATCTGGTCAACTTCAAGGTCTCACGCTCCACTATTCCTGGTCTGTGGCTTCTAAATGGCATCCTAGTTTGCCCCAGGGATGTTGCTGACGCTCTGGGTAACGCATTTGCTGTTTTTTCCAGCTCGTCACATTATCCGCCGCAGTTTTTGCCCATCAAGAACCAGGTTGAGTCGAAGGGACTTTCCTTCCATTCTCTTAACCGCGAGTGTTATAACGCCTTTTTTTACCATGCAAGAGCTGGAGCGTGCCCTTATTCCTTCGCGACCCTCCGCGCCTGGGCCGGATGGTGTTTATTCGTCATGCTGCAGCAGCTCCCTTTGACTGATAAACAGTTTCTCTTAGAAGTATATAACCATATCTATCCGTTTGGCGCGAGGCCCACCATCGTCCCAATTTTAAAACCTGTGAAGGATCCACATTTACCTTCTAGTTATCGTCCGATCTCCCTCACCAGTTGCATCTGCAAGGTGATGGAGCGCATGATTAACGGGCGATTGACGTGGTGGCTTGAATCGCACAATCTGCTATCTAACGTTCAGTGCGGTTTTCGTCGCTTCCGTTCAATGACCGACCATTTAGTCTCTCTATCTACGCACATCATGGACGGTTTCCTGCGGAAGAGCCAAACGGTTGCGGTCTTTTTTTATTTAGAGAAAGCGTATGACACTTACTGGAGGTATGGAATTCTTCGTACTCTGCATAAATGGGGTATTCGTGGTAGTCTGGCCCTTTTTATTAGTGCTTTTATGCGGGACAGAGTTTTTCGGGTACGGGTGGGCTCGTCTTTGTCCCGTTATTTTACTCAAGAGAACGGAGTAATGCAGGACTCGGTACTCAGCGTCACACTATTTGCTGTTGCAATCAATCCCATTGTGGAGTGCGTTCCCGCTGGTGTTTCATCTTCCTTGTTTGTCGATGATTTTGCCATTTACTCCACCTGTCGGCGGACTAGTCTCTTAGAACGGTGCCTCCAACTCTGCCTTGACCACCTCTTCACTTCGAGCATGGATAACGGCTTTAAGTTCTCCGCCGAGAAAACCGTCTTCGTTAACTTCTGGCGCCGGAAGGTCTTTCTTCCACCTTCTCTACATCTCGGCCCAGATACACTTCCTTTCGCAGACGCGACTACATTCTTGGGATTGATTTTTGACAGAAAGCTCAGTTGGGCTTCTCATATCTCTTATTTAAAGGCAAGGTGTGAGCGCTCTCTTAGTGTTTTACGCGTTTTAAGTTGCACAACCTGGGGAGCAGATCGGACCGTTCTTTTAAGACTATATCGTTCTCTTGTCCGATCTAAGCTTGACTACGGTTCTATTGTGTATTCGTCGGCTCGACCGTCGATTTTAAAACGGCTTGACCCTATTCATCACCATGGTATCCGGTTGAGCATAGGCGCTTTTCCAACGAGCCCAATTCTCAGCCTGTGTGCTGAAGCTGCTGAACCTCCTCTGTCCTATCGACGGGACGTTCTTCTGCGCAGCTACGCCTGCAGACTCTCTAGTTTGCCGCGTCATCCGTGCTATAGTTTATTCTTTAATAATTCTTTGGACCTCCAATACTCAACGAGCTCCCTGACCTTACTCCCCCCTGGTGTTCGCTTTTGCTCTCTGCTTCGGACGTTGGACATCGCTTTACCGGCGGCGTTTCCCAAAGGCGAAACGCAGTTCCCGCCATGGCTCCGACTAGAAACCCCTGTCGAACTGGGGTTAATGTCCATGCCGAAGTCGCTGACGCCAGCTTCGGTTCTTCGTTCCGCCTTTTTAGCCCTTCAGACAGAGTTTGCTGAGAGCTCTTTTATCTACACTGATGGTTCGAAGGACGATCAGGGAGTGGGATGTGCTTTTATTCATGATCGCCGGAATTTCAAATTTCGTCTTTTAGGGCAAGGCTCCATTTTTACCGCTGAGCTTTTTGGTATCTACCAAGCTCTTTTATATATTCATCGGCAAGCCTCAGAGTGCTGGGTTATCTGTTCTGATTCTTTGAGTGCTTTGCAGAGCCTACGGTCGCTGTAGCATTACCATCCCCTGGTACAGCGTATCCAGGATTGCCTTCTTTCTCTCGTTAGTGCTGGCGCAAGCGTGGCTTTCTTATGGGTACCTGGACATGTAGGTTTAGAGGGCAATGAGGCTACCGATGCTGTGACTAAGGCAGCAGTTTTAGCTCCCAGGTGTTTTAGCTCTTCTGTTCCTTCTGAAGATTTTAGTGTGGTTTTACACGCTTGTATCTTTTCTCGTTGGCGGGCGGAGTGGTTGGATATTCAGAGGAACAAACTCAGGGAGGTGAAGGCCCTTCCTATCACTTGGAGGACTTCCTTGCGTGCCTGTCGCCGAGAGAAAGTGATTTTAACCAGATTGCGCATCGGACACTGCCGTTTTAGTCACGGTCACCTTTTATCTTCAGATGCCGCACCACTCTGTGCCCAATGTCATGAGCCTTTGATGGTGCGGCATGTTTTAGTTCAATGCCAGTTTTTAACTCGATTATGTGTGCCCTTGGGTCTGCTGCTCACCCTTGCTGAGGTGCTGGCCGATACTTTAAGTGCCGTAGAGCGTCTGTTGAATTTTATCCGTCTTAGCGGCCTGCGCGACCGTATTTGACTCATTGATTTTACTTTGTTTATTTTCAAATGGTCGTGAGCTTCGGTTTTATTTCTCTCCTCTAGTGTCGTCTGTTTCGCTCTACTTTTACGATAGCTGGTACTGTTTTGGTGACGTTTTAATTTTTTAATGTTTTAGACCTGCAATTTTAGCTTTTAGTGTTTTTTGCCATTGTTCTATTTGGGCGCTAATGACCTTAGTAGTTGTGCACCCTAAAGCCTTATTACTACTACTACTATTTTCAGAACTGTGAGGGATGGTGAGAAACAACAAAGACAATTTTTAGTATACTCTCAAAACAAGGGCAGTGTAATTTGTGTCCCAGTTCTGTTGTATAATGAATCTTGCAGTTTGCATAACCTAATGAGGGAATTAATGAACTGGTAACATGGTCAGTCTTAATTAACTTGCCCATGAAAGTTCAGCTGAACATAGGAAATGTATGTTAATTTTAAGGAACTAGAGGACAAATGATGTGAAGAATAGATAAAAAACTAATATATTAGTTTGAAGTGGAGGATGAATGTTGGAGGGACATGTTAAAATGAGTCACTGTGGCCAAAAAACATGTTCTATACAGGCCTATCTTTCAGGTTCACAACTATGGCTTTGGGTCAACACATAGCAGGAATTTTGAGATGGCCTTGAAGGTAATATAGGAATTTTATACTTTTCTAGCAGAACATGTTGAACTTTATGGAAACAAAGAAAAAGGGAGTATCTTATATCCTTCTTTTCAAACAGGTGAAGAGTTTATATCTATTCCTGCAGGAAGAGTTGTGAAGTATATTTTAGATGAAGTGAAGAAAACTAAATATTTATTTCCTCTGTATTAGATCCAATCCTGATATTACATATGTAGATCAGCTGTCTTTTGTTGTAAGCTATTTATCAAAATATGGGTTTACTCCTATTGAAAGGTTTATCCATTTTATCTCGTATAGAGCACACAAATCTGAAGAATTAACTAATGCATTAATAAGCTTATTAAGCAAATAAGATTGGAACATTCAGTTATACAGGGGTCAGTGATATGAGAAAGCAAGCAAGGTGGCAGGCACATACCCTGGTCTCCAAGCTAGAATAAAAGAAATCAACTCTCTTGCTGTGTATATTCTATGTGCAGCACACTCCTTTAACTTAGCAGGATTGTGTACAGCAATGTTGCCCTGAAGCATCTTCATTTTTCCTTTTATTGCAACAAATTTACACCTTTTCTTCCGCTTTGACTAGTTATTGGAGTATTTTTCAATCAAAATTAATCAGTTCAACCTCCATAAAACAGGCTTGAGAAACATGCTAGTCAGGCCATCATGATGCCTGGTCAAAAATTTTTGAGTGCGATTTTGAGATTGTTTCACTTTTCTTATGTAGATCTATAGAAACTGCTTCCTTCTGCAGTGCAACGTAGTCTTAGAGGAATGTGTCTATAAGATTCTGAATGTAATATCTATTCTGTGGTGCCAAAATAATGTTGTTGTTGTTGTTGTTTTCTAGTGCCTTGCATCTGGCAATGAAGCCATTAGCATTCGTACTTTCCAATACTTTTGAACTGTAGTTTCTTCTGATCTTAATGCTTCACAGGTCTTCAAGTAGTCTTCGTTCATTTCTGCTGGATCGTTACACAGGACACATATTGGTGAAGCTGAGATACCTATTCTGTAGAGATGACTTGCTAAGCAGTCGTGATTTGTCAATAGTCGGAAGACTGCAACCGCTGTTTTCCTTGGTCTCTGGGGGATTATATCTGGGTTGGAAAGTAGTGTAATCCATTTTTTATCTTTGGCATTTGTTTCTATTTCTTGTAGGTATGAATGAGAAAATTTTTTAATGATCAAGCATGTTATTGAGGAATATGAGAAATTGAATTTAGACTTTTGTTTTATTGTTGTGCCTTTCTTTGCAAGTGAGTCTGCAGTTTCATTCCCAATGACTCCACAGTGTGCTGGAATCCATTGGAGATGAATAGTCCTATTAACTTTTTGGAGTTGTGTTAACATTTTGTAGCATTCTCTAATTTTTGTTGACTTCTTTGTAGTATTTGAACATATTCCCTGAATTGCAGCTTTAGAATCTGAAAGAATTACCGCCTTGTTAAATTTATTTAAGGGAAGATTTAATAATTGTCGGAGAGCAATGTGTATAGCCTCTATTTCTCCATCATAATTTGTTGTGTCTCTGCCAACAGAATGATAAAAGGAAAAATGTGAACACGTAACTCCAGCTCCAGTAAGGTTTTCCGTGGAGGATCCATCAGTATATATGTGCAGCCATTCTTCTGTGGGATATCTAGTATTGATTGTTTCCAGTGCTAGAAGTTTTTGTATTTCTTTTGGTGTGTCTGATTTACTTATTTCCTCTATTAATTCCAAACTGAAGGTAGATTGCAATAATTCCAATGGATTTTCTCTTATAAGTAGATTTTCTTTGGTGTTAGGAATGTCCAACTTGGATTTAATCTGTGTTACCTTTTCTAGGAAACTACTATGAGTTTTAAGGATTGAAGGGGGGAGGTTCTCTTCTGTCCATTTAAAGTTTGGCAGCCGTAACATTTTCTCGTGTTGGAGCAATGCTTGTTCTTCTATTTTTGTTGTTATTGATGGGGTCCATGTTAAGGCAAGCAACAACAGGTGTGGATTTAACTGCTCCAGTGATTAGGCGAAGAGCCTGATTTTGTATTTGTTCAAGTTTATTGATGTTAGCATTTGCTGCTGTTATTATAGCTTCAGAACTGTACAAGAGGTTTGGTTTAACATACATTTTGTATGTTGTGTTAAGGACTCTCCTTGAGCAGCCCCATTTACCACCAGCTAACCTTTTCAGGATTTGCAGTTTCTTTTCAACTTTTTCTGAGATGTTTGTTATATGTTTTTTCCAACTTAGCTTTCTGTGGAAAGTGATGCCTAAGTATTTGGCATCATCAACTGCTTTGAGTGGTTTATCATTATAATTTATGTTAATATTCACTGGTTTGTATTTTAGTGCAAATAATTCATAATTTGTTTTTCCCACATTGATAGTCATGAGGTTTTTGGAACTCCATTCATGTACTTTGTTTAGGGCTGTTTCTATTCTGTCTTTAATTAATTCAGGTTTTTTTGGAGAGCCTGGAGTCCAAATGACTACATCGTCAGCAAATAAAGCAATTTTGGTTTCTAAAGTTTTTATTATTGATGGAAGGTCATTTATATATATGTTAAAGAGTGTTGTGCTCAGAACAGCACCTTGTGGAAGTCCTCGGTGTGTTTGTTTATATTTGGAAATGTATGTATTATATTTTGTGGCACAAAATCTTTGTGAAATAAACTGAGTTATCCATTTAAGCATGTTACTTTTCACACCTATTGATTGCAACTTCTCAATTAATTTGTTTCTCCAGACTGAGTCATATGCTGATTTAAAATCAATGAATACTGCTAAAGTATCCTCCTTTCTATTGTAAGGTGTAGTGATGCGCCTCCTATAGCCTCTCCTACCCAATTCCCATCCTCATCCTGCCCGTGGTGCACCCTGCTTTTAACAGATGAGGCTCTGGGGACCGAATCACAGTGGTATAACTGTTTCATCTAAAATGGTGGAAATGCCATTTACATATGTGCTGGGCTATCACAGCACAACCGCGTCCCTCAGAGGCACATGAGGGGAAGGTTGGTGGATCTAAATACCACCTATTTAGTCCTCCCGGCTAGGTCCGATGGACCCGTTGACCAACGATAGGTGTGGTCCCCCTTGCAAAATGGGGGTTTAAGTCAGGTGATGTAACTGCCACATTGTGAAACTGGTGCCCGTTAAGAAAACAGTTACATGAAAGCCACATACATGAGTATGCCAAAATAATGTGGTATTTGAAGATCTTTTTTTTATTGGAATTTCTTGTCTGCCCAACAGTGATGCATAAACCTTTTAAATTGATGAGTTTCTTTTTGTGTTTTTAGTGTAGTACACTGTTTTATTGCATTCTGTCTTTTGAACTTCATTATTGCTTTGTCTCTGAATACCATACTAATGCCATTATGAGTTGCTGTGCTGGTAACCTGATAATTTTTTTATATTTTCCTTTGTTGAGTAAAGTGTTAAGTAATTAACCCATTTTTAAGCTATAGAATTCTGCTTGTTGATGAGGTCTGGGGTTGAGCTATTGTATTTGACATAGCTGCCTGAGTAGGAAGGTTACCCATAGATGCCAAAACTGAGATTGTTATTATTTCTGATTATTTTGAGGTTCAGAAAAGACACCATCTTTTTCATTTCTGTGGTGAATTGTGTATCTTTATCTTGGATTATTAGCTAAGTTTATCTCTTCTGGGCTTGTAGGCCGGAAGAAATAAACTTAGCTAATAGTCAGGATGCTGGCTGTGAAAGCCTAAGCTTATACATTTATCTTGGATCTTTACTAATTTGAGTGCATTGCTGATGGACTTCTCCAGTACCATCCACCAGTCAGTCCAGGGCTAAAGATTAACCCAAACACATTGGAAACATGTCTAGATAAAACTAAGTAGGTGAAGGGTTAATTATAACAACAGTCATTGGTATTTCAAACTACTATTGTTTTACTTCACAATTAAAAAGCTTACTTTCTACACTATGCTGTAAAGCACTTACAGTATGGGAACTTGTGAATTGAGCATATCTATTTATTTTTAACTTTGTATGAATTTCTCCTGATGACTGCATTTTGTGATCTGTCTTCAAAAATGTTCCTTCATGCTATTTCTTAATTCATTCTAAGCATTTCTGTTTTGTAAATGCAATTTCCATTGTTATATTCCAGAACAGTTGAATAAAATATGCTTCACATTCTCTTCCTTCCTAAAAATTGTACAAAGTCCCATAGCCACATTCTTTCTGGAGCCATTAGATCTCCATATCCATATTCTCAACCATACAATTCCTTCTCTTACCTCAGCGTAACAATTATCTACATATCATTCTCTTTTAGAATCAATCTTAATAGTTACATAAAATTTAAGAGAGTCCTTGTCTTTCGTTGATGCATACACAGCTTGTCTATCCAAACCTTTATCTTTATTTCAGGTATCAATATTACTGATAGTACTTATGTTCGTATTTGCAAGTTATGGAGTTCAGCTATTTGGTGGTCGTTTGGCTAGATGTAATGATCCAACTATTTTGAAAAGAGAAGACTGTGTTGGAGTATTCATGAGAAGAGTGTTCGTTACCAAAATGAAGCTTCAGCCTGGAATCGATGAATCCTATCCAGCTATGCTGGTACCACGAGTCTGGTAAGAGAACAAACTAGTGTTTTGGCTTTTCAGAATTTGTAATAACGTTAAGATGATATTCATTCCAATGGAGGTTCACTTATTGGGAATTTTATATCCTTCATGCTGTCACTTAGAATACTTAAGTAATTATAGATATTCGGATGTACACATTCATGGTGGTTTTATTAATTTTAACAGGTGAAGTAATTTTCATATACAGATGCAATAGTGTTGTGATAAATAGCAGTATGTTAAGTAGGTTGTATTTTATCATGAAAGGAGTCCTCTATTTCTAATGTCATTCTGAATTAATAGCTCAGTAAATTGTGTATACCTTTGACTATCGATTTTTCTTAAAACTCTTGTATATTTGTTATTACAGTAGGTCAGAAAATTTCATTTTGCAAACCTTGCACCATACAAAGCTATTTGTACACAATAAAGCCTTTTCTGTCAACACACACATTATACTATATACTTTTGTGTATTTTTAAACGTAGATTAAAGCAATACAGAACCTTTAGTCCAATAAAATTGTTTTATTAGGAAGTAAATTTAATTCTCTGCCAATGAAATTCTGTTTAATTTGAAAACAAAAAAGTACTGAACAGATACAAAGGTGACTTATAATCAATCCATCAGTGTAAATTAAATATAATTTTTCTCTCATAGTGAGAAATAAAAAAAAAATGTCTAGCGTTACACTCACATGTCTTTCTATACCTAATATTTTATAGTTTCTACAAAATATTCTTACAAAGGCTAATCTTTCTGTCTGCTTCATAAATGTTTGCAGAAACAGTTTCATGTTACATTTCATTGTATGTACAAGGAGGGATACAGGAAATTGAAGATTGTAACTTTTGGTAACAAATTTGTTTGTATAGCTTTGAGAATGAGTTGGAGTCAACTTGAAACTTGAGTCAGTGTTTGAAAAAATAACTTGCAACATTACTAAGATAAGTGAAGTTTTTAGTTGCTAATTTGTTCTTACTTTAGAGTGATATTCAAATGTTTAGAAGTGTGGGTTGTTACATACTGGCTTTGAAATTCTGTGCTCTTTCATTTATACCACAAGAAACAACTGAATAACTACTTCAAAAATGACGAAGTACTAAAGAATTCAAACCAGTAGTAACAGATATCTCAGATATGTATGATGCCACAAAAAAGATTTTTTTTAAAAAAATTAATTGAGTTTTAAAAATATCTACATTCTTTGCATAGGAAATTTTTGTCTATTTCTTATGGTTTAACAGTTATACAAAATCTTTCCAAATAAAGAGAACATCACAGACTGTGTCCAGGAAATTCAAGATATATATTTTATTTGCCATACAAATAAAATTTTTGATATATGGAATTTTAATCAAATTTGTTAAAGAGGCATTTTTAAGAAAACCGGAAATAAAGAACATTTTCAATATAAACTATAGTTTGGGATGGGGGAATTTTCTTGAAAATGTTAATCTTGCACCTTTAGAAAGTATTAAACTTAACCAAGTTTGGTATTTGTCTGACATTTCATTTCCAAGTAATACTGTGCACACATTCTCTCTCTGTAAAATGCTTTTATATTCAGGGGACCTCAAAGCATTTATTTCCAGTGAAACCAATCAAACTTTTGGGTGGAATGCAATACTTAGTCTACTTACCAGAGGCAAACCACTGAGAAAGTAAAATCGGATTTTAATTTGAGTACACATTAAAACATTGCAAAATATAGAGCCAAGCACACAATTTTTATGTTCTCAGATTAATATTTTCTCATGATTTTCACCTTCTCATACTGTCTCTTAAATTTTCCTATGCTTATAACTTGATTTTAACCTTGTATTTATACTTGCATAGTTTTAAACTTACCATAACTTACATTATTTTAAAGCACCCAAGAGCACTTTTAAGATTGTGCAAGTGCACAGAGTTGAGTATGTTGATACAAATTTGCAATATTGAATTTTGTTTATGAAGCAAACTTGTGCTTGTGTGGGCTGCTGACACACATTATACTTAGATCTGGCACACATGATGCAGTAGCTAACATTTTCTAGAAAATCTGCAAAGTCATGGACATTGCTACAATTTGTCATGGATAATTTGGCTGTCATTTTCTTTGTTACATGAACAGCATTGTGCTTGTAGCATGCATTAGTATATAATTATGCTACAACACTTTGGCAAGTCTATTTGTCCTTCAGCACTTCATGGTATTTTCTTGAGTTCTGTTTATACACATTGCTTTTTCTACTTTTATTGGTTCTTGGTTCTTAATAGTGCTAAATTTAATTTACATTTTTTTACATAGATACATGACAGCTGTAGTAAAATACAATAGATTTGCTTATATGGAAATATCACATGGCTAAAAAAGTCATTTCCCTCAATTTACATTTGCCTTCCATTTGCAGCTTATTTTGCTGGAACTCAAAAATGTGTAAATGGAGGGTTTGAATATAGAACTTATATTAATTCATGCATACAACACAGAAGCTGTGAACTCTGTGCAGAACCAGTGTACAGATTTAATTGAATTTCAATAGTTTATGGAGAAGTAGGGTTTCTCAATTTATAACAATGGTTCCTGTAATGGCTTCAGAGAATTTACCATGATCTCTTTCTGTGCTTATCAGAATTAAAGCACATGTATACTTTCACATTTCTGCATACTTTCTTTTACAGATCCCTTCAAATAAAGATACCCAGGATGCTTCGTAGGTTGTATTAACAGTTTTTTATTTCTAACAATGTCCTCCTCAAATACCTTGTCCAGATTCACACTGAATAATCATGTGATGTCAGACATGTTTGTCTGATCATTATAAAAAGAACTAACTGCTAGCACAACAGCCCTTAGCAGGCTAAGGCTTACCGCCCAGCCATTGCGTCCCACCTCTGCCCACTACAGCTGTCATGTGTGGGGCGCAGAACTGGAGGGTGGAACGTGGTCAGCACCCAAGTCCTCCTGGTTGGTTATGCAGGCTTTGTGATCTGGGATTGCTACTTCTTTATCAAGTAGCTCCTCAATTGGCCCCTCCGGGACTTAACGAGGCTGAGTGAACCCCATACCAGACCTCTCAGTGGGAGAAAAATCCCCGTGCCAGCACCAGGGATCGAACCCAGGTCCTACACACCAGAGGCAGGTGCGCTACCATTGCGCTGTGGAGCCAGTTATCTGATCATTATGGAACAGACTTTTATGTGCTAAATAACTTAAAAATGTTTTATCTTTTATGCAGGTAAAGTGTAAGAAATATGCATAAAAATACAAAAAGAATTTGTTTCAATATTACGAAACTGTAAATACTTATGTTAAAAATCACTCACCAATCATGCTGAAGCATTGGTGTATTGAATCAACTTGCTGTTGCAGTGAACCACAAACATTTTCTCCAAGTTTTCCATCAAAAGGCTGTGCCATAGCCAAGTAGTTAGACCATTTGCTTCTCACCAAAGCAGCCTGGGTTTGATCCCAGGCAACTGCATGTGGGATTTGTGATGAATGAAGCAGCGCTGGGACAGGTTTCCTCTGATTTCTCCGGTTTCCCCTGCCATCTCATTGCACCAGTGCTCCATCTTCATTCCATGTATCATCAGTGTCACTGTCTGTGGTGCCTTATGTAGTAAAAGCGGGCATTAAACTCTATAAAAAAAACAGGTTTTCCATCAGAAACCATGCACAATACTGGTAGAAGGACTTTTCAACATCACATAAAGATAGGAATAATTATTATTTATTTATGCCAACAAACTTACTGCTGGTTTTTTAAACACACAAGCCATGTGTGGGCAATGTTTAAGAGGTGGAATCTGGAATGAAAAATTCAATGCCATAGCCAGGATTTGAGCCACAGATCTTCTGCTTATCGAAGTTTTCAGTTCTGATTCCACCTCTCAAACATAAAGTCTTGCATATTTCATCAAAGGAATATCACTGGCACACACATTTTCAATTTCACCGTCTAATTCCCCTATGCATAGTATGAAATCCATATTCTTTTCTGCTTAATAGCTTCCACTTTTGGACCTTTGAGTGAATCTCAGAAGTGTCATCCATAGTGTCATCCTATTTAGTTTATGAATCACCAATTTAAATTTTTCAAAATTGTTTGCACAATACACTGCTGCTTCCAACCATGTGGAAGTGCAAGATCTGGATTTTTGGCTCTGAACTAATCAATTCTTGTTGGCACTTTCACAAACACCTTTTTGCCATTTGAGATCAATTTGTCCATTTTAGGATATAATGTATCTATCTGCTCACATATTCTGTGTAAACCATGTACAAGTTACGTATAGCATCTACGGGAAGCTTACAGAAGAGTCTTCAGCTGCCTTCTTCATACATGGACCAGCATCCATAAGTAACAGTAAAACACTATCAAATTTCACCATTTGGCCATAACAACTGCAGAAATTCATTGTTAAATGATTTGATATTAATATTTCTCTACTTGCTAATAGAAAACACCGCTTGGAAACTAGTTGTATTTCATCATTTTCTAGCACACCTACCACAACATTTCCCACTTTTGTATCACTAGTCTGGTGATTCATCAATGCTTACTCAAGTGTTTTTTTTTATTTTCAAATTCTGCCCTGATCTTTCTTAACATTTCTTCACAACAGGGCCAGCACATACAATTTTCTTAGTATTGATTCTTCTGGTGTTTCAAAGTTTGTGTATTGCATAAGAAAATTTCTGGGCTCTAGGGTTCTCAATTTATATGAAAGAATATCAGACAAAAGAACTTTTGCAAAATCTGTGTAATATTCTGAAGTTTTAGAAACTAGGGTATGTGAAGAGGAACTGTTTCACCTAAAAGAACTTATATAGAAGTTGTACATAAAGTGGCCATTCTGTGTTTACTACTTGCTAAATGCTGCAAGACTTGAGATTGCTGGTCTGCATTTACTGATTTCTCACATTATTGATTTCTTGAATATTTATGAAATATGACTTGAGGGGTAAAATGTTCCGGAGTTAAAATAGTCCCCCATTCAGATCTCTGGACGGAGACTACTTCTCGAGAACCAAAACATTATATAAATAGAAGATCTAACATCAGAATTCTACAATGGAACGCAGGTGGTCTCACCCAAACAAAAAGAATAGAACTGAATAAAATTGTATTTGACTATAACATAGATATATTTGTCATACAAGAAGCAAATCTAACAAATGATCAACTTAAATGCTTCAATTTTACTGGATTTTTACTACACCTATTACCCAAAAATAGACAGATAAGTAGTGGAATATTAGTTGGAGTCAAAAATGATATTAAATCCTCCTTTCAAATTGTTAAAGAAATGGATAACACAGATAAAGCTGAATTAATAAAGCTAAATTTTTGGGATAACAAAACACATCTTCATTTATACAGTATTTACAATCCTCCCAGGAATGAACCAGATCTCTCACTTAATGAACAATTAAATAAAACAATCATAATTGGGGATTTCAATGCCCATTCCAAAAGATGGGGTTATGAAAAAGTGGATTCTACAGGGCAGATAGTGGAAGAATTTCTGAATACCACAACCTTTGAACTGATTTATGATAAAGCAGATCCCAAAACCTTCATACATTACTCTGGAGCAGGCAGTAACACAGACCTCTTGTTAGCTATAACAGATATTGTTTCAAAAATTAGAAAAACAAGTTATAGAAGACCCAAGTTCTGGTCACAGAGCAGTAATTGCTGATATAAAACTAGATAATACAAATAACAGTCAAAATCGCACAAATCTGTATTGGAACTTCAAAAAAGCAGATTGGAACAAATATAAAACTCAACTGGAACATAAATTTAAAGAACAATCAAACTCACAGCTGCATGACCACCCAGATCATATGAACAAAAATTTCTGTAAAGTCATCCTAGAAACTGCAAAAAAACATATTCCTTGTGGAAGAATAAAAAATTTCAAACCCTTTTGGAACCCCCAGTTAGAAGAACTGAAAAAGCAAAGGGATATAGCTAGAAATACAGCTGAACAAACAAAAAAACATATCAGATACACAAATATGGCGAAAGAAATGTGCCTCACTAAAAAAAGAAATTAATACAGCTAAAAAGAATCACTTTAATAATTTCTTAGAAAAAATGGATTATAGGACAGATGGCAACAAAGCCCACAAGTTCATAAAAAATGTCAAGGACAGGAAAGAAAGAAACAGCACATCTGTCGTACACAACAATAAAATATTAATAAATGATGCAGCCATAGCCGAAACATTCAATAAATATTATGCTAATTCACATAAAGTAACAAGAAATAATAAAAAGGAATGTAAAGAATTTAAGAAAGATTTGAAACAAGAAAGAGAATGTGATCCTAACACTCAATACAATATCTTTTATCAAAATTTTAATATGCAAGAACTGAACATTGCAATTAATAATCTAAAAAACAAAAAGTCTCCTGCACCAGATCACATACATCCAGAGTTCATAAAAAAAAAAAACTTGGAAAAACAGCAAAACTACTAAAACTCTACAATCTATCCTGGAACACCACTGTACCAGCCGAATGGCGAAAAGCAATAATTGTCCCACTCTTGAAGAAAGATAAAACAGCATCAGAAACAAAAAATTATAGACCAATAGCTATTACTAGCATAATAGCAAAAGTGATGGAAAGAATGGTGTTAAATAGGTTAATTAATTTGCTTCTCTAAAGAGAAGCAAATTAATTTCAAAATACTTATAAAGTGAGATCATGTAAGTGGATAAATAAAGAAATTATAATCTCCTGCAAAAGAAAAAATTGCAAGAAATAAATAGGAACTCAAATAGTAAATAATTTAAGATTTATTACTAAAAGTATACTTAATGTTTTAAGAAAAGCTGTACATGAAGCTAAAAGCATGTATGGTTATGAATCCATCGAGGATTCACATTATACAGAAAGCCACTTTTTGGGGTTAAAAGAGAAACTGGCAAATCAAATTATGACACTAAGACAGAAATATTTCCACTGAAAGTTTTAATATTTTGAATTTCCAAAAATTGGGTACAATACCTCAACTTTCTTTTTTGGTTGCGTCAAAAATATGCCAACATTTATTCACCTGAAGAATACAATATTGCTAGTAACACAGTTGCAGATACTTTTCTTAAACAAGTATCTAGACAGGAATTATGGATATATAAAAAAGGTCTAGATATTTCACAGAGTAGACTGTATTAGACTTATTATTAGAACTTTTCCATTTTGTTGATCATTCTGTAGATATGTTGTAGTATCAGCAACATTTTGAGTCTGGACAGGCCCTTAAACCTCGCTCACTCACTTGAGAATCTGGAAATTGCTAGAGTACAACAAATTTTTGAAAAGGGCAGCAAAAATAGTAATCAAAATTGCAGACAAAGATCTTTGCTATCTGTGTTTTCAAAAGTTCTTGGAAAGGTTATATTTATTAGATTAACATCCTTCTTGAACTTACGTGGTATTCTGTCATCACAATATGGCTTTCAGAAGAGGAAAATCCATTAACAATGCATCGTTTTAATTTATTAATATTTTCCAAGGCATAGGTAATAAACATCAAACTAGGTTTATCTATTGATTTAAAAAAAACTTTTGACATAGTCTATGCTACTTAAAAAGTTCAATTCCTATGGTATTGGAGATGTAGCAGGGAAATGGTTGGCATTTTACCTAGAAAAAAGGAAGCAGGAAGTATTTTGAAATTGATAGAATTTACTCCGATGTTGTAAATCTGAAGCATGTACTTTCTCAGGCTTCAGTTTTAGGCCCAATGATGGTTTTACTTTACATAAATGTACTGTACATCTTTTATTTTATCACAAACAGAAACTATTATTTGTAGATGGCACCAATATGATTTTCAAAACAGAATTTAAATGAATTCCAGTTTGGTGTGAACAACTCTAAGTTTAATGTTACAAGATTGGTTAGAAAGATACAAAATTTGCTATGAGCAAGATTGTATCAATTTTAATTTGCTGAATATTTTTATGAATAACTGAACCGTCCAAAAAGTGTGTGAAACAAAGTTTCTTGGTATTTCAGTTCATTCATGTTTCTCCTGGAGTATTCATATTGATAAGTTAGTACAAAAAGTTGCTCTCTCTGTTCTATGCATTTAGAGTTAGTAGTGTTGCTCTTGATGTCTTATGGCCATGTAGATAGATAGATTTTTATGGCTCATCAGTTTACAGTTTCTACTTTATACAAACTGATATTACAATTCAGCATTAAATTGCACTCTATCCTTTCAGCGCACCTCTAGCTGTGATAACCTGGCCTTCTTGCTATAGAGATCTTTCCTGTTTGTCCTCCTACCCTTCTTGTGTCTCTTTTCTCCACTTTCCCTTTGCTTTCCTCAACCACTTCTCTGACTTTAGCTAGGACACCCTCCTTTCTTTACATTTTTGATTACCTTTAATATTCATCATTCTAATAATCACTATCTTTTTATTTGTATTATTCCAGCTCTTATTCCATATTTCTAATTCTTTACATTCTATTAAATGATGCATCTCGTTCTCTTTCCCACATATAATACACATTTCAAAGTCATTGGATCGCAATCCTTTTAAAATAATGTTGCCCATTCTCATCCAGGTCCACCCCCCTCTTTCCCTTTTATTACAAATGTCAACATATTTTTCCCTCCATCTTTTTATTCTATATAACATAAAAGATTTCTTTCTCTCTATACTTCCCCAAATTTCCTGCCTTTGAGTATCCTCCAATCTACCTCTTACTGCTTTCCAAAATTGCTTAACATTTCTCTTCTCAAGGGACCACAAATCCTCCATTCCTATTTTTATAGCTCCTCCCCTATATTTATCCACCAACTACCTCTCCTTAAGTTAATCCTTGTTTTATACATATTTTAACACCTCATTCTTACTCCTCAAACACCTGTACCAATATTTCAAAATTCTTTCAAAGTTTATGCCTTTTGTTCCTGCTTCTTTTAATTCTATCACTGTTTGTGCTGGTCTTACTAAACCTAGAAGTTCCTTACAAAATAATCTATACATATGACGTATACCTTCTATGGTATCTGTAGTTTCCCAAATTTCTACTGTATTTTTTATTCTACTACTGCTTCATACATTCTTTCATTAGTTTAAGTTGTTTTGTATGTTTGAGATTTAAAAAATTAGAATATTTTTTGTCATTATATTAGTATGACTTAAAGCCATATATATATATATATATATATATATATATATATATATATATATATATATATATATATTATAATACCCCACAGTGCACCCTCTGTAAACAACCATATTCAATTATGGACAAAGAACACTTACTAATATGCCAAGCAATTCCAAAAATAGAAGATCTTCACATGCAATTAACATCTTATTACTGGGATGCCACACGGAGAATTGATGAAGTCCAAGATCCAGAGCATTAGCAAACAACAGCAACCTAAAGCCAAGGAGATTCTTTTGAATGACATAAACATATACAGGGATATAGCTAGAAATACATCTGAACAAACAAAAAAATGTAACAGATGTACAAATATGGCAAAAGAAATGTGCCTCACTAAAACAAGAAATTAATACTGTCCTGGAGTATTCTATGGACAATGCTCAGAAATTTGTGGAGCAAATCACAGATTTATACCTGCTAAAAAGAAATCACTTTAATAATTTCTTAGAAGAAATGAATTATAGGACAGATGGTAACAAAGCCCATAAGTTGATAAGAAATCCAAAGGACAGGAAAGAAAAAAGTAGCATATCTATCATACACAACAATAAAATATTAACAAATGATACAGTCATAGCCAAAATGTTCAATAAACATGCTAATTCACATAATGTAACAAGAAATAGTAAAAAGGAATGTAAACAATTTAAGAAAGGTAATTATTATTTATTTATGCCAACAAACTTACTGTTGGTGTTTTTAAACACACAAGCCGTGTGTGGGCAAAGTTTGAGAGGTAGAACTGGAACTTAAAAATTCAATGCCACACAGTTGTGGCATTGAATTTTTAAGTTCCAGTTCTACCTCTCAAATTTAAGAAAGATTTGAAAAAAAAAAGAATGTGATCCATTCAATGCAATACCTTTTCTCAAAATGTTAATAAGGAAGAATTGAACATTGCAGTTTATAATCTAAAAAACTGACTCAGGGGTCTCTGTCTAGGGGATAAGTGAATAGCGACCACAAGGTACCCAAGCTGAGCAGAACATTACTTCCACTTACTGGTGTTTTGCTCCTCACTGTAACTTTTCCATCTGACCTTACCTTGGTCATCTCTTGTTCTCTTCCGACCCCGATGCTATTAGGGTTCCCGAGGGCTAGGGAGTCTTTATTTTTCCAACCTCTCCATTTCTCTATAAAATCTTAGCCCCTAACATGCTGACCTATCATGGCATGTAATACGTCCTCTGATTGGTGATCAGAGGATATGGTCGGTGAATTTATTTTGATAATTCTCCCGGTCAGGTCGGTGAGACCCGTAAACCAACGACAGGTGTGGTCCTCCAGACATTCTGGGGGTTGTGAGAGAGCGATGTGACCGCCAAAACATAAAAATATGGTGCTCTCTAAAAAGCAGTTACTATTACTGCTATTGCTCTCTTCAATATCATCAGTGAAAAATATTGGAGAGCAAGAGGATTAATGACTTCATTGTCAGAAATCCAGCATTAGCTAACAACAACAACAGGTTAAATTGGTTTCTAGAATCCCAAAATTTAATTTCCCCATGTCAAGCTGGATTCTGAGAGTTCCACTCTACAAATGAACAAGTCTTACTTCTCAGTCAAGAAATCAAAGACTCCTTCAATAGAAAAGAAGATAATGTATCAGTTTTTATTGATTTCCAAAGTGCATGTTGAGAATACAAGAAAAATTTACCAAATTTTCTTTTTCTCTTTATTTTACAATGACAAACGATTTACACGAATCAGCCATTTTATCAAAGTCTCAGACTCTTTTGTTTTTTCTTACACCAACCTAACATTCTCCCACCTTTTGATTGGGAGTTAACACGACTAATCAAAACATATAATCAAACAAATAATTTACAATTTTTTTTCAGTCTCTCAGTCTAAGTGGTGGACGAACTATTCTTCCTCGCCTTGTTACAGTAGCCTTAGTCGAGTGATCTGAAGGTGAATTGTTGGCGTTTTGAGTTTCCATCTTACTTCTTAAGTCCTTAGCAGATGTATTCGATTCCAATGGGAAAATACGTTGTACAGGTCGGATGAGTTCTCCAGCAGCACTCCTAATTCGAACAACACTGGCCTTACCATCCTTTCCAGGAAATATTTCCATCACCTTAGCCAAGGGCCAGAAGATTCTTCCTCTCTTTTCATTCTGTACTAGAACAATATCCCCAACCCTGACTGGGTCTTGAACCTTTCCAGGTGGTTGCAGCAACTGACTTAAATATTCTGCACAGAATCTGTTTTTCAAGTCTTCTCTAAGTCTCTGTAGATAATGTATCCTCTTATTAAGGTCCACCTTATCCAGGTGATCTAGATCTGGAACTCCCACCATGGTAGTTTCTTGCAGGGACATTGCTGGGGTTAAAGGTTGTAAGTCTCTAGGATCTTCTGATACGTATGTCAGTGGTCTAGAATTGACTACTGCTTCACATTCGTACACCATCGTCAACAGTTCTTCATAATTGAGAGCAGCGCATCCAAGAATTCTTCTCAGCAGTCTCTTCACCACTTGAATCAACCGCTCCCACCGTCCTCCCCACCAAGCAGCAGTGGGAGAATTGAATTTCCACTGAATTCTTACGCCAGCAGCCTCACATTCAGTCTCCTTCCAGTTAATGTCATTCAGAAGGTTGTTCATACCCACAAAATTTGTTCCATTGTCACTATATATTACTTTAGGTCGTCCTCTGCGGGATATAAACTTCTTAGTGCAAGTTGAAACTCTCTTGTAGACAGAGATGTTACGAGTTCTAAATGAATGCCTCGATAAACAGCGCAGGTAAATAGAACTATCCAACTCTTCCTGCCATCCTTCAGCAATAGAGGCCCTGCCAAGTCGACCCCCGATATCTCGAATACAGCAGCATCCCTCACCCTATCTTCTAGGAGTGGCATAGGAGCCCTTTGAATTCCCTTGGCTTCTTGTCGTTTACATGGAATGCATCTTGAGATTAGTCTTTTGATAGCTCTTCTCCCCTTTAACAACCAGAATCTTGTAAGATTTAACCAGAATCTTCTTCTCAGTTTTATCAGCAAGGTAGCAACTCCTGCATGACTCATTGAAACGTGCTTCTCTTGAATAATGAGTTCAACTAATTTGTGCTTACTTGGGAGCAACATAGGATATAGAAAATCTTTCTCATCTGCACGCTCAGACAACTTTGTTTTCACTCTTAGAATTCCCTCCTCATCTTCCTGAATGTTCAAGGTTTTCAAATCTGAGATTTGTTCACAAGTGAAAACCTCTCGCTGAATATCTTTGACTAAAAGCTTCTCTGCCCTTTTCAGTTCCTCAATTGTTAGTTCTCCATTGGTTCTTGAGGATTTCTGCCGTGCATTGTTGATAAATCTTAATATCCATGCAACCATTCTCAAAATCTTGCTATACTTTGAGAAGTATCTACAATACCAAGGATCTCCTTCAGCAACATCAACTAGTGCTGTTACTACACTGCACTTTCTTTCTATGTTTACTTCCATTTCATTTACTGGACTCTCTGATTTTGGCCAATTATCTTTTCCTTTCTTTAGCCACTCGGGCCCTTCCCACCATCTGGATTCTAATAATTTCTTCACTGAACATCCACGAGATGGTAAATCTGCTGGGTTGTCTCGTCCTGGAATATGATTCCAAGCTTCACTTCTTGTAAGAGTACAAATTTCCTTTACCCTATTATTCACAAACGTACCCCAACATTCTTCTCTCTGTATCCAACACAACACTGTTGTAGAGTCAGTCCAATAGTACTCTTTGTTAAGTCCCAAACTTAAGGCCCTCTTTATAGATGCAGCCAACTGTGCTCCAATACAACATGCCAAAAGCTCAAGTCTGGGTATTGTTAAACCTTTAAGGGGTACAACTCTTGCCTTTCCTTGGAGTAATTGCACAGAGATGATCTCATCATCCTGGCATCTCAAAAAAACTGCAGCTGCATAAGCTAAACCTGAAGCGTCACAAAATGTATGTAGATCATATGTCTTGCCCTTCCGAAGTGAAATATATCTTGGAATTTTCACTTCACTCAATCGAGGTAGCTCTTCTAGCCATTTCTTAAATCTCTTCCCAGTTTCTTCAGGAACTTCTGCGTCCCAGCTGACATTACTTCTCCAACTTTCTTGCAATAAAATTTTAGGAAACAAAGAAACTGGACAACTGAATCCAATAGGATCAAACACCTGCTGTGTAATTGAAAGTAATATCCTCCTCGTTAATCTCTCAGATGATATGTTGACATCACGAGTATCACAAAACAGAACATCGTTTTGTTTATCCCATTTCAAACCAAGAACAGAAGCATGCTTAGAACAGGTTTCCATCATCTTGGTATATTCCCAGTTCCTCAACTCAAATCTTGCATTTTCCATCAATTTTGTTGCTTCTTCTATGAAACAGTACAATTCTTCATTGTCATCTACAGACGTCACACAATTGTCTACATAAAATGAGTTCTTGAGTTTCTCTGCTACAGAATGTGCTGGTGAAGTATGCTGCACTGTTAGATGATGATTGATCACAGGTTCAAGAAGAAAAGGGCTGCACTTTACTCCAAAAACTACTCTACAGTGTTTAAACACTACCATTTTCTTTTCAGCGTAACTGTGCCACCATAGGAAATGTAAGTAATCTCTATCTTCTTCCTCAATAGAAATCTGTAGGAAGGCTTGCTTTATATCTGCTACAACTCCTATGTACCTTGCACGAAATTTGATCAACAGAGAAGGTATTGATTCCAAGAAATTAGGACCATTAATTAAACAGTCATTCAGAGACACAGATCCCTTTGACTTACAAGAAGCATCGAACACAGGTCTAACAGGCCTAGTTGGACTGTCTTTGAAGACAGCTCGGTGAGGTAGATAGTGACAATTACTACGTTCAATCTCTGACTCAGGAACTTCCTCTATTATGCCCTCTCGCTTCCAGTTCTGTAACACTGCATCATAGTCTTCAAACTTGGCTAAATTAATCAATTTTGACGTTGTAGAAATTAATCTTTTTTCTGCAACACACTTGTTGTCTGGCAAGTTCACTCGATTATCTTTCCATGGTAATTTCACTTGATAGCGACCATCATCATTCCTCTTCAACCTCTTTTGAAAATGACTGAGAACAATAGCTTCTTCTTGACTTTTGGTTTTACTTTCAACAGGGTCAGAAATCCCTAAAACATCAAGTTTCCATAGATCTGAAATGCTAGGTACATGTGTCAGTAAAGTCGTCATGGCAATTTGATTACCGTCACTTGGTATTCCAGCAGTTCTTCCCATCAACACCCAACCAAGAAACGTGTGTACTGCCATTAAAGTAGGTGACAAACTAACCATTTTTCCTGAGTACAACATTCCAGCAACATCAGCACCTAACAGCAGCTCTATCGGTGCTTCATTGTCTCCAACATCGGTGATCACAATATTGTAACAAATTTAAATGTAACAAATTTAACAACTCTTTTTATTTTTCTCAAGCTTCAAGTACAGCCACACTACTAGTTGCTGTCTCTTAATCTTTCCAAACTCTCACACCATACTCGTTTCTGTCTCTTCATCTTCAACAACTCAAAAACTGTCTCTATGGCAACCTCCTTGAAAATCAAAGAGTCTTAATGACATGGAGAAGCCATGTCACACTGCTCCCTCCTCAGAGCTGGTCGTCCCGACCAGCACTATCACTGCGGCATCTCCCTTGCGCCCCGGTGGATTAACCCATCGAACCTCTTCTCCTGGTGGTCCACGAGGGCCTGGTGGTCCTGGTATACCTTGAGGTCCTGGGTTTCCATCTCTTCCAGGCATACCTTTAGTTCCAGGTTCACCATCTTTTCCCGACAATCCTGGAGGTCCAGTCATGCCTTTGTCTCCTGGAGGTCCCTGAGGTCCAGGTAACCCTTGTAGACCAATGAGACCACGGTGTCCTTTTGCACCCTTTGGACCTTCTTCTCCTCTATCACCCTTACCTCCCTCTGGCCCTGGAGGTCCTGGCTTTCCTCTAGCTCCCTGTGGCCCTTCTACACCCTGTGGTCCAGTTTCTCCTCGAAGACCCCGTTCTCCTGCTGGTCCTGGAGGTCCATTTGGACCAGGTGGCCCTGGAAGACCTGGTGCCCCTGGAGTTCCCGGAGGTCCTGAAGGTCCTACAGGTCCCTTATCTCCCGGTCTTCCTGCAATACCAGGTGTTCCTGCTTTACCTGGTGCTCCCTCTGGTCCCTGTTCTCCAATTGGTCCCGGTGGTCCTAGAGGTCCTGCAATACCTTGTGGTCCTGGAGGTCCTTCACTGCCTGGCTTCCCTGGTGGACCTGTCTCACCTTGTGCACCTCTCTGACCTCTGAGGCCAGCAGGTCCTGTTGGGCCGGGTAATCCTGGAAGTCCTCTGTCTCCTGGAGGGCCCTGTGGACCAGGTTGTCCTGGAGCTCCATGTTGTCCTTGAGAGCCTGAGTCACCCTTAGGTCCTTCAGGTCCTGGTGCACCAGCTTGTCCTGGAGGTCCTGGATTGCCCTGTTCACCTTTCATTCCTGGGAATCCACGTTCACCCTTCATTCCAGGCAAGCCTACCAGACCCTGAGGGCCAGGGAATCCTTGTAAACCTTGAGGGCCAGTAGGACCTCGCTCTCCAGGGGGCACGATCCTAGGTATCGCTGTTGGATAGTGTCCCTTGGTCCAGGTAGGACGATGTATGCCATCCTGCTTCGAAATTCTGCAACAGTACCGCCGGTCTTGACGGTCCCTCGTCCAGTTGCCCTTCTTCCTGGTGTGTTGACGGGCCATCCTGCGCACTTTGAAACGGCTCACTGGGTACCATGTCCGCCGACCTCTCTGGCGCACCTTCGCAGCCACCTTGCTTCCGATGGGTCCGGCAACAAACCCCACCACATCCGCGCGAGTCGCGTCCACCGCTGCACTCGTGTTCACTCGTGCTCGGCACGGCCTCTCCTGTATCCTGCCGTCCACGATGATGTCCACCATTCTTCCGTTCACGGCACTATGCGTCAGGTGATTGGATGGCCCCGACGGTCCCCCCATGTCACACGCCAAGTCGGTTCTCGCGTGTTGCTCGTTTGCTTGTGCGCTTCCCTGCTGATCGTCCGAAACGGGCGCAACTGTCGCCTCGGCCACTAGGTGCTCCCTCCCCGGCTCCGCGCTATTCCGTCTGCCCCTGGCATCCAGTACTTTGACGCTCTCGTCAACTCTTACTACCAGGGCGCCAAGACGTTCCCCGTCGTCCTCCACGACGTCCACGTGCTGGCAGAGGTCTTCCACCTTTTCGCCGAGTTGTTCCACGTCTTCCGTCACGCCAATCCGTTCGCCGAGTTGTTCTACGTCTTCCGTCACGCCAATCCGTTCGCCGAGTTGTTCCACGTCTTCCGTCACGCCAATCCGTTCGCCGAGTTGTTCCACGTTTTCCCTCATATCATCCGAAACGGGCGCAACTGTCGCCTCGGCCACTAGGTGCTCCCTCCCCGGCTCCGCGCTATTCCGTCTGCCCCTGGCATCCAGTACTTTGACGCTCTCGTCAACTCTTACTACCAGGGCGCCAAGACGTTCCCCGTCGTCCTCCACGACGTCCACGTGCTGGCAGAGGTCTTCCACCTTTTCGCCGAGTTCTTCCACGCCTTCCGTCACGCCAGCCAGTTGCCCGTCAATTTTTGCCAATAGCTCCGTCTTCATCTCTTTCAGCTCGGCAGCGAGGTTGTCGTTTCTCGTTTCCATTTTGGCAAATAATTCTTTCATCATTGCCATCATCCTGGTTTCCGAATCTCCCTCCATCCCACTTCCTGACACCAAATGTAACAAATTTAAATGTAACAAATTTAACAACTCTTTTTATTTTTCTCAAGCTTCAAGTACAGCCACACTACTAGTTGCTGTCTCTTAATCTTTCCAAACTCTCACACCATACTCGTTTCTGTCTCTTCATCTTCAACAACTCAAAAACTGTCTCTATGGCAACCTCCTTGAAAATCAAAGAGTCTTAATGACATGGAGAAGCCATGTCACAATATTCTTTTCTGCCAACACTTTGAGATGTGGGCTTAACTTACTGATTCTGGTTATTTTACCGCAAATGACTGGCTGATCCAACACTCCAACATTACAATAATAATCATCCTTAAGGCTCTTCAATTGTATGTTGTAACAATTGTGTTTTATTTTCTTTGAAGTAATTCCACCAAACAAATTATGTGCAAGCTTCTCAGATCCCTCTGATTTATATCCCATCTCTGTGGCAGTACTGGTTAGTGTATAAGATCTCTGGGAACCACAATCGATAATTGCTCTCACAATTTTTGTGCATTTGTTACCTTTAAGCTTCACCAGTAACGTCTGCAGTAAAACCTTTCCTTTCTGGCAGTGACTTGCTAAAATAGAATTTCCTTCTTGTCTGTGTAGTGTTCTTCGATCTCACTTGTTTTCGAGTTCTCTTGTTTTTTTTGCAGATCTGGACACATTACAGGCCAATGTTTCCTACTGCAAATTAAACACCTTACATTGGCTTTGCATTCCTTTGCACGATGCCCTGTCTTGAAGCAAATGAAGCATCTCCTTGAAACCTTTAGCTTATCTAATTTCTTCTCAAATGACATTCTTTGTGCTTGGAAGCAATCCTTGGACTCATGAGGCTTTTCACAGAAAATACAATTCAATCTTTGTTTTGTTTTGACCTCTCCCGAAAATATCTCACTTGCTGTAACTACAGGTTCTTGCTTCTTGGATCTTTTTCTCTCCTCCTTGTTAATATGTTCATGAATGTGAAATCCAGTTCTAGCCAAGCTAATTCGCTCTTCCCCTTCTACTTCATTTTTCAGGAAGGATAACAATCGTTTCAGCTTCTTACTATATACATTTCTTTGCTCATCTTCTGCGGCTTCGTTTGATACTGGATCCCTAAGCCACACTCTTTAACATATCTTCAGGGATACAGGATTCCACTAAAGGAAATAACATAGCAGCATATTTGTCTGATGTCATTCCTATAGATTCTAGTGATCTCAAATGCGATTCCAACTGGTCATATAAACGAATAATATCACTAATTATTATTTATTTATGCCAACAAGCTTACTGCTGGTGTTTTTAAACACACAAGCCGTGTGTGGGCAAAGTTTGAGAGGTAGAACTGGAACTTAAAAATTCAATGCCACAACTGGGATTTTAACCACAGACCTTCTGCTTACCGGGCGGACGCTCTAACCACTGAGCTATTGTGACAAACTGTCAGTTAAAAGGAAAGTTAAAGAAATATAGCTACTTTTGGTCTCCATCTTTATCTAAGTTAAAACACGAAAGAAATATAGCAAGAGTCAAAGCCGAAAGAACCAAGTGTCCAGAAGATGTACAAAACTGGAGAAGAAAAGCAGCCATTTTTAAGAAAGAATTAATTACAGCAAAGAGGGCCAGTTTCACAAATTTTGTAGAACACATGGACGATAGGAAAGATGGAAATAAAATATACAAATTCCTTAATAAAACAAAATTATAAAAAAATACAACTGAACCATTAAAACATAATAACAAAAGCTTAACTACAGATAGGGAAATAGCAGAATCCCTTAACAAGTTTTATGCTCAGTCACAAAGAATACCCCAAGCGTATAAAAAACAAGATAAAGCTATCCAAAAAACTATCAGAGAAACTAATAAGCCAAAAGATATACGAAATAATATTTTTATTCAGGATTTTAACGAAACAGAACTAGATTTAGCAATAGAACAATTAAAGAACAAAAAATCTCCAGGACCTGACAAGATCCACCCAGAGTTTATTAAACACCTTGGCAGGAAAGGAAAAGAAATCCTACTTAAACTGTATAACACGTGTTGGAGAATGACTGTACCTTCCGACTGGAAAAAAGCCATTATCATCCCGATTTTAAAGAAAAACAAACCCTCAAACAATATTAATAGTTTCAGGCCAATATCTTTGACCAGTGTTATTGCAAAAGTGATGGAAAGATTGGTGGCATCTAGACTTAACTGGTTCCTAGAATATTACAACTTGACTCAGGGGTCTCCATCTAGGGGATATGTGAATAGCGACCACAAGGTACCCAAGCTGAGCAGAACATTACTTCCACTTACTGGTGTTTTGCTCCTCACTGTAACTTTTCTATCTGACCTTACCTTGGTCTTCTCTTGTTCTCTTCCGACCCCGGTTAGAAGCTGGCCTACGGATCCCAAGGTCGCGGGTTCAAACCCGGGACAGGCCGATGGTTTTTAAGTGTGCTTAAAAACGACAGCCCCATGTCAGTAGATTTACTGGCATGTAAAAGAACTCCTGCAGGACAAAATTCCGGCACACCGGCGACGCTGATGTGATCCTGGCAATTGACAGCGTCGTTAAACAAGAAAATGATTTTTTTTTTTGATTCTTCCGACCCCGATGCTATTAGGGTTCCCAAGGGCTAGGGAGTCTTTATTTTTCCAACCTCTCCATTTCTCTATAAAATCTTAACCCCTAACATGCTGACCTGTCATTGCATGTAATACGTTCTCTGATTGGTGATCAGAGGATATGGTCGGTGAATTTATTTTGATAATTCTCCCGGTCAGGTCAGTGAGACCCATAAACCAACGACAGGTGTGGTCCTCCAGACATTCTGGGGGTTGTGAGAGAGTGATGTGACCGCCAAAACATAAAAATATGGTGCTCTCTAAAAAGCGGTTACTATTACTGCTATTGCTCTCTTCAATATCATCAGTGAAAAATATTGGAGAGCAAGAGGATTAATGACTTCATTGTCAGAAATCCAGCATTAGCTAACAACAGAATATTACAACTTAATTAATAGTTCACAGACCGGCTTCAGACAGAATCATAGTACAAGTGAAAATGTACTCCTACTAAGCCAAGACATCAAGGCAGCTTTCAATAGAAAGGAGGATACCTTGGCAGTATTCATTGATTTTAAATCAGCATATGACTCAGTCTGGAGAAACAAATTAATTGAGAAGTTGCAATCAATAGGTGTGAAAAGTAACATGCTTAAATGGATAACTCAGTTTATTTCACAAAGATTTTGTGCCACAAAATATAATACATACATTTCCAAATATAAACAAACACACCGAGGACTTCCACAAGGTGCTGTTTTGAGCACAACACTCTTTAACATATATATAAATGACCTTCCATCAATAATAAAAACCTTAGAAACCAAAATTGCTTTATTTGCTGACAATGTAGTCATTTGGACTCCAGGCTCTTCAAAAAAACCTGAATTAATTAAAGACAGAATAGAGACAGCCCTAAACAAAGTACATGAATGGAACTCCCAAAACCTCATGACTATCAATGTAGAAAAAACAAATTATGAATTATTTACACTAAAATACAAACCAGTTAATATTAACATAAATTATAATGGTAAACCGCTCAAAGCAGTTGATGATGCCAAATACTTAGGCATCACTTTCGACAGAAAGCTAAGTTGGAAAAAACATATAACAAACATCTCAGAAAAGGTTGAAAAGAAACTGCAAATCCTGAAAAGGTTAGCTGGTGCTAAATGGGGCTGCTCAAGGAGAGTCCTTAACACAACATACAAAATGTACGTTAAACCAAACCTCTTGTACTGTTCTGAAGCTTTAATAACAGCAGCAAATACTAACATCAATAAACTTGAACAAATACAAAATCAGGCTCTTCGCCTAATCACTGGAGCAGTTAAATCCACACCTATTGATGCCATGCTTGCCTTAACACAGACCCAATCAATAACAACAAAAATAGAAGAACAAGCATTGCTCCAACACGAGAAAATGTTACCACTGCCAAACTCTAAATGGACAGAAGAGAACCTCCCCCCCTTCAATCCTTTAAACTCATAGTAGTTTCCTAGAAAAGGTAACACAAATTAAATCCAAATTGAACATTCCTAACACCAGAGAAAATCTACTTATAAGAGAAAATCCATTGGAATTATTGCAACCTACTTTCAGTTTGGAATTAATAGAGGAAATAAGTAAATCAGACACACCAAAAGAAATGCAAAAACTTCTAGCTCTGGAAACAATCAATACTAGATATCCCACAGAAGAATGGCTGCACATATATACTGATGGATCCTCCACGGAAAACCTTACTGGAGCTGGAGTTACATGTTCACATTTTTCCTTTTATCATTCTGTTGGCAGAGACACAACAAATTATGATGGAGAAATAGAGGCTATATACATTGCTCTCCGAGAACTATTAAATCTTCCATTAAATAAATTTAACAAGGCAGTAATTCTTTCAGATTCTAAAGCTCCAATGGATTCCAGCACACTGTGGAGTCATGGGGAATGAAGCTGCAGACTCACTTGCAAAGAAAGGCACAACAATAAAACAAAAGTCTAAATTCAATTTCTCATATTCCCGAATAAAACGCTTGATCATTAAAAAATTTTCTCATTCATACCTACAAGAAATAGAAACAAATGCCAAAGATAAAAAATGGATTACACTACTTTCCAACCCAGATATAATCCCCCAGAGACCAAGGAAAACAGCGGTTGCAGCCTTCCGACTATTGACAATTCACGACTGCTTAGCAAGTCATCTCTACAGAATAGGTATCTTAGCTTCACCAATATGTGTCCTGTGTAACGATCCAGCAGAAATGAACGAAGACCACTTGAAGACCTGTGAAGCATTAAGATCAGAAGAAACTACAGTTCAAAAGTATTGGAAAGCACGAATGCTAATGGCTTCATTGCCAGATGCAAGGCACTAGAAAACAACAACAACAAGAAAATCTTTTGCATAGAATTTCACATTTTCATCAAGCAGTTATTCTCTCAGATTCCAGGGCGGCAATTATAGCAATAACTTCCAAGTTGTCACCAAAAAACCAAACAATTATAGAATGTTGGAAAATCCTTACCTATCTAACCGCACTTCAAAAACACCTAGTCTTCCAATGGATACCAGCTCACTGTGGACTGAGTGGTAATGAGAAAGCTGATTTTCTTGCAAAAAAGGGTACTGGCAATGTGCAGAAATCTATAGTTAATCTACCATTTTATGCAGCTAAAAGATTAGTCAACTCTGAATTCAAAAAAATTATTGCAAAATATTACTATGAAAAATCAAAAAATAAAAGATGGGATCTACCAAACATTCCAACAGTAATTCTTGAGTATCCTCGTAAAACAGCATTTGCAACCTTCACGTTGATTACAGGACATGATTGTCTGGCAAAGCCTTTAAACAGAATTGGGATATATTCTTCACCACTCTGTCCTCTATGTGATCTGCAAGAGGAAATGGACTGAGACCACCTTCAAATATGCCCGACCACTTCTAGCACCCCATCCATCAGTGAAAAATATTGGAGAGCAAAAGGATTAATGACTTATTTGTCAGAAATCCAGCATTAGCTGACAACAACAACATGTTTGATAGAATAGAATTCTTCCATCACTTGCAAAGATGCCCCTAAATTCAGCAACATATTGTTGCGAATGAGAGTGAACACTTTACTTTACTTTACTTTTGGCATTATATCACCAATCACTCCAGTTAAGATCCATAGTGCATAAAAGCTGTGCTTTAAACAGGACAAGCACAGTGACTGAAGACGGTTTTGTACATTGCATCAGTCATCCACATCATAAATAAGTGGTTCCCCTTTCAGATAGCAAGGAAGACATATAGTGGAGGTCACTCACTACGCAATATGTTTATGAATGAAGTTCATTCAAATTGTGTTCTCACAATGACAATGCATGAGATCTTTTTGTTAAATTTAAAAATTACAACAACGAAAGTTGACAAATTGTGTGTTTTTAGCAAAATTATTTAAAATATTTGTTTACATAAAATATTACAAAAATATGCATTTTTATGTGAAATAGAATTTTGTATTTGGTTGAAGTGAGCTGTTTGGAAAATTTCTGTCTTAGTTACAGCTTTTTATATGCAAACAAAATAAAATACTTTTTACATACAAATCCACTCCCTACAGATCATCTTTGAAATAATATGTTTGAAAGTGCATGATTCTGGCAGTATTTGCATAAGAATTAGTTGCATCTTCATTTGTCAATTGGCTTCATACTGGTAAGATTTTTGTAAACTGCAGGTATGAAATTGAAATGTTATGTGTGAGCTGGTCACAAAGTCTGTTGTCCCTATGGAAATTATAGCAGTAGTATATTTTTGTTTCTGTTTCAGATTGCATGGAGTATACAATGGCTGATGTGTCCGCTCACACTATTAAATGTGTTATTGTGAGTTGTTTGGTCTTCAACATGGTTTCAACAAGGATGTTCTCTGAACCAATAATTTTTTAGATAGATCATAAATTGTGATTCACAGGTGAGGTAAAGGATAAACAATTTCCCTAAAGAGGATAAACTGGTAGACTTGTAAAGGAGTCTGTGGAGTGTTTGCTGAAAAATTTGATGTGTAAATGATCCAATTCCATAGACTATCTGGTGGAAAGCAAGGCAATTCTTTTTTTATCCTTTACATCACTTGTGGAGAAGGGTTTGTGTTTCCATCTCAAAAGTATTAGCTTCAGAAAAGGTGTCAATCAAACTGCATTCAAAGTCATACCCATCTCTTGTTTGTCTTCCCATTTTGATTTCTTTCGTGTGCCCAGCAAGTCTTAATACCACATTGTTCATCATTGGATGTATCAGCTATTGTTTACTTTATATGACTGAAACACTTTTACTATAATTTACATAGGAGCAGTGGGACTTGACCAGCTCTATTGAGCTTTTCAAGTCTGATTCAACTTTCCAACTTACTGGCTACTCACACCTAGTGTGAAAGAACTGCTTGTAAACACATGTATAATAGGTAGTTTTGTTTGTTTCATTGATCTCTCACATCTCAGAGTAAAAGGTTTATTGCACACCTCATTGGAAGAGACTTTTACTGTTTCCCAAAATCTGTTCCATAAAAAAGTTTCAGTGTTTTGGTTCCAATATCAGCATCTATTTACAGACAGGTGTGACAGAATCTTTTAATGTCACACAAGAGCTAGAGTAGGAGGATGGGCTGGCACCAATCCTGTTCAATATAGCACTCGAGTACATGATCAGGAAACTATCAGTCAATAGAAATAGCTCATTGGAATACAAAATGGTCCAGAATGTTGGATATGCTGATGATGTCAACTTAATAGCATGATCCCATCTAGGACCAAAAGAAACTTTGCAAGAGCTAAAAAGCGCAGCTAATGGGATTGGACTAAAAGTGAACATAAAAAGGACACAAGTTATGGTAGGTAATTAGGACAGATCTGGTAATGGAGGAATGCTGACCTGTTAGGGTTCTTTTGTACATACACCCCTAAGAGAAAAGGATGAGATGAAGGAATGGCAGGAGAAGTATGAGCTGCAGGGTCAGCTGATGTGATGACAAAGACAGGGGCAGAATTCCCTAACAGTTACAGACTTGACCACCCAGCTGGAGAGCGCTCAGTGGTAACCCTCCCAGGCTACTGGAAGGTGGCTCGTAGGCTCTCTTCTAGCAGCAATCGAGGAAAGCTTGAAGCAGCAGTGGAGGTTCAAACTGCTGCCATCTGACAGGGCTGAGAAGAATGTACAAATTGCAAACCTCTGCGCCATCTTCTTACCATTGACACACAGTCCTTGAGTCAACCTGTAACATTAAAGAGGGAGATGAAATGAGAGGAAATCAGTGTGAGAGGAGACCCATGGTAGAATGCACCACCCCAGCATTCACCTCGCCGACCAGACAAAACCACAGAAAAATCCTTGGTCAGAGTTGGTGACTGCCAGGAATTGAACCCAGGATCTCCATCCAAAATGCGAGCCTCACACATTATTGCAGAGCCAGCTCACTTGGTCATGAGTCATCAGTACCACCTGAAGGAAAATTAGGAAACCAGATCAATTTAAAATTGGATACTTGAATCTGGAAATAGTTAAACATTTCAAATATTTAGGAAGTTGGATAACGTAAGACTAAGGAGTCAAATATGGGGAAGGATACATGCTGCTAGCGTATGAAGTGTATGCATCAAAGGCATCAATAATAGGGTTAAGAAATGTTCATAGTCAGTGTAAAGCCACATTGTATAAAATTGTGATCACACCAATTGTAACATGTGGCAGTGAGACTGGGACTCTAAATAAACAAGCCACTAACATAATCAACACCTTCAAAAGAAGGATTCTAAAAACAATATATGGCCCAACTCAGAATAATGGTGTGTGGAGAATATGCTATAATAAATTGTATAATCTCTATAAAGGTAAATGACCTAGTCACCAATTAGATTTCAAAGTTTGCAATGGGGTGCACACATTATTTAGATGGATGACAACTGAATTTCCAAGTAAATATAATTTTGCCATATTGAAGGTAGAAGGTCAATAGGAAGACCCAGGGACTGCTGGATTGAGGCAGTAACAAGAAATGCCAATACCCTACATAAAACCAGGTGGTGGACATCAATTGCCAAGGATAGGGTTAGATGGACTTGGATGATTATGGAGACTATGGTTGAATCCCAAACTGTCATATTATAGGAGGAGGGGGAGAGAATCATCTTTTCCTAGGTTTTCCCTGGATATAGAAAGGGTAAGTATCTTTCTTACTAGGAATGGGCAATCAAATAGGACATGTGAGACAGTTTGCTCATCCTGTTTGGGTTCAACTTTGTAAAGTCCAACTTTGCATAGAAGTTTTAATTGGCTATGTTCAGTTAATTAGTGCAACTACATTTGTTATTCCTCTTTGTCCAATTTAAGGAGGGAAGAGGAAAGAGAGTTCTTGAATGTAAGACCAGTTTCTTTGCTTGTCTTTGTCCAGGATAGGTTTGTAACCTAAGTTAGTGTTCTTTGCTAACCCATATTTTTCATTGGTTTTTTGGCAGTACACTTACCAATTCCAGTGACAGATTCAGGGTCAATATGGGGTACCTTGTTAGCCAATGATCTGCTTTTTCATTTCTCTGAACATCCTGATGACCTGGCATCCACCACACTTCAAATCTGTTATGGAATGAATGCTCAGTCAGGTCATTTTGGCATTCCTTTACTAATTTTGACTTTACCTGGTCTGAAGTGTGCTTTCAAGGCACTTTGGTTATCTGTGAGGATGAGGAGCTTTGACGGCTGAGGAATAGCAAATAACTCTCCATGAAAGATTATAATATTTCCCAAGGCTTGTGCTAATGCTTGTCCTTGAGCACAAGCCATAAATGCCTGTGCCAGTTGTATCACTGTGCAGGATCTGTCCGTGAACCACACAAGTTATTCACATTCTTTGTCAGGTGTGATTCCTACCATCTGGTTCTCTCAAGAACTGAGCTAACTTAAATGAAGATGTGCTTCATTAGCATTCAATGAAAACGAATGAAAGCAAAATGGATATTTATTTTACTAAATAAAAAAGAAATCTTTTATTTAGACCCTTAAAAAGAAGACTTACTTTTATTTTAACTTATAAAGAAAGAAGCAACAATGTGAATTAAAATATTGGTCATTTGTTTCACAGAGAGTGGTAACACAAGTATCTGGGTCGAGTGCAAGGTAATGGCAACACAAGGAGTTGAACATATGGTAGTAAACTACTAACTCTGTGAAAATTATGATTTATACAAAACATGGCAAATTTTGACAAAACTGTGCAGTTAATGAAGAAATTTAAGATATTAAAAAATTAGATTTGCTGCTTTTATATCATACATTTCAGTAGTACTTATCTTAAGTATTCTGTATTTTAATTGAAGTGCTATAAAAAGGGCACAAAACTTATTCTTTTAGCTGAAATAAGGGGTCAGAGACTAAAATGGTACAATAATGTTTCATTAACCTGTGCAAAGAGAAGAGGATGACACATACTGTTTCTACCAGGTATATTGTTTAAGAGTGCAACAATACCTAATGCAAATATCTGCTAAAAAAATGGAAATACATCACAAGCAAAACAACAATAATGATAAACAACCTTGAGTTGACAATAGGACATTTCTCCTTCACCAGGTTTTGTGTTAGTTTTAGAATGTCTGAAATGTGTATGTACAGAGGATTACTAAAAAACATTAGTAAACCTGTAAGTACTAATACTAAATTACTGGCTCTGTAAACAACAAAATGCTAAAACTATAACTAAGGGGAGGCATTGTTGAAATTTACGCAGAAATGATGAAAAATCTGAGTTTTTGTTTTCCGCTTTAAAATTATGTCTGTACCTTTTACTTTCAGAATCTACCATTGCTTACACTGCATCGCCATTTAAAGGGCTCTTACGTCATGATTTAAATGCCCATGTGTGGGTGAGCGTGGCTCCTGAAATGCATTCCACTACCCCATTGCAGAGAAATCATGTACAATTTTGAAGTTTAAATGTGGTAATAGAATTTAGTACTGAGGGATGTAAGCAGAGACATCTTATGGGATTTCCTGCAAACATTCATCCTGGTAAAACAGTATTAAAATATGGCAAAATTTTTGTCTGTGTACGTGTGCTATGTGATTGTGTTTTTTTGAATTTTTACAAGAATTTTTGTTTCTAAAAAGAAATTGCAGTGACTTCAGTTACTATTGCATTCAATGTGGGTTGTGAGGCTACTCTATGTAAAGGAAAGGGTCACAGCTAGTAAAGTAAATCTAGTCAGTAAAAGAATTAGTGATGGTTAGCATAGTGATGACTCCGTTCAGAAGTTTAAATGTTTAATCTGTATGGTTTTCAGCACTGATGTCCATGACTTTGCTTTCTGTGAATGTGGCAAAATTACAGTTATTGACAATGTATTTTGGGAAGAGTTTATTCTGTGTTCATTTTATGCAATCATGTACTATACATTTTTCTATGAGCACCAGGGTAATCAACATAATAAAGAATGGACATATTTGGTGGCATTTATTCCATACAAAGAAAGATGTTTTAAACCACTACTGTTCTGTATACAGGTCTTTTGTTTTCTGCACATGCATAGTACATTTTATTCACAACTTCAAACTTTTAAGCACTTTCTGACCATTCATAAGAAACTGTAATAGTCAACTAGATAGTTGTTTTCTTGAAAATTTGGCTCTTTAAACTCCTTGTGCTTCTCATTATAGACTTAGGCTTGTCAGTTGTAAGGTTTTATAGAAAAATAATATTATCACTATGAAATTCAGATGCATATATATTGTCTAAAACTGAATTTTGTTATGATTTTCCATGCTCACACTTGAACATATACATTGTAAGATAATGTAATTAAATTAAAAACAAATCTAGAAATAGGCAAATATAATAAACCCATTTAGTTCACTTGTTTGATTCATCATTCTCATTATTCATCTGCCTTGTTAATTCCAAATAATGTTCTGATATTTTCAGGAAGTGTTAACAGTGAAAAAGTAGTTACTAAGATTGTAATAAAGGCCATGGCCATTATTATGGCACCTTGCAAGCATTCTGTCTCTATGAATTCACAAATAATTAATGCAACTTTGTTTTCTGATAGGGCAAACCCTCGGCGGTTTAACTTTGATAACATAGGTGATGCCATGTTGGCACTCTTTGAAGTTCTGTCATTTAAAGGGTGGCTAGATGTACGAGATGTTCTCATTAAGGTGTTAGGACCCGTAAGTTATGTTGTGGTAGGAATGTGTATATGGATGTTGTAACTAGAAATGCATTGATGTAATGCCCTCTTATTACTGTGTGACCTTGGAATGCTTCACAATTCAGGGAATAGATGCTGATTAACAGTGTGCATGAAAATGTTCAGTGTTCTCTTCATAGATGCTACAGTATGGAGCTGACTTCTCTTCTGTGGTTCTTTTCTGTGTTATGTAGGCCTTTCTTAGTGGGTATTATGTTTAAATATCTGCTAGTATTTCTTCTGCAAAGGTTTGTGTTTGTACTGCCAAACTTTTGCATTCCTACCCAATGCATTGCTTAATTTTAATGAGTAGTAGCATGAATTTATTTAAAATATGTAAATGATTTTATTCTTTGCTATTTTGGGAGATTTTTAAAAACTTGACTCCATGACAAATTTTAAATTTCAGGAAAGGGGTAAAATAGTGTTAGTTTCACCTTCTTTAGAAAAGCTTTGATACTTTCTACAAAACTGACAAAAGTGACAAGTTTAGTTGTGAAAAAACTTATCTTGTACAGCCTTTTACCTCTAAGGTGAGAGACAGATTAGCAAGGAGGTTTTTAAGAAAAAATGACAAATAAAAACAATGTATTTTTCAATCATAGTGTGAATAGAATTGCAGTTTGTTTTCTTTTTTCAGCAACTCAATTTGTATAACATTTTATGCACATACAGCAAAGAAAGTTAAAGGTAACTAACATTTTAAGGTAACATTAAATTTTTGAGAAGATCACATCAATATTAATCCAAATTAGTTAAGAAAAATATCTAATAAAGGGGATCAAAAGTTTACAAATGAAGTGGTTTCAAAATGGGTTACTGCTAACAGTAGTATAACTCAAGTTTAGTTTCAATATTTCTCCCAATCTGCTTTAAATAGTTATTTACTGAGAACATCTAGAAATGTGTCTTAAAGGAATTTAAAACAAAATGTGCTCAAAATATGTTTACATTACACATAAATACATAACATGTTTATGGACATAATTTTACTATCACCATTAACAACTCTGAAATAATTACACATAGCATTGCTTTTAGGTGCTTGCTCAGTTTCCCTTATGGACAATGCATAAGCAATAACAGAAACTATATGCAACTGTAAAACAGTAATTTTGCTGGACTAATGTAACCATGAGCTGATGATTTTTCTAGTATCAAGAATGCCCATACAATGAATGTGAGCAATAGTTTTTTGTGCATGTATATATAGACAATGAAATTCACTGGATGTTGTTACAATAGAAGAATGGGGCTGTGACTGTAACTGTTAATTTCTTGCATTGCTTTCATTCTGTAATGGTTCTGTTCCCAAAATGGTTGCACCAAAAGAGCTGCACTACATATTTTGTTTGAGCTGTGCCTACCAGTCATTCATTAGCCTAACAATAATGTACATAGGATGATTAAAAACAGATTTTCAAATATTCCAGTTCTCTAAGCAGCATGAACTGCAGACTATAGCACCTTGAAAAAACACTATCTCTTGAAAGGCTTGTCTCTGCAAGTTTGTTTCAATATTTCTCAGTTTGTTATACAGAGTGGAAGTGGTATAGATGTTCACCTTTAAACTGCTTAAAGAACAAGTAATACTTAATGTACTTTTGTCTATTTCTAAGGATTTTTCTAAAATAAAGTGATTTGCTTAGTGATATTTGACAATATTGTGACTCTATAGCAATCTGTTTAACATGCAGATCAGTCTATGAAAAACGCCTAAAATAAACACCTGATGAGCGATAGCAGAAAACCGCCCTTTCTCTTGGACAGTAAAAGGAAATGGCTTGTGTGTACAAAGTTGAGGAATTTTATCCTTCCTCACATTGATAAATCACTTAAAGTATCCAAAGTATGTGCCTAATCTCAAAAAAAGTGCTTAGGTTTAACATCTTCATTGAAAATAGATGATTAGTCTTTTGACATTCACAATCTCCTCTGACCTGCAAATTTCTTGTGGTAATTGAAGGCAACACTTTTTGTAAATTACTTATAGTATCTGGCCAATATGGTAATGTATCAATCACAGACAAAATGCTATCTGCAATTCAAAATCTGGTAAAGAGAAGACTATTTGTTTACAAATATATAATTTGTGAATAATTAAAAAAGAACGCTGTGAAAACTTTCCATTGTTGTAATTCTCTTGCCATAAGGCTTTAAATGTGCCATATCTCTGAAGAATGATAACATTATGATCCCTGATATGGAGAACTTTGGTTATTAAATTTAGCTTGATTCCATCTGCATCTGTATTGTTGCATTTAGTTTATAGATAATTAAAATACTTTTTCAATTTATCCTGATTTATAAAGGATTTAATATTTAACTTATATGTTTTCATGGCTATGTCATTTCCTAACACAACGCTTTATTGCAACCAGATATGGAAGAAACATATCTAAATACAAACAAGTACACTGTGGCTTACCACAAGGTGCAGTGCTAAGCACAACACTTTTTAATATATTTATTAACGATCTGCCACAACAAATACAAGAATCAGGTGTGAAGTGTGCACTATTTGCTGATGACTTAGTAATGTGGACTTCAAAACCAAAAAGCAAAAGTACAGAACTAGAAAAAACCATGCAACAATCCTTAACCATATTACAAAGGTGGACCAGAGAAAATTTAATGACTGTTAATACAACAAAATCAAACTACCAAATCTTTTCACTAAGAAAAAAGCCAGTAAAAATAAAACTAAATTTTGAGGGTCAACAATTACCAGAAACAAAGGAAGCAAAGTATTTAGGAGTTACATTTGATACTAAACTTACATGGACCAAACAAATAGAAAATGTAATACAAAGAGCAGAGAGGTGCCTTTCACTTTTAAAACGTCTAACAGGAATGAAGTGGGGATGTTCCAGAGCAACTAACTCTTAACACAACATACAATGTATATATAAAGCCATTATTTACTTACTGCAGTGAAGTTCTTGTAACAGCAAACACAAAAAAGATTCAAGTCTTTCAAAACCAAAGTGTAAGATTAATTACAGGTGCTATCAAAACCACACCAATAGCAGCTATGGAAATACTAACCAACCAATGCCCCATTGAATATGAAATAGAAAAAGCGGCGCTTATTCAAGACGAAAAGTTGATCAGACTCCCATTCAATACATGGTACAAGAGAAATTTTACACATACACTAAAGACTCAGGAGAGCTTTCTTTCCAAAATTCAAGACATCAAGAAGAATGTATACCTTCCTAATTCAAAGGAAAACTTCATATCTAAAGTCAATCCGACACAAACATTAGACATCACATATTATTTACACCTGATAGAAGAAGTTAAGAAAAGTGATACTCCAACTAGTGTTCTAAAATTATTGGCATTAGAGATAATCCATACCAGATTTCCAGAACACGAATGGCTCCATATTTATACTGATGGATCATTTATATCAAACCAAGATGGAGCAGGTGCTGGAGTCACATGTCACCTCTTTTCCTATTACAAATCTTTAAGTTATGGAACTACAAACTTTGATGGAGAAATTGAAGCAATTCGAATGGCCCTACAAAATCTTTTGTACAGAATTTCACATTTTCAGCAAGCAGTTATTCTCTCAGATTCCAGGGCAGCAATTATAGCAATTACTTCCAAGTTGTCACCAAAAAACCAAACAATTATAGAATGTTGGAAAATCCTTACCCATCTAACAGCACTTCAAAAACACCTAGTCTTCCAATGGATACCAGCTCACTGTGGACTGAGTGGTAATGAGAAAGCTGATTTTCTTGCAAAAAAGGGTACCGGCAATGTGCAGAAATCAATAGTTAATTTACCATTTTATGCAGCTAAAAGATTAGTCAACTCTGAATTCAAAAAAATTATTGCAAAATATTACTATGAAAAATCAAAGAATAAAAGATGGGAACTACCAAACATTCAAACAGTAATTCCTGAGTATCCTCGAAAAACAGCAGTTGCAACCTTCAGGTTGATTACAGGACATGATTGTCTGGCAAAACATTTAAACAGAATTGGGATATATTCTTCACCACTCTGTCCTCTATGTGTTCTGCAAGAGGAAATGGATTGAGACCACCTTCAAATATGCCCGGCCACTTCTAATGCCCCATCCATTAGTGAAAAATATTGGAGAGCAAGAGGATTAATGACTTCATTGTCAGAAATCCAGCATTAGCTAACAACATATTTAACTTATGTAGGCATCATCTGTTTTCACCTCCCTGCAGCCTAATGCTTTTGTTTTCTTTTGTTCTTGTTTTACTTTACCTGATTACCCTCCCGTTATGTAGGACTTACAAGCCAATACCTAGGGTCAGACACCTATCGGGGAGCACAGGAATCTATAGACCGGACAGAGTGAAGACCTGGAAGTGGGTGATCAGCCAAGCACCAGGTATGATAGTGAGGAAGCAGATGGTGTGAAATGCAGGTGAAATGCATGATTGGGAAGGTGATAATGGAGCAATTGATGGAATGAGTGCTGGGGAAAACCGGAGAACCTGGAGAAAACCTGCCCTGACGCCACTTCGAATACCACTTGTGGGTCCCTGAGATCGAACCCTGGCCATGTAGGTGGTAGGCAAACGCTTTAGCTGCTGGGCTGTGCCACTGCCAGCCTAATTCTACTGCTCTTATATGCTCTGATTCACCTTTGGGACACCTACATAAGTAGGAAAGGGATTAACTATTCTGTGACATCTCTAGCTATGACTGCACAGAAAGCTCAAATATAAATTCTGTTAAACCAAATTTTACAAAAGTGATACACTGGAAATTCTTTTCAGTTTCCTGCAAACTGTCTACACCCTTAACCAATTTTTCATATTTGAATATGAAAATTTCATGGCATAATTATGTAATAAAATTCCAATACAAAAGTGACCATTTACTGTGAGTCTAGTTCTTAGAGAGGAAAAACAAGAATATATGTATGTAACTTAATTATTTCACATAGAATCATTCCCTCAAGCTATGGAAACCTGAACCCCTCCACATTGTGTACATTTGCAAGTCCTTTAAATAAAATGCAAATATATCATGTTAATGTAAATTAACCCAATTTGTACTATGGAGCTCTGTAATCAGCCAGTTTATTGTGAACATATCATCTCACTGCATATTGAAAAGGTTAGTAATTTATTGCACTTTATTATGCTGTATCAGCAGTTTTTTCTAGCCTAGTAGTTGTCATACTGGGTTTGTGTGGCAAACACAACAGGTTCAAATTCTAGAGCTGGGAAATATGTTGTTGTTGTTGTTGTTGTTAGCTAATGCTGGATTTCTGACAATGAAGTCATTAATCCTCTTGCTCTCCAATATTTTTCACTGATGGATGGGGCATTAGAAGTGGCCGGGTATATTTGAAGATGGTCTCGATCCATTTCCTCTTGCAGATCACATAGAGGACAGAGTGGTGAACAATATATCCCAATTCTTAGAGCTGGGAAATATTGCCCTTTATTTATGTTTCCATATTGCCATTTATTTCAATTGATAAATTTGCAAATCATGCTTTTCTGTATTTATAAATAAAATATAATCTACTCCTGACTTTTGGCATTTTAAGCTTTTGCTAGACGAAGAGTAATATTTTAAGACACTATAAATATTGTGCAATAAGCACATGGCATTTTCATTAGGTGAAATTGAAACTGTTGTACATTTCCATCAAAAATAGATGCCTTGCAAGTGCCAATAAATGCAAAATACCTCATGCTTGTATTTCACTTTAAAGCCAATGTTCTAATTGTAACATGGAAGTAATAAGATATATTTATTTCAAATAGTTTCTAGCAAAGAAATTTCACCTTTATGTACGATGTACATTTCATAAAGCAGTAGATAATCTCACAGCATATTGCCGTGTAAAGATTGTGTTGGTGGTTCAATTGGTTAGACACTGATCTACTGATCCCAAGGTTGCGGGTTCAAATCTGGCCCAGACCTATGGCTTTTAAGTGTTTTTAAACGTGAAGGTGTATGTCAGTAGATTTACTAGTATGTAAAACAGCTCCTGTGGCACAAAATTCTGGCAACCGGTAATACATATGAATCCTGGCAATTGATAGCATTGTTAAGATTCCCATGTGTTTAAACTTTGCACCTAATAATACATTAATGCAAATAAGCCATGGTTGTGCAAGCTTCTTGGATTTTCACATTAGGCTTTTGAGACTTTTAACATTTTAATTTTGTATAGAGTGCAATAAATTTTCACTCACACCAGAGTAATAAAGCAGCATCATTGTCCAAGGGAATTTCATCAATCTGTCTTTCTATAGCATTTAAAGGAGATGTTAGTGGAATTGTATATAGCACTTAGAATGTTTGTTAAAATAAATACATTCCTCTTAAATTTCTGAATATAAATTTTTAGCAGGTACATTGATGAGTTATTTTTGGTAAGTTTTGCTTTAAACACAAAAAAACACAAAGAAAAAACTGTCTTTAGGTAACAATCTCATTTACATTTACCTTCAGATACTGATGATCCAATAAATACTCATATTTGTAATTTACCAAAGGAAAATTAGGTTGTCATTTATCAACAGCTTGTATCTAAATGCAGAGAAGGTTGAATGCTGGAGCTTATTCAAACCTCTTAGAGGATTTATGAATTTATTAAAGAAGCTTGTTTTCTTGCAGAAACTTCAGGACTGCTACATACTGTATAAATTATTCATACCTCTTTTCTTTTGGAATTTTAAACACATAATTCATAGAACTATATAGTATAAACCTGGGTTATTTTCTGTGTTATACAGGGTGGAAGGAATATAGATATTGTCCTTTTAGGAGGCGATTCTATGTACAAAGGCAAATAAATTCTAGTGTAATTTGAGTCTCTGAAAACTTGTTTGAGCAGAGAAAAAGCTTTGCACACTATTTTTCCATAGTATAATTCAAATATGGAACCAATAAGTGTAGTATTATTAAAGTATAGGCAGCTAATATGCATTTTTTATTATCTTCACTTTTTTCCTTAAGCTCTATGTTTATTCATGATCAACTCTTTTGTACAAATTGTATTTTTTCCTAAATTACAAAGTTGTATCAAGCAGCTGAATAATTGACCACAGAGATATAGAACACAGACTGTTATGGTATTTCTTGGCCTCTCACTTAGCATGTGGTCATATCTTTGGTATAAAATTCACCAACTTTGTACATCATTCGTGTTTCCTTTTACTGACTTGTAGAGAAAAAGAAGTTTACTAGTTAACCTGATTATGAAATGTTGCAAATAATATAATGTTGTTGTTGTTAGCTAATGCTGGATTTCTGACAATGAAGTCATTAATCCACTTGCTCTCCAATATTAAGATACTGAAGAGAACAATAGCAGTAATAGTAACTGCTTTTTAGAGAGCACCATATAATATAATGTACTTTTTTTCATTTCTCAAATTGTAATTTAAAATACCCAGTTTTATTATATTTGTTCGTAATGAACGTTTTAATAAGTGCTGGAATTTCTTTTTGTTATATGATAGTTACAATGTACCGTGTCTGTTTGGTTTTTACACTGAGAACAAATGAAAATACATATTTTGTGTAATTATTTCATTAAAACTTACACCAAGCATGTTTCAGTTTTAGTTGTTTTCATGAAACATTAAATATTTATTGACAATTTATAAAAGAACTTTCCTGTAAATTAAACATCTTTAGTGAAGTTAATATACTTTTTTTTAATGCGGAAATACATCAGAGACACAGGCTGTATTCTACTCTGCAACCGACCTGACCTTGCCTGTGAAGTGTAACCATCACAGAAGGTAAATCATGTTGGTATTTTGGCATTTTCCTGTGAATCTATGAAAAGTAAAACAAAAGTGTTCATGTAGCTTTCCAATGTTCTCATGAAGATCCATCTCTGGTTTAAAGGATGATATCTACAACCCTTACACCCAATATTTCATTTGGCTCTGAGTGATCTTACTGTTGAAAGATACTTGCATAAATTATGCATTAATCCCAGTTTGTATCCACATGGCTTATTATGTGACAATATAAAGTTTGCTTTTTGTCATTCCATGTTTTAGGTGTTTCATTTTCCTGGCTGTAAAATTTGGAGTAACCCTATCATACTGAGAGTAGATTAGCACCTAGGTTATTTTGCAGGATCATAGAATAATTTAGTTTGCAAGCATGCAAATACATTGAATCCAAATCTGACTTCATAATTTACATTTGGTTATTTATAGAATTCCTCTCCATCCCAATCTTAATTTAAGCCCACATAAAGAAAGAACAAAACAAATTTGGATTTCAATATTAAATCTTTATGGCATGACTTCCGATTAACCCTCACAAGACTAGAAGTGGAAACTTAAGGCAGCTGATTTTAAAACTTTCACAGACTGTGATATTGCATAGCATTTGCATGCTATAGTAGCTAATGTGTTGTGCATGACATTAATGTTCAATGTGTATCAGTAGTGTCATGTGTTCATATTGCTAATGTGCTCATTTTGCTTGTACATATTTCGTTCATTTGTGTCTATACATGATTGAGGCGCTGCATCAGAGATAAAATATCAATTTTACAGGAAAGGTTTTAAACTTTTGGAGCAATCCTAAAATCAGAATAGTCTAATACATGGCACAATGTTAATACAGTATATTCTCATATATTTCTGAAACGTTTAACGGAAGAAAACATTATTTTATGTAGTCCATTTTTTATTATTTACATAAAAATGCTCAAAGTGTGCAAGCAATTTAATTGTGGCTTATCACTTTCTCTCTGGAAATACAGAGAGATTAGATTATTAGATTTTTATTCCTTTATTAGTCTCTTTTATTAAATATCACAAGAATTAAAAAAATGTTCATCATTCCTTCCTAAGCAACATCTTCAACCCCCAAGTCCATCTCAGCTGCAAGGGCATGAAAGAAGGGTTGATTTACCATTGCAACATTATCCATTAGTGACAGTACATCCTGGAGTTTCTTCTTATATTTTTCAGACAAACTGAATGGATTCTAAGGGATAGATTTGCTTTTTTCACAAATGGGAAGTTCATAGCAATATTCTTGACTGTAGTGCTGAGAAAGCTGAAAGTTGCTGTTATGCTCTTGAGGTTTGAAGCTCACAGTCTGCAAAATGAATGATTCTCTTATTATACACTATCTTTTTCACTATGTCAGCCTGCAACTTTCCACATCCTTGAAATCTTCTCTCTGCATCATAGTGACAATGAAAGGCACTTTAACAGACAATTTGGTTATAACATAAGCCCAGTCATTTGGATTATAAATGCTTCTGTTTGTTCAGCATGTTGGTGTATTTATCTGAAATCACGTCACAGAGTAGTCTAATATAACCAAGTGGCGGAACCAGTGTGTTACTGATTTGAATCTTCTGCATTCTACTAGTGCCTTCTCCTGGACTACCATTGTCCAATTTTTGTTCTGTCTTTTAAAGTTATCACTTATTATGTAGAGATTTTTAGCTTTGGAAAGTATTTTAATAAGCAGCTTCCCACTTCATCCGCTGCTCTCTTAGCCTGGTTCTTACTACAGACACCACAATGTGTGACTTGTGACTATGTCTCACGCAAAATGTGAAGCAAAGAATGAAGGGCAGAAAAACACATCCTTATAATTCTGAATACAGCTGGCAGAGAGTACCAGGTTATTACTTTTTAGAAACATCTGTTTGTGGAGTGTAAAGCTATAGCATAATATTGATTTGTCTTGAAGTGTGGCTTGTGACTATTTCTGATGCAACACCTCAATTGTGAAACATTAGATTCCTGTGATTCCCATGTAGAGATATCTAACATTTGGTAGATCATTAAAAAATGTTCTGTTAACATATTTCATAATAAATATTAAAATTTATTATTTAAAATAAAAGTTGTATTACTTTTGTCATTTTCACTTAAGCAGCTCTTGATACCCTGTGTTTGTTCCCTTTAGTCCAATATGTTCATCACTAGACACACTTTTATTAGTGTATTCTAATGACATGTGAAGTGCAAATTATAATGCCCATCCTACAGAAAAGCTGTCTATCCTGTGTAATGTTTCAAAACAGCAGTGAGAGAATTTTAACAGTACACTAAATATAATGAATTGTACAACTTTGAAGAACAGATTTTCTTACTATGGTGGTTTTTCACCCTAGTAAGCCAATACCAATACCAACACCAGCACCAACAAAGAATAGTAGGCCAGTAGCATACCACTATTTTTAAAGAAATTCATTACCAGATAATTAGCTTTTCCAAATTCTATTTCTTTTACAGTTTTATTTTACACACAATATGAGGCGCAAAATTCTTTTCTTGATCTCCTAATTTATTTAAAATACACCAGACATAAACTCTTGATAAATGTGGTAATGCTTCTTTTCTGTTGCTTTATCACATAACAACCACAGACATAACAGAAATTGTTAGGATTGTTTACACAGCCCCTCCTAGATACACCACTCGAGCTTGCCATTTTTTTCACATAACATTCGCAACACAACACAGCTTCAGAAGAGACCAGCTGAGAACTGAACTGCAGATTCCAAGATAGGTTCTTATTTATGTATTACACAATAAATGCTTATGAGATAGATTCAACATCAGCTGGAAACAGAGATATAGATTGGTACAGTATGACGCGATATGATTTAGCATGTTTGCATATTTTAATGAACTATGCTGTAAGTTGAATATACAGTGATGTTAATACTAGCGTACCGAACTTTCAATTTTGTGTTGAATCAGAACTGTTCAAAATCTGTATATGATATGCAAAAGCTATTATTATTTTTGAAATTGGAGCATCCGAATTGACCATTATGATGTAAAATATTCTATGCTGCAAAATCTTTGCAGGCCGGTGTAATTCTTATCCTCCTCTCTTTCCAATTGGTTGAATTAATTTAGTTTATTTAATCTATTGGATGGAAGGTAGTGCTTTGGCCATATGTTAACCAGGGGTTCTACATGATGAGTTTAACAAATATGCCCAATACAATTATTGTCAATAAAGAGTCGTTTTGCTGGAAAAAAATTGTGTCAAATATTTGGAGCCATCTAGCTACTTGACAAATGGATATAAATGCTTTATTATTTCACTGTCATGCAAACATTGTGTGAACAATGCTGTAATGCCTTTTTGACTTCTGTCGAATGAATTTAGCCATTTTGGTGCAGTATATTTTAGGATGCATGTATGGGATACTATGTTTCTGGTCTACTGGGGAAGGGGTAGGTTGGGAAAGCGTGGGTGCTCTTGATTGCTCCGCCTTTTTGCAGTGTGGTTTTTGTTTGAGCACGAGGTCTTTATCTCAGGGTTGTCCAGCTGAGGAATGTCCAGGTAATAAACTGAAGTCTTCTATTCCTTTTAATGTTTATTTCACTTTACTCATGCCCCCTTCCGACACACAAGACCATGAAGTATCATGATCCGTGTAACGTACACGTCTGTCTTTCCCACTGAAGATCTACCAAGCAAGTGTCTTTCTCTCCCGAAGAACTGTATTTCTCAAATTGGCCCTTCCGCTTGGCCAGCTTCACCTTGCAATTAGGCACGTACGCCTGCAAGCGTTGGGTCTTTCAACCCTATTGTTCCCTTTCTTTCAGGGGTTGTTGCCTTCTTGCGGTACCGTTACTTTCCCTGCCTGAGGTAATCGCTGTACCCTTGGCCCACCAGTCGAGTTGTAAGGTAAAGCCTATATTCGATTTTCAATGATGTACAAATTATTACGTAGGTACGCGGGTTTTAATTGGCAGGCGCGGGTTTCCGCCTCAGCGTACAGACATCAATAGATATTTCCATGCTTTATGCACTCAAAATTGAATTGTGACTCATCATTTGTATGATAAGTTATATTGACAAGGAGGGAGGCAGAGTGAGAGAAGAGAAGAGCAGAGGGGAAGAAAGGCTTTTTTACTTAATTACACTTACAAATTAATTTTTCAAATAAATAGAATCACCAGTGCAATTAAATGGCTGCCTTTAAAGGAGCTCCTTTTTTGGGCATAAGGCCACAAATAATAGCATATTCCATGGAAATGGATTAGTACTTGCATTCTGTAAAGGGAATGAACTGTGTGTTTTCCATTTTTGTCTAAACTTATAGGCCTATATTGAGATAAATATAAATAATATCATGAAATATGCAAATACACCTATTTTCCTTTTGCACTCCTGTGGTAAAATTGTGATATTGTAGAAAAATGGAGTTTTTTTTTTTTTTGGGGGGGGGCAAGTGTTCACTTCATTATGCACATGAGGTTAATCCCTTTTTCTGTCTAAACTAATCCAATCATACTTCCTGTCCTTAAAGTTAAAGGTAGAGGTAAAGAGAGGTAAAGGATCCCAAACTGAGCCAACTGTTGAGGCTATTGTATGCCAGATCCAGGAGGGATGAAGTGAGTGTGTTGTCTGTACGAGCATGTTTGAACCAGGGCAAGTAGGACAAGCCAGCTTGAGGGGTCCCTAACGTGTGCTGGAAATTCTTCATCTCGATATTGGGTTCATTCAGCAGCCGCAGGTCAGGCAACTGATATGTGCTTTGTAAAGGAACTCTCTCCATCCCTCGAGGTCGGTGTGTTCCAGTGGGACAGCCAAGGTCCCCCTGAGAGAACACAAGAGGACCACAAAGGTTTATTAAACTTGGTAAACCTTAGGGCCCTCTGCCAATGTCTGTGCCGCTAGTCTGGATCTGACTGCCTGCTTCTCTCACCTCAACCTTCCTCCCAGGGATGCACGCTTTGGGGCATAGGTACAATTAGCACAGCTTCTATGCCAAACCCCCTCTGTATCTTTTCTCTTCTTATTCATAAGGAATTGCTCAAATAAGAATTTCTTTTTAGCTTTTCTAGACTTGGTAGTATTAAAAGTTATTTATTTTATTGTTACATAATTAGGTTGTACATATGTGTTATACCGTTTTGTTTGCATATAATTGACCTTTATCGTTGTTCTAACAGCCTGTAATTGTATTTTATTACTATTTGTAGTAGTATGGTAATGAACAGTGTTGTTTGTGTTGAATGAAGGAATGTTTTTATGTTTCTAACATATATAAGCATGACAAGGAAAGAATATTATCTTGCTTGAAGTACCATTTACAAGGTGTGACCCTGCTTAGATTTAGCATTTAGCCAATAATTTTCTTCTGAACTGCAAAAAGATTGCTTGTTTCACTGCCATATTTACAAACAAATATACTAGTATAAGTGAGTGTAAATCATGCATAGTAAATGTTTTTAATATATTTGGACTACAGATGTTTGATAAAACAGATATCACATATTAATTATTATTAACTTTTGTTATAGTATGCTTAATATGTGATTTCCAGTTCATAAATTTATCAGTTTTATTATAATTTCCAAGAACTTTGTTTTCATTGTTATAAGTGATTTGTGCTATATTTGTTCTACTTATGTTGGAGTATGTAATGCACATACAAGAATTTTTGTATTTAATACCAATTTATTTAAGGAAAACCATTGCATCACACTTACCATCACAGTACCAGCTTAACTTTCCAGGTCTGCACATGTTTTACCTTTGAATATAAAGTTAGTATCATTGAAATACAGTATAATTTTCAGAAAGGGGAATATTAAGAGGTAAACCATTGATGTGATTCAGAAAAAGTAAGAATCAAGATTGGACCCTCATAGAATCCCACATTTAAGTATCTTCGTATCAGAGTTCATGTATTTATTGCATTGATGTTATATCACCAATTAAAACTCAGTGAGATGGCTCTGTGGTAATGTGTGAGACTTGCTTTTGGTAGGTCATGGGTTCAATTCCCATGGCCCACCTTCCTGACTCATGGGTTTTTTAGGGGTTTTCCTGGGCCACAAGGTGAATGCTGGGAAGGATAATTACATTCCCCTAATTTCCTGTCCTTCCATTTTCATTTCCACCTTCATTTCAGTCTGGCCTTTCAGGGTTGGAAGTGCTTGCAAAGAGGCAAATTTGGTGTTGCTGTGTGAGGACTTTACAAACCAACTGCTATTGTTGATGGATGGTTGGCATTGTGGTCGCCTGGCTGGTGACTGCTTGTGAACAAGATAAAACATTTCCAGCACACATTGGGGACCCTCATATGGGCTTGCTGGTTGCCCAGGTTCCAACACAAGCCTGCAGAGCACTCTCACTCAATCCCCTCCTCTTGAGGGTGGACATACAATAGTGTGATTAAGCTCAGTTGGAATCCCTCTGTAAAATACCTTTTTTCTTTCTTTATCCCCAATTAAACAGCAATTTTAACTTGTTTCCATCATAATATGCAATCAGAACTAGGCTTATGGGCATATTGCATTACTGTTGGTGGTGAAAAGCAATCTTCTACTCTTCTGTTTTGCTAATAACACATTTTCCATACTTTTTATGCTTAATGGTGAAATAATGAAAAACGATGCTGGAATTTAAAAAGGAGTGCACAGATGTAGTAGAGTAATTATTTCATTATCTTTATTCCAAATGTGTGATATTGTCTGCCTAGAATTGGCCATGACTTGTGAAACTAAGCACCACTATCGTTTCCAGAGAGTATTTGCTGTAATTTTAAAATGGTAACCTGCATTTGCCTTATAAGGCTTTACCAAATATTTTCAACTCTTAAATTTTTTAAACAATCATTCCATCATTGAGAACATAGTGATAAAGTGTGATTATGTTTCACTTTATTTATTGTTGTGCTCCTATGAATTAACAATAGCAGTCCCATCTGCATCACTTTTACTAACTCAGTAACTAGTGTATGTGGAAACATATAGTTCTGAACTATTCTTAAGAAATTATGTTTTACTGTACAAGGCATGTTTGTCTCTTTCTATTTTCATTAGCAAATGAACTTTGTTACGTATCTATTTTACATTAGAAATTAAGGATTATATTTGGCTGTTTGTTAAATGCAATACTATAGTTTGTTTTAACTATAATATAAATTTCTTACAAAGATTTGTGTTTGCAGGTCCACGCCATTTACATACACATCTACATCTTCCTTGGCTGCATGATAGGCTTAACATTATTTGTGGGAGTAGTTATTGCTAACTATTCAGAAAATAAAGGAACAGCACTGCTTACTGTTGATCAAAGAAGATGGTAAGAGGATATTCACAACCTTTGTGGATTTTTATACAGATGTAATGATGTAAACAGTAATAGACAATTTTTGATTTTATATTAAAAATGCTATTAACTGTGAGGTAGGGATTTAACTTGGATATTCAAATTGAAGTTTTAAACTGTCTTGGGAAAAATAATTCAGGGGAAATAGGGAACATGTAGAACTGTGCAGAACAAATAATTACATTTGTGTGTTAAAGTAGTACATGGGCTATTGAAGTGAATTTACAATTATGTGAAAATGTACCGTATGTCTGGTGTTACAATAATAGTTACAGGTGAATTTGGTAAAATGGTTATACTGACAAGAATTGAGCAAATTTAGTACTGTTCATGTTTTCTATTTGAATATTGTGGAAGCAAGTCTGCTCTTCTGATATAATTTAGAGCTACTTTTGTATCAGGCACAAAATAACGCTATTGATTTCTTTGAAACTAGAGCAGCTTTTGCAACTAACATACAGATAAGAGATAGCCGATAAAATTTATGGGATGATTATCCCTCAAATGCAATGCATTTTCAGATTTTTATTACTTGTTTCCACTGTCTTATAAGTATCAAGTGTTTTTTCCTTCTTTCTTAAATTGTTTTAAGTATTAAAAGTTTTGAATGTCATAAACACCTGTTATTCATTTTTCCTCCAAAAAATCAGCGATTTCTTACTTTACTTACAAATTTGTTTAACATGATACTGGAATTTCTAAGGAAGCTTGAAAGCTTGGTGTGTGAAAAGGATAAGCCTTGTCTGATTCTCTGCAAAATAACTGCCTTCAGTGGTTGAATATTTTAAACTATATACTATTTTTTTCTTCTACATAATCCAAATTGTGTACAGAAATATCCATTAAATATATGTATTCAAAGTGCTATGTTTTCACAATTCCAGGTGTGATCTAAAGAAGAGGCTCAAAATAGCTCAACCTCTTCATTTGCCACCTCGACCAGATGGAAAAAAGTTCCGTGCTTTCATTTATGACATAACTCAAAATATATACTTCAAACGTTTTATAGCTGGGATGGTTCTAATCAACAGCAGTCTTCTTTGTGTTTCTGTAAGTATTTTTGACATCTGTCATAATCTATATCTCTATAACTGAATAATAAATAATTTTCTTAAGATCAATCTGAGTTAATATTGCATTTATCCTTGTATTTAGTGGCGTGAGGAGGAATCTCATACTGATCCTCTGGCAATGTTCAGCACAGCACTAACACTAGTATTTGTGGTTGAGGTTGTAATGAAGAATATTGCCTTTACACCAAGAGGATATTGGCAGTCACGAAGAAATAGATATGATCTTCTAGTCACTGTTCTTGGTGTTGTGTGGATCTTCATTAATGCTACATTAAGAGTAAGTTTTGTTTAACACAGCTAGTTTATCACATCATTTATTTAGAATGAAGGAATAGTATTACAATATTTTCTATTCATTTCAGAATGATTTATCATACTCAGTTGGCTTCATGGTGGTTATACTGCGTTTCTTCACAATCACAGGAAAACATGCCACTCTAAAAATGTTAATGTTGACTGTAGGAGTATCTGTATGTAAAAGCTTCTTCATTATATTTGGCATGTTTCTTCTGGTGTTCTTCTATGCTCTGGCAGGCACAATTCTGTTTGGAACTGTTAAATATGGTGAAGGCATTGGAAGGTAAGATATAGTTTTACAAAATAAATAAGAAGTGTTCTTGATATGTTTGGCTGAAGTACTAGATTCATAGAACAGTAATTGTAAGGTCTTAAACTGTAAATAAAATGGTCATGCTGGTAGTGTAAATACCTTTTTGTACCTTACACATTCATCATAGAAATGAGTTTAGGCATTTAGCAGAAGGCGGACTGGGAGTTACTGTCTGCTTTGAACTGAACGCTGAGGCACACTGAGGAGTGCATTCCCCAAAGCCCATATTGACTCACAGGATCAGGATACAGGTGAACACTGGGGAGCCCAGGATCATGCATTATGCATAATTGACAAGAAACTCCAAAGTATATATTAACTCCCATATAATTATCAGTGATTGTACACAAGCATACCAAATTCACCTACAATAAAATGCTCAATTAAATTCCAAGCAACCATTATAAGATAGGTGGGCTGGCTGTAAGAATCAGCACTACAATTAATATGCAGTGAAATAGTAACTAAGCTCTCTGAAATCCTCAGCAATGTCTAACAGTTATAATTATGAAAAGTCAGCATCCAGTATTACACATCTAAATGCAAGGTGTGAGGCTCCCAAAGCAAACGTAATTAAGTCATGAGGCAAGAGCCATCACAAATCCTCCTCGAGTAACTGTCCTGTATTAATAAGTCAGCTGTATTGCATTTTGAGATGGAAAGGTGCAGCATTACCTCAAGGACATGCGAGAGAGAAAAAAGAGGGGACATTAGCAAGTGCCAAGGTGACAGAGAAGAAGGAGGAGAAAGAAGCTATGATTGGCTACAGTAATTCGACAGGGAAAGGAAATGGTGGCAAGAAAACACAAAACTGAGCAGACCATCAAGAACCAGTGAGGAGGGCGCTTAGGAGAAGATATTAGTGCAAATTACTCAAATATCAAAGGGGCAATATCAAAGTTGAGTGGAAATAAATTGGGTAAACAAGAAGATGTGGGGTATGATCAAGTGGAATGGGAGGACAGAAAAACAGGCATTACATATGTGGGTAGAATGGAATGGAAGAAGGGTAAACAGAAAAGACCAGCTCGTATTTGGAAAGATGAAAATTTACACAGGAAAATTTTATTGAAAAAGTGTTAATCTATAGGAAACTGAAAAAAAGAAAGGAAAATGGTGCCCTGCTCTGTGTTACAAAGAAGAAAAAGTGATCAAGTTAACCATGTTCAGGGCTGTTAGGAGGGATAGAAATACAAGTTTAGGGATAAGGTCAAGTAGATATTAAAGTTAAGTGAGTAAAGGAAGTGGAAGTGACAAAGAGATAAGAAGAAAATGATTCAATGAGGTTTAGGAAATTAGTAACCAGTGATCATGAAACAGGAAAAATGAGAGGGAAAATTAATTTTAGAATGGAATGGATTATTTAAAATAATAATGAACTTCGGTGAATGAATGTATAAGAGAATTTGGTGAAAATAAGTAAATTAAAAGATAAAAGTTAAAAGAAAAGACAGATTTAATGAACTGTTATTAAGGAATAAACAGCACATGTCAAAAAATTATATGTAGAGAATTTCAGAGGGCTGTCCAATAACAGAGAGGCTAGGGCCTAAGTTCATGGGCAGCCCAATACTATGCTCTAGTATTTAATAAATTCAATCAGTCAATCAAACCTTCATGTAATCGGACTTATAAATAATGTGGCACTGAAAAAATACTGCCTGTTCCACAAGTATTTTAATGATAATAGCCAGCTAAATTATGACAAAGATTTCCAAAATTCTAAAGGAGCTGGTGAATAATTATAGTTGTCATGAAACATCACTACAAAATACTACTCATTTGAATGCCATTTGTGTGCACTTAATATCAAATTTAATTACCATAACAACAGCTTTCCCAAATCCTCACAAATAACTATGATAGAATTGCACTTACAATAAAGCATCTCTAGGCAAAGCTGTCTAACCACAAAGATTTTATTATAACTCTCAAGTAAGGTATAACAAAGCTTCTGAAATCCCAAGCAACCGCCAAGTGTGGTTACCATGAAATATTGCTCATTTAAGTGCAATATGTGAATACCCTCACTGGACAGTTTTAAGTGCAAAACAAAAGCTTTTATGGCCTCTTATCTTGGTTATTATACTTTTTTATTTATTTGAACAACTTAATAAATAACTATTTTCCACACTCAAAATATATTTATTTTTCTGTTGTTGATTTTTATAATAAATTACCCATACAAGCAAATTTTTTAGCAAGAATTTAGTCCTTTAAAAAATAGCTATTTTATTCAGTGCACCATGTGGAATCTTCCTTTAAATTAGGACATCCATACCCCTATCACTCTGTATGCAAGAAACTAGAAAACATTACGATATTGATCATCTTGTTCTTTTCTATTTCAGGAGAGCAAATTTTGGATCTCCTGTAACGGGAGTTGCTATGTTGTTTCGCATTGTAACTGGTGAAGATTGGAATAAGATCATGCATGACTGTATGGTACAACCACCTTACTGTACTCCTGCAAATAATTACTGGGAAACAGACTGTGGAAATTTCACAGCATCACTGATATATTTCTGTTCCTTTTATGTTATCATTACCTACATAGTTCTCAATTTATTAGTAGGTAAGCAGTTTATATGCCAATTCCTTTAAAATTAAAATAGACATATTTAACAGTGGAATGGATTTAAGCTTTTGATAAACTTCTCATAGTGCTTGAGTTAATCAGGCAAATAACCTTAAAATTATCTTGTTTGTAGCTATTGCTTGTATTTTCGATTTCTAGTTGCCTATAGAAAGTTGTCTATGAGAGATATGCAGGGAGGACTTGATAAATCACACAAACAACATTTTGGGGTGGTCAAGAAAAGTTGCTTTTCCATACTTGCATAAAAGCTTACTTTTTCTTTTCTTTGTTTTCAGAATAGTGCTTAAGTCCTGTTCTTATAATACAACAGGTGATGGACACTGATGATACTTGAAATGAAAGTTAATTGGAAAAGGAAATTTGGGAAGAAAAGACAGGGTACCCGAGATGAAATGCCCTAATTTGAAATGCTTATGTGGTACATAATATTAAACCAAAACATCTTGTTAGGTGGTACATGGCAGCTTAGCTGTGGAAATTTAAATTATGTGATGCTGTAGCAACATAATTTTTTTGTCAGTTGCTGATGGTTGCAAACATTGACAAATGACAACAAATGCTGAATAAGCATAAACTATGTGGTGGTACACCAAATTGAGCTCCATTATTGCAGTTCAGTGACATCTCAGAACCCCTCCTGATACCAAGAGAATCAAGGTGTGGCAAGCAGCATTTCTAGAAATAGGATCTGTTGTTAAGAGCCATCACAGACTTAAGAGGAGAATGTTCAGTGCATTTGCAAGAACCCCTAAGAAATCTATTTGTATGGTGTTATGTGAGCTTGTTCTCCCTAAATCAACTGTCCATGATATTCTACACAGGTGCCTAAAGCTTTGTGCTTACTAATTACAATTTTTATATGAGATTAAACCCAATGATAAACCAAAATGAGCAGGGTTTGCCGAAGACATTCTTCAGTGCATTGAGCTCGACAACAACTTTTTAGACAATGTTATCTTTTCTGATGAGTCTACATTTCATTTTAGCGGTAAGGCCAATAGACATAATGTGCAGATTTGGGGTAGTGAACATCCTCAACAAACCATGGAGTTTCAACGACACCCCCCCCCCCCTGCTCCCCCCAGGTCAATGTTTTATGTGGCTTAATGAAGGATGAAGTTATTGGACCTTTTTTCTTTAGACAGGCAACTATCGTTGATCACACATCTTGATATGTTAGTAAACTTTGTGTTCCCTAAGATAAGACATAGATTCCCAAACCTGCTCTTCCAGAAGGATGGAGCTCCTCCACACTGGCATTTGGAAGTCCAGAACACATTGGATGATGAATTCCCACAAAGTTACCTGGGAGAGGTGGTCCAATTCCCTGGCCATACTGTTTCTTGATGCTATCCCCTGGATTTCTTCTTGTGGGGGTATGTTAAGGAGAAGTTGTACTCTACCAAAGTGACAACTCTGGAACAGTTTTGTGAAAGGATTAGAGGTGCTATTAAGACAGTTATGCCCCAGATGCTACAGGCTACCTGGAGAGAAATCAAGTATCAACTAAACATGCTTCATACCACTCATGGAACACTGTAATTGCACAAAAAAATCTTCATTTCTATGTGTACTTATTGTTGTTTCAATCTTCTTAACACATCGAATACGTGTAGTATTACTGACAGATCAAATTAGGACATTTCGTCTTGAACATGTGTATATTAGGCTTAAGTTTACAGTACTCCCCAGCATTTGCAGTTTATGAGGACTAAGGAAAACCTGCATAATACCTCAATAAGGGAGGATAGTCCTGCTAGGAGTCACACTGTATACTTTGTGTTCATCAGTCTGTGAGCTGATTGAGTGCATGCATGTGTGCGTGTCAGAGAGAGATAGACAAAATGAGAATGGTTTGGGGCATAGCTAATTTTTGCAACACTGCTGACCTAATGGAATAACATTGCGTCTGTTAACAGAACATTAATGGGAAGCTGATAAAACAGATACCTTAATTTTATTGAAATTGGGATACATCAACTTTCTCCCTCCATATCCCTTCTATATTAATTCATATACTGAGTATAAGCAATAATAGAATATAATTAACAAAATTATTGTCTTTGGCAGCTATCATTATGGAGAACTTCTCCCTTTTTTATTCAAATGAAGAGGATGCCTTGCTTTCATATGCTGATATAAGAAATTTTCAAAACACATGGAATGTAGTGGATATACACCAACGTGGCGTGATACCAGTTCGTAGGGTATGTAGACTATGAAGAATAGCTTTAATGTGTTATTTCAGAAATAACTGATATGTGATCAATTTTGAGAAAAAAGAGGAAAAGCAATATTTCACCCCCTGTGGTTTAAAGGTGTATGCTTTTTCTACATTAATTAAAGTTGTCTGCATTTTACTGTCAATTTAGGTGTTAATTACTATTTTGTGTTGGATGTTTATGGCCTTGGATTGAGTGGAGACTGTGGATTTGATGTCTATTAAATCTATGCAAACATTTATACACTAGTTTTAACACTGCTTTTCCCTATAAAACAGTAAGAATTAAATCAATGGGAAAATGTAATAAATAATGATGATGATTATGATGATGATGATGATGATGATGATGACGATAATGACAACGATGATAGTAGTAATAAAAGTAATAGTAATAATGACAATGACGATGATGTAATAAATGGGAATAATAATCGCCAGTAGGAGGAAAAGCTATCTTATACAATTAAGTGAAACATACAAAGATGAAGCACTTTTAAATGGAGAATTTACTGTAATATAATCAAGGCTGCAAAACAACTATATGTTGATTTATGTATCATCAAATCTTCTAACAAAAGTAAAACAATTTGGAACATTTGGAACATAGTAAAAAATGAAATTGTTGGTTCTAAGGTCAGCAACAATAACAATATTTCTCTAGTAATAAATGACATAACTATTGAGCACCCTTTGAAATTAACAAATATTTTTAATAATAATTTTATTAGCACAGCGGACAGAATTCTGTTGCCTTACCAAAATACTAAGCGACCCCTGTTATGATGACCAGAAATGATAAAAGTACTTCCTTAGACCATTAACTATGATGAAATTTAGAGAATAATTCACATAAAAAAGAACTCATTTTCAGCTGGCATTGATGAAGTACTAGAACTCCTTATCAAATCCTGTAAAAATTTTATAATTGGGCCCCTATTGGCAATAAGTAATACCTCTATGTCCACAGGAAGGTTTCCTGATAATTTCAAATTAGCCAATGCTGTTCCAGTGTTCAAGAATAATGATGTGCACAATATAGATAGTTACAGACCTATCACACTATAATCTGGATTCTCAAAAATGTATAATAGAATAACACCTTTTTGAAAAATAAGTGCTTTGTGATGAGCAAAGTGGGTTTAGGAAACACAAATCTATATTAAATACATTGTATTCATTCATAAAGAGTACATTAGAGGGAGTAGATAGTAGATCCACAATAGGTATTTTTATGGATCTGAGTAAAGCATTTGATTTAGTAGACCATAATATTTTACTATCGAAGTTGGAAGCTTGTGGTATAAGGGCTGTAGCTTAAAATGGATTGAGTCCTATTTGACTAATAGAAGACAGGTTACGGTGATAAGAAGTAAATTCGATCACAATTATGTGAACTCTGATACAAAATTAATGAGATGTGTGGGTCCCACAGGGCTCCAATCTTGGCCCTTTGCTCTTCTTGCTTTATATAAATGATCTACCTCTTAATAATCCTTATGTTGAAACTATATTTGTATGCTGATGATGTTAATCTTATACTAACTGGAAGTTCTACTGCTGAATTGCTTCATTATGCTGATAATTTAATGATTAATATGAAGCAATATTTATACATTAATAAACTTAAACTCAATGCCAAAAAATCAAATTGTATGCATTTTAAGTTATCCAGTAGAAGTAATGTAAGCACTGTACCAAAAATAATTATAACAATGAAACCATAAACTATACTTCAGAGATCAAATTTCTTGGAATAACCATAGATCAGCTACTTAGATGGAAATGACACATTCAGAAGATTGTAATTAACTCAGTAGGGCGTACTGTGCAATTTATGTTTTAAAAAATATTTGCAATATGCGAACATCAAAAATTGTGTGTTTTTGATATGTACAATCCATACTTATGGCATTCCTGTATGGAGGTCTATTGCTACTTTGACTCACTTTTCATATTACAAAATAAAATAATTCAGTGTATGTTAAATTTAAATAGAGCTACATCTTGCAGATCATATTTTAAAGAACTTCATATTCTCACTTTACCATGCCTCTATATTCTAGAAAGAGTATGCTTTATAAATAACAATATCCGCTGCTTCAATATTAATGGTTCCATAGACAATCATGCTACTAGGAATTGTAATAAAATACATCTAAATAATGCCAGAACATCTAAGAAGATAAACTTTGTATTGCATAAAGGTATAAATGTGTATAACCTAATAACCAATAAAATAAATCAAAATGACAAAAGCAAACTTGGATAATGTACTAAGAAGTTTCTGATGGATCAGTGCTTTTATAATCTGAATGAATTCTCTGATTACTTTGATCATACTCGTTGATGAAACCATGTAATTGTAATATATTACTCATGGTGAATAAAGATACTAATACTAAGAGCCAAGCCTGAAGCTAATGCATAAAGATTCTAATATTGTAAATGGTAGTATTTAAACTTATTATTATAACTAGTCAATATTGAACATGCACTCCAATCAGTGCCTTACTAGTTTGTGACTGTTTAGATGTAGTGCTCTATTTTATTGGATATTGATTGTGTTATTGTAACACAAATACTTCACTTACTGTTGAATACAAGGACATGTAGAAATGATCTAGAGCTGTAACTAATGGCTTCCAAGACATACCTAGTGATTAAAAATGGTAATGCATTTGTGTTAGAACATTGAATATAGTTTCCAGATTTATCCTGCTTCACTGTTACACGCTCCTTATAATTAAAATTAATATAATGTTCTGTTGGGGTATTGGAGTCTTATGTTTTGGAATATTATAATAGTGATTGTCATCTCGCACTGTATGATTAGCTCAGTGTTTGTGTTGAAACTTTCCACGTTTATGGTTAAATATCCTTTACACTCAATACACAGTAAAATGCATTTGTTTATACAGGTGAAATTCATTCTACGTCTGCTTAAAGGAAGACTAGAAGTTGATCCTCAGAAAGACAGGCTTCTCTTCAAGCATATGTGTTATGAACTTGATAGATTACACAATGGTGAGGATGTGACATTTCATGATGTTCTAAAGTAAGTATTTGAACTGGTAGCTGCAAAACTTCACTAGAGTCAATGATTATATTGCAAGTTAAAGTGTGCATATATGTGCTTTAGTTTCTCTCCCTAGCTCTTTTATGTATTCAGGCATACTCATAAAATTTTAAAGCTTGCTATAAATTTTACAGGAGTGAAGGTATTTTTATGACTTTATGACAAAAAAGGCATTTTTATGGCTTTATGGACAGATTCAAAGTGTTGCAGATTTCACCACAGACATGACAGAGGACTAAAATCAATTACATTATACTGTAAGTTAAGATTACAGACTGAATATACTACTGCTATGATAGCTTAACTGTGACTGTCCATCACAATCATAGTCCCCCTTAACTGGGCCACAAGAAAATGCATAGCATGCAGATTTAAAATCTTATCCCTTCAATAGGGACTTCTAGTAATCAGCACTGATAATCTTAAACATTTGATAATGAATGATGTGAAGTGTAAATTCAACTCCTTCATGTAAGTGAGGTCTAAAGTGAGGTTAGTAGTGAGGTTAAAATATTATTTTACTGTAATGTTTACAGTGATTTTAGTTACAGAAAGCAAAATTACAAATGTCCAATGTAACATTACAGGCTGCTTCAGTTTGGAATAAATAGCACAAATAAATATGTAGATAGTAAAGTGAATCAGATTTACTGAGGCTACATTACTTATTAAAAATGGGACATGCTGCAAGAGCTCATTTGTTCCCATTCTCAACCCGACGCCAACTGCTGGAACATGCTGTCATCACGTTTGAGATTGCAATGCTGTCATCCTAGTTGTCTTTTCAAGGAATTTCTTGCTCAGGATTGTCACATTGGTGCAACTCAAAGTTGAAGATTGTCTTTGTTTTTCAGAATGAATATATTCTCCCAGGCTGTTGTTTCGGGTTATAGATGCTTTTTAACAATAAACAATAAACAATAGACAAAAAAATCCAAAAGGCAAAAAAATCGAAGATGATACAAGAAACCACCAAACTGTCAACGGAAATATAAAACTCAATGGGTATAATCCAAAGTAAAACCAGTATGTTGTTTTCAACAGTCTGATATATAGGCTTTTTTACCTACCTCTCAACAGAACAGAATTCAACAAAGGAAAAGAAACAATCCATAGAATAGCTGAAAACAATGGTTTTAATAGAAAAACAATCAACAAAAAATCCAGAAGGCAAAAAACGGAAGACGATACAAGAAATCACCAAACTGTCAATGGATAAAGAAAACTGCAGGTACACGAAGTTCACATACCATTCAAAGGCCCACACCAAATTCAGAAAATACTCAAAGATTACAAAATTATTCTAGCACATAGAAGCTCACATTTCATCCAAAACCTACTACACTCTGATCCAAAGGACACCATACCAGCAATAGAAAAATCAGGAGTATATCAATTCAACTGCAAAGACTGCAACAAAATTTATACTGGAAAAACAAAAAGAAAATTGAAAAAATACCTAATGAACATCCTAGGAATCTAAAGTACAAACAAATAGAAAAATTGGCAGTAGCGACACATATTTTGCTAGAAAACCAGGAAATCAATTGTGAACCCACATTGTTAAAAAGCATCTCTAACATGAAAGAACAAGCAGCCTGGGAGAATATATTCATTTTGAAAAATAAATACCAAGTCTTCAGTTTTGAGTTGCCCCAAAGTGACAACCTCAGCAAGAAGTTCTTGGAAAAGACACCAGAGGATAAGAGCAGTACAATCTCCAACACGACAACACCATGTTCCAGCCATTGGTATCAGGTTGAGAATGGGAGCTAATGAGCTCTCGAAACATGTCCCATTTTTAATAAGTAAGTGACATAGTGTCAGTAAATCTGATTTGCTGCACTATCTACATATTGTTACACATAACTGTATGCAAAATTTTCCAGCAAAGTAGTTTGTAGCATGAAGTTGCTTATTTCATTATAGGTACCTATACATTAAAAGGCAGATATAGATGACAAATAAGGAACATTAAATATGCACACATATGCACACGCAGAGTGAGAGTGATTTTTTTAAATTAACGTCCTCCAACATTGTGTTATATTGGACTAGGAGTGAGAGTGAGTTAGAGAGAGTGACACACAGACAGACAGACAGAATCTTTGCTAAATTATTTTTGTTGATAATAACTAATGGAATTTATTCCATTTCAGCATGCTGTCATATCGTTCTGTAGACATACGAAAAGCACTTCAGCTGGAGGAACTTTTAGCTCGAGAAGAATTTGAATATATCATAGAGGAAGAGGTTGCAAAGCAAACAATAAGAACTTGGCTGGAAGGCTGTTTGAAGAAGATTCGTGCTGTTAGCGTAAGTGTAACACAGGAATCATTACTTATGTACAGTACATGCCAAATGTAAAGAAATTCCTTGATGACAAAGGAAGTCATAAAATCACACCTTCTTTTTTATTTGCATGGTATCTTAAAATGGTATGGCTTAGAATATCAAGGAAATTTTGAACAATGTTGGTTGAGTTTTGGTACACTATGTTTACAGAATTCCTTATTTTGAGAACTGAGTTACACATAGCCAAACTTCACACAGGACCAGAAGTTAATGATTAATAATTATGTTGGAGTATCTACTGAACAGAAGGTTCATTGTTTTAAGTTTATTTTTAAAAATGAGAATACTTTTACAAACAAAATTAGCAACAATAACTGCCGTAATAAACTTAGGTTAGGTTTGTTATGAATTAAATGAATTCTTTGTATTATCAACTTCATATATGCAGTATGGAACATACCCAAACTACCATCATGGTAATCAGGTGCAGAAAAAAAATCCCCTAAAACGAAGATGGCATTTTGGGGAACTTGGGACTATTCAACTTTCAAAATTAGATAGAAGCATTATATTATAAGTGTATTTGTAACATAACCTAACTTTCATTTTCTTCTGTAGATGAATAGGAGCAGAGTGTAGAAATGCCGGAATTTACAAACATTTTTCATCAGAGACCCCCAAGACTGCCCTCTGTTCAGCAAGAAGAAGAGAGTGAATGATCAGCACAGCATAGAAAAACTATGGCATCCACAAATCCACGCTATGTAGAAAACTGAGAAACCTGAATTGTGGTAACGTGGGATGAGCATCTGTACTCACTCAATTCTGATAAGAAAATGTTAGCAAATGCCCTAATAGTGGCTTACAATTGGGGACTTCTAATAACTGATCTTGAATTTTGACTAATAGTCAAAGGATGCCTTAATAAGAGAGGTGTTATAGAATCACTTTTCAAGAATAACATTCATCCGATATGACCTTCCGGTTAAAGAACATTAAACTTTAAAAAAAAGAAAAAGAAACAAGAAAAAAAAAGAATAACATGCCTGGTCCAGACTGAGTAAAGGGATTCTTCAACAGATTTAATTGCACTGTATCAGAAACAAGTTGCCAGAATATGAAGCACTCTCAAGATAAGGGGCTATAAATGCACTTTTTCAGGAACTGCAAGTGCCTTTGAACGGGGTCGAGCCAAGTGCTCTGCTTAATCCTTCATTGAACAGATTGTATTGTTATGTATACCACTTTTCCTTTAGTTCCTAAACTAGGGTTGAGCCTGTCACAGGCTCATTAATGTAAATGATTCAGTTAGACATGATTCTTAAGGTGAGATCAAATAGACTGGTCATCCATTCAAAGCTGAACTTTCTACTGTCAAATGTTTCTGTGGTAGAGGATGAAAAGGACCACATAAAATAACCATTGTGATGGCACAATAGATAATGGCAGGGTTATGTTTATAGCTTGAAATCTTTATTTAGGGAAGTGACAAAAATATAAAATGAAATTGTTCCATTAAGTTTGTCAGAAAATCCAACAAAGTTGCCCATAAGTACTACTTTCCTTAGGTTGCAGATAAAGCAGGTTGCACTGTGGGGCCTTGGAGCAATTGTGAAAAGGGCTAAGGAATTTGTAGGAAAGAACCCTCTGTTGGAGATAACCGGCAGAACTAATTCTGGCAAATGTTTGCCTCTCATCTTTCTTTATCAAGTACACAACCAAATGTCTGACTAATTGCATTTAATTAGTAAAGCATTACAAATGATTACCCTTTGCAAAGTAACAAAAGATACATTAGGCTAAATAACTTGAGTAGGGTGTCTTGATTGTTAACTGAAATATAAATTTGAACAAAATATAACACTCGCCCTTCAGGCATCATACATTACAAGTTACAAAAGTTCTCCAATTCAATTTAACATTTACATTTGCATTAACATTTGTAAATCAAAAAAGAAATTTAAAGTTTGATAACATTCCACATGGTGCATCCTTTAAACAAGATGAATGGTGAAATACAACTGAATTACAGGTTTACACCATACAACTTCAAACCAGTTTGAGTCCATTTGAAAACCCTGGTTACTTGTGTACATATATTACAAATTTCCGAGAATTATTTCCCAAAACAATTAATATATTCCGCACTGGAAGCACAACCCAGGCAAGTTCACGGTCAGAAAGGCCATTTTACAAAATACAATCCCGTGCTTTAAGCCCAAACAATTACTGCATTACTTACCTCCACACAGCAGAGAGAGAGGACCATTTCTGAGCACGTCTAGTCAGGCCTGCAGCTAAGAAAATCAACTGGCTAACGCACACTCCTGCGGCAAATTGGGAGTTGCAAAACAAATGAAGCGCAAAAACCCAAACAAAAGAAGTGCAATCAGCACAAGGTATCAAATTACATAAAATAAATTCTTACTTTTCTATTCTAAGAAGAGGACAACATTTTTTTCCACTTGAGAATTGACTTTTAACTTAATATCAGTGTACATTACCATCATATGAACAAATTTGCTATTGTGAGAACATTAGAATTCAGTATAAGTAATGTAGAAATTCTTTATACAAAATGAAGCAAAGTTTATTTCAATTTCTAAGTTTTAAATTATTGAAATTGATTTCATGATAAAATCTGTTGTTACATTTTGTTAATTCCTTAACCCTAGAATTATGTTGCTCTATATGCCACTCTTCCTCTAATTCATAAACTGACTTTCATGTCCCTTTCACCAGCATCACAACCAAAGCACTGCAAATAGTCATGAAACATTAAGGCAAGATGAAATGAACTGCCCATTCATTCAAAGCCAAACATTGCAGGTTTGAATCACAGAAAGTGCAGTCAAATGTGCCTGTGGTAAAGGATGGGGAGGGCCCAAGTAAAATAACCACTGTGATAACATGCTGGATGCTGAGGTTATATCTGAGTTCAGTTGCATAAAGTTTGCTTCTTATTCTTAAAATAAATGTAAAAACACATCAGCATCACTGCAAGGATTGACTGCTCTTGGTTCACTAAATGTGTAGCAATACTTCCTAGAATATCCAACATCTCTCATCCTCATGCTTGGTAGTTCCTCACAAGTAGTGGGTGTCTCTCCTCACTCATTCAGTTTTTGAGCTCAATCCATTTTTGTCTGTGTTTCATTAAGTTTCTACTTTTAGTTTCTCCCTTATTTTTTCTGTTTTAATCTTATTGAGTTTGGTGCAACTCTTTACTCATCTAACAAGCTTCATCTCTGCTGTCTGGATTCTATCTCTGTTTTTTATTGGAACACAAGCTTCATAGACAGACAGTATTTTGGGGATTGCCATAACTCTAAAGAGTTTTATTTTTGTTTCTTATTTGTTGTTCCACTCCACTGTACAATATTGTATAATATTCTAAATCCTTCATCCATTTTAGTTTCCTTTTTGTTGCTGTTGTGACTATATTTCCTTTTCTTTCTTCTTTTTTGTTAGTTCTCTATGCAATTTTCCCTCTTTTGTGTTTAATTCCCTTACATTCCAATTTCCTAATTTCAGAATATTGTTTATTCCAAGTTATGTCCTTTTAATGTGCTTAGGTTGGTTCTCTTTAACGTGGTCAGTCTGATTTCCATGAAGCTGTTCAGTAAGAGAATATCTCCTAGAAGCATTAACAAGTGCCTTGCATGACAAGGACGGTAGCAGTGCTGCTACCTCTGAGCATCCAACTATACTCCTCTGCATGGGCATTGGCAGACTTTTTTCAGGGGAGGGGGGTGCACATTGGAACTTTGCAATCAAACAATATTAATTCATTATTCTGATGTCAATAACTATAAAACATGCCTAAGCTCATATAAAACTTCTGAGTTATAGTGTTTGTTTTCATAATAATATGCACGTGTATGTGTGCCTGTGCATGCACACATGCTCTTGTGTGCATGCATTACTCGTGCTTTCACTATATACTGCAGTGTGACAATTATATTTATATATCATGCAAACAGTATAAAAGCAAATGGTTGGCAATACTGTGTACCTACCATAAATATCTTGTTCATTATTGATTTGATTACATCATTATATTACAGGTTTCGTGTTTTCAATTTCTGTTGATAAGAATGCTCATGGACTTAAACTGTAAAAATTTGTACAATATAAAACTCTTATAATTAGCATTGTGGCATGGAACCACTGTTGACAATAATGAAATAAGCATTTATAACTTTCGGTATGCAAGTATTGTTGAGGGCAATAGTTAGTAAAGATATGTAGCTATGAACTGAAAATAATGCATCCCTTAATCACATTAAAAATGTGGATAACCACTGGAAGCTCATTTGTAACACAGGCACCATGAAACAATCAAGTATCTCTTTTGTACAAGTATCCTGAAGAAAAATTGTTCTTTGCATCAAAATTAAAACAATAGTCTAATAGTCAGTAATTAAATTAATTAATTTAAATAACTTAATTAATTAATTAATTTCCAAGGGGGAATGCAGCCCCCATTCATGATGCCCATGCTCCTCTGGTTCCCCACTTCCTCAGAGAGGATTGCTTCTTTCACTCATCAAGCCTTGCAAATTTAGCTGTGCATATTACTTGCTACCTTGTTGACCATTGAAGATTTTCTTGTAGCAACATGTGACCTCTCAGTATGGGTACAGATGCCATTCCCTCATTGTGGACTATTCTTAGTTCTTCCCACCCCTTTCGCACCAGCAATTTTAACCAAAGTCAATCTTCCCCGTTAAGATTGCCTGGATCATCAGATATTAAGCCCCCTCTTCTGTGTCAAGGAAATTGTTCATAGGGGGAAAATTTTATTGAGAAAATTTAATGATTTTACCATATAAAATGGCTATAAATACTTGTACTTTATTGTTGAAGTTTAGTATAATATTACTGTCCCAAACAGAAGTTTAGGACCACTAGCTCATTTAACTAAAAACGTTCCTGGTCTTTTAATTTAGCTACAAATATAACGGTTATTTTTTAAAAAATAAGTTGGTCTCTTATGCATTTATTTATGTATAGAACATTGTGCTGAGACATTTAGTTTTTGAATTATGAATTTTTTACTAAAAATTTGCTATTGAAAAAATCCAACATTTTATATTGTAAATTAATTTGTAGACACTAAACAATTTGTTAACCATAGTGTTAATTTTTTTCGAAAACTGTATAAAGCCTATTAACGTTTTGGCATATTAAAAAAGAATCTCAAAAATATCCTTATTGTTTTACAATTTTTCCATAGTTTTTGAAAACAGAAAAAATTGACCAAAAAATGACAGATCTTCACAAAAGAATATCTGTGTCTCCGATCGAGCTATCGTGACCAAACAAACATCAATCGGTAGTTAGCTTTCACTCACCAGATGGGACATGAGATGTTCATTTCCTGATGCATCCCTGGAGAAACAAAACAGTTTATGCCATTGTGTCTGAGGAAGCAGGAAGCATTGTGTGATAAATAAAGTAACAATGAGGAAAAAAAGTGTGTAAGAAGCATTAACATGGCAGATTATTGGATTTACAGGTGCAATAAACCTCGTAGAGAAATTGCATCAGAATTGGGTGTCAGTAAAACATGTGTGACAAATACAATAAAAGAATTGCAAGAAGAAGGTGCAGTGACTGGCAAATCATGCAGCGGTTGGCCCAGGGCTACTTCAGTACATGTAGACCAGCTCATTGTTAGACATATATGCAATACACCATGCTGTACTTCAAGAGCAACAATGAATTTGTTTGCTGGAAAAGTAATTTCATTCTAGCCAGCTAGAAGTCCAGATCTTAATCCTATAGAAAACCTATGGAACGTCATAGGCCTGCGGGTAGCTGCCCACCAGCCAAGAAACATCCAGAAACTGCATGAGAAGATCTCGGAAGTTAGGAAGGAAATTACACCCCATGAATGCTGAAAATTGGTCCTGAGTATGCAAAAACGTATTCGAAAGTGTTTGAAACATAAAGGAGGTCCTATTGATTATTAAATAAGCAAAGTTCAGTGTTTGTGAGTGATTTCTTAAATTATTTTTTATAACATAATTTGACATTTCTGAAAAAAATTACATATATTAAGCAAAAGTAAGTGGAACTACCCTTAAGTCTAAGAGACCTGGATGAAACTTTCAGTTGTGCTAGAAAACATTCCCTTATATGTATTAGAGTGATTTTCTATTGCAAAAAGTGATAAATTATTGTTTTTTAAATAAAACAATTTCATATGTCAAGCTGGTCTTAAACTTTTATTAGGCACTGTACATTATAAGAAGCCATTAAAATTCTGAAACTGTAACAAAACACCTTTATGTCAAATATGCTACAACAGGTATTAAAGGGTTAATCAAATGTGCCACAGAAATTTTTTAGCTTGTGAATTATAACATTTCAGGAAATTAACCTTTTTAAAACACATTTTACATATTCCAGTTTCCTTCAAAGTATTTAACTTGATGCAAAGGCTAATATAAATGTGTGCTCCAAGTAATACGTTCTCTAGCAATAACATGGAACATGCAAATTGTTTATTTTATACATCCAAATAGGCATTTCATTTAATGTGCTGTTGGACTCTTTGCATATCTGATCATAAAATGAAATGCAGATATAACATACATCAGATATAACTAGAGGACAAGAGATTACTCAATTAAAAACCTGTTATGATTAACCTCATTTTACAGTTTTCAGTTTATTCATACAAATGGAAAAGTAAGTAACGTTTAACTTCTGAAGGTCACTTTGCATCTTGCATTTCTTTTTTGTGGGCTGTCTTTGAAAGTCTACCAGGGTCAGCATCTTCCTTTATAACAATGTGTTCCTTGCTTATTAGAAGTATCTCATTATCATGTTGCATTTATAATGAAAAATTGATCATTGGGTGGATGCCATGTTATCTTAACCATTCATCCTTTGATTTAAGCATCCATGGAGACATAACATTTGCTCTCCATTTACTACATGATAATAACTTTGATGAAAAATGACTAGAAGAATAATTTGAAGGAAGTGCAGATTCAGTAGTGATACTGATGCAGATAGTTTTCATCACCATCAGCCATACTGTTACCAGGAAGCACCAAAGTTGGTTTGCTTCACATAACTTTTCATTTTGACTTTCACATTATTAGCTATCAGTATTCCCCTAGAAGTATCTGAAATTGTCATAAAGATATATTTGTAACATTTACAAATCTTTATCAATAAAATTAGAAAGTACCTCATGTAATAAATACTGGAAATCTTTGTATCTTGTAATATCTTAAGGATACCCATCTGTGAAATTTTGAAAATCTACAGTTTTCATTGGATTGATTTGAAATTTTAACACAACAATCACTGTATAGTGAGGAGTAACTGTCCTAAATTTCATACATTTAGTCAGATAAGTTGCTAACATATTAACATTTTATTATATTTTTTTAAATATTTGTATAAATGGTTCCCCATGATGTAATTTTAATTTGAAAAACTTAATAATTTTCAGTTATATCCTGCAACAGAATGTTAGCAAATTGATGAGATAAATTCTTAATCCTGTTACTAGTTTGGATAAAAATAAATTTTAAAGTTTAAATTCATAATTTTTTTCATTTAAATTTCGAAATGTAAACTTTAATATTTAATTACTCAGCAATTATTCACGTTATGAAAAAATTATCTCATCATTTTTTTTTAATGTTATTTCTAAGCAGATACACCAAATTTTATGTATAAGTACTGACAATTGCATTGTGTGGAGCATTTTAAAGAGCAAATAGTGTTAAAAATAAAAACATGGAAAAACTAAGTTTGAAGTCATAGCAAGGATAATGGAACTGTATGGATTTAAATGGACATGACCACTTACAAGCAATCAGTTACGCAGCCACGTGAGATAGTTAAAAAGGCCGTAAGGCTATAAAAAGTATATCAAAATAAAGCAGAAGATTTAAACTATTTGATAAAACAAAAATCCATTTTTGACAATTTTTGAAATTTTTAACCTTTTTACACAGATGGGTATCCTTAATGGTAGCAGGTAGTTTGTTATAAAGTTCCATTACAAAATGACCTTTGTGAGCAAAGTTTTTGGTATTCCCTTCCCTAAGATGGTCTCTTTTGTGTTTGTTAATGCAGTCATCAACTGTGTTTTTCTTCCTATTAGGCTTATTCACAGCAGATCTACCTGGTTTTGCAGGGCTTCAAAGACTAGTAATATCCTGGGTGACAGATAATTTGTTTGCCAGATGAATGCTATTATTCATGTTACATGTGGAAACAGATCCAGTATCAATTACAGAAAAGTTCACCAGCAAGATGCCAAGTGACTAATCATGTTCAGATTGACTAATGGAGGATAAATTAAACTCACAAAAATAAGAATATGTGTACAGAAAATTTTTGTGACATACATTCACTATATATGAATAATTATCTGTTTCCAGAAACAACAAAATAGCTTAATAGCAGGTCTCAGAGCTACAAATGAGATGCTGACAATGCAAGACCACCCAGAAGATAAAGCCAAGGACAACAGCATAGACAGGGACAGTGAAGGAGAGCCCAAGGTTTATATTTATTATTTGCACCAAGCCTAAACATGTAGTAAGGTCTGATAAGACATTTTGAAAACTGATCCCCAAAAATATTTTTACTAGATGTCTACTATTTTAAGATAAGGTAATGGGAGGGGGGGGGGTGTGTTGATATTTTGGCAACCTCTCTCACATCAGCCTAAAAGGCTATTGTGCAACCCTGGTGGAAGGGATGCCTTCATCATTTCCCAAAATCTGTTCCCTGAACAAGTTGCAATATTTGAGCAATAAATTGTAATGAACACTGTGAAACAATGTGATAATCAAATTATACACTTTGAGTCGACAGAACACACTGTACTCCACATACCTAAACTTTTTCTTTCAGCATCAAAAGACTCAAAGTGTATAATTTGATAAGTTGCAGTATTTTGGTTCCAATGTTAGTACCGTGTCCTAGTTTTTCTCTGGTTATAGAAGAAATAAGTTTCTTTCTTGCCAGGAATGGACAGTCAGAGAGGATATGTGAGGTAATTTCATCATCCTCTTTGCACATTCTACAAATGGATCCATCTTAGTATGGAGATGCTTCTAAAGTGACCATATTTAGAATGAATGCAACCATTTTCCTTATTCTCCTCCTGTCCAATCTCAGGAGAGATAAGGAAAGAGTGTTGCCTGGACCTGAGAAGTTTCCGGGCTTGTCTTTATCTAGGATAGTTTTGCCTCCTGAATTGATCTCTTTCCCTAATACATGTTTTTGCTGAGGTTTTGGCAGTACATATACTGATTCCAGCCATGAGCCAATATAGGTTATCTTGGTACCTACCTTTTCTGGCCAGTTGATCAGCTTTTTCATTTCTATAGATCCCCTGATACGTTGCCACCCACCACATTTCAAGCCTGTTGCGAGATGACAGGGCAAGCAGTGCATTTAGGTATTCCCAAACCAGTTTTCATTTTACTTGGTCTGATTGCTATTTTAAAATTCTGATGTGTTGCAGCTACATGACTTTCTCTACTCTTGCACTAACCATTCTTACAAACTCTTATTCCTCTATCTTCTTCGTGTGTTGTTTTCTTTTGGAAAATTGTCTTAAGTGCTTATTTCCTTGTAGGTGCAAGGGGAATATGGGAATACAGTAGGCTTTGAGCAATAGTCAAATGTTTTAAAGCTTTAAGATTTTGTTCTGTTTGCATGGGCTAAGATGTAAAATAAATGAATTAAGATGTTCCATTTGATGAAAGTTTTAAGTATTCCAAAATTCGCACAAATAACAAGGAATATCTCCAAAATGGTTCACTCCACAAAAAATTCATTTGGAAATAAACTGTGTGTTTTAACAAGATCTACATTTTTTGTATAGTAAGATTTGGTCTAACTTTTATGGTTTACCATTTATGCAATAGTTGTCAAGAGTAAATGGGACTATGTGGGCTACAGCCAGAAAATTCAAAATATACATTTCATTTGCCATAAAAATATCTTAAACATGTGGCATTTTAACCAAAATCATTGGAGCCATTTTCAAGAAAATGAAAATTTTTGAAACATATTGCATGTAAAGGTAGTTTAAGGCAGAGGAATTTTCTTCAAAATCTTTGTGCCATATCCTTGAAAGATATTAAACTTAAATACCAAATTTGGTTTCTAACCGACTTTTCATTTTTGAGTTATGCTGTTCACAGACACACACAAACACATGGACCTTTTTCTAAAAAAAATTTTTTTTTGTTTGGGTTCAGGGGGCTCAAAAAATATTTCCAGTGAAATCTCGACATAAAATTCTCGGGTGGAATACAATACTTCCTCTACTTACTATACATAGTAGAGAAAGTAAAAATTAAATGTTCGCAGCCGAATAAAAACAGTAGGAGTTCTTTTGCCTTGTATGCAGGGAATTAAAATATAACTTTCTATTTCTTTCTCTGAAAAGAAACCAGTTGATCCTTTAATTATACATTTTTTTTCTTACTGCTCTCTTTCAAAAGCTAATTAATTCACTAACTGCTTTGTAGTGTTGTGAAGTTCTCTTTTGCTGCTCATGTATGGTTAGGGTACTTCTTTCTCTTCAGCTTTTCCTTGTTTGTAATTTTTATATTTCTTTGTTCTGAATTTCTTATCTGCATACTTGCAGGATAAAAGGGAATTTATTTTGCCCATAAAGTTTATGGAGTTAAAGGCCTTTTTATGACTTAACAGTAACGCACGGGGGGGGGGGCACATTTTTAACCACATACATGACAGAAAAGAAATTCTATTGCATTATATTATAATTTGTTGATGATGATGATGCAAGACTTCCCGCTAACATAAAATTACACCCCAGTGTACAGTACTGATTGTGTTCCGAGACATGACGGGCCAGATTTTCATCAATCTCATGTTCCTTCACTGGGGGTACCACCATAATGCATAGTGTGCACACTTTATTTTGTGGGACAAAGAATTTAATTACATGACTAGTGATCTCTAATGATAGCCAGCAGTAATCAATGAGCAGTAATTGGAGGTAAACATTCAGTAAAAAATGGCATGAAATGTAAAGTCAACCACCTCATTTAAATTATATATCTTATTTGTGTTCTATGGTGTAGGACATAAGTTGTACATTTTTATGGGAGTTTTTGTATAGTTCATGTTATGAAGCATAAAAGATGGACAAGAAATCTGAATATAATGTAGGACATGTGTGGGTGAGCTGTGTCATATCCAAGAGGGAGGCTTTCGAGGGGGTGCTATTGTAACCTCTCTACCAGCCTATCGGAGCAGTGGCATAATGTGATTGTTGGTTTTGAAAAGCTAGAAATGTATATTTAATAAAACGTATGGAATGCATTAAATAACAAAACCAACTGGGTACTTTATTCCTTAGTAGTCATATATTAAAGGTATGAAACTTGAAACATCTTATTCTTATCAAACTGAACAAATAGATAAATACATATATACAATATTGCTTATAAACTTGCAAGAAAAATTAATAAACAATACTCAATGCTTACAGCTATTAACATGTTTCAATTGAGTTATTGGCTTACTGGAACTAAGGATATACTTCCATGTCTTTTTCCCCCTATCTTTTGCAGAAAACACCAGTGAAACAATTAATTTATTAAAGCAGTGGCCCTCAGTTTTACTAAAGTGTAGGTAGTATTATTGAAAAATAATGTGTGGTACATAAACTTAATGTATTCTTATGCACAAATTTGTTTATTTTAGATAAGGGCCATTTCCATATATACATTTGTAGATTATAATTATTTTCAGCAGCAACTTTGTTAAGTTATTTGTGTTGTTTTAATTTCAGTTACGTTGTTTATATCCTTTAGTTATGCCACATGTTTTGTTTATGGCACTTGGGGGAAGCTGAATTTGGCAATACTTCTGTACACATACATTATGTACACAGTAAATTGTAGCATTACAAGAAAGAACCTATTCTTAACTTAGTGTCTTTCTTTTTAATTAACGTCCTCCAACTTAGTGTCATATCGGACGATACCTTAATGTCTGACCATATTGTGGAGTGCATCTTGTAATTGCATACAGTGTTCCAGTGGGTTAGAAGCCTGTTTGTGCATTGCAAACAGCAAACAAGAAGGGGAAGGGTGGAGGTCGCTTGACAAGCAGGGTCAAGAATCCCCATGACTGGTCTAGGAAGTGGCATTCTTAACTGTTTAATACATGTTTATTTATGGTACCAGGAAGAATTTTAGTACATATGACAGAGAGAAGCAGCATTACCAGGTCTTCAAGGATTCTTATAAAATGAAATACCCTTCTTTTTTAGTCAGGTAATAGGTTCAAATCCTGTCCCGACTGATGGTTTTTAAGTGTGCTAAAAATGACAGCTCCATGTCAGTAGATTTACTGGCATGTAAAAGAACTCCTGCAGGATGAAATTCTGGCACACTGGCGATGCTGATATGGTTCTGGCAACTGACAGGATCATTAAACAAAATAATTTAAAATATTTTTTGTTTAGATATCATTATGTCCATCAAACAGTGAGGGAAATTTTGCTACAGGGAAACATGTTGTGTCAGAAACAAAATGCAGTCTGCTGCTTTAGACTACACTAACCATGATCAATCAACATACTCTCCATTCTTTAATTCCCTGGTGTAATGATTTTAGTAAAATCTTTGGCCATTGCAAATGTGGATAAAAACAAAATCACTTTCTGGTACCTTCTGGGGACCTTTGCTTGCTTACAATTTCCAACCTTTTGGTGTCACTTAAAGGGATCAGTCAATTTTTCAAGATGTTCAATTAGCTATCCTGACTGGAAAAAATTAAATTGGTTTCATTTTAGCCCCTCCCCCCTCATTATTCGGAGTGTAATAAGAAGTACTTGCAATGAACCTCAAATCTATGGGTTAGACCCTTTCTTTCACCTGAATTATCTTTTAAGAAAGTAAATGTACCATTTTTCTGGTCACTCTAGTCAGGCATTCCACAAGTAGGGGGTATGGAAACTAAAGGCAGAGCTATTAACTACATAACATTGGAGAATATGCAAGAAAACAGAAAACACATGGAGCAATGATTTTAATAGAACCAACATCTATGTTGTATATAAGCCATGCTCTTAACATCTGCTGTTGTTGCTCATTAGTAAAATGTCAAGTGAGTAAAATGTGTCAAGTGAGCCAAGGATTCAAGATTCAAATCCCAGCATATGGTCTTACCTTTTCCTCCAACGTTTTTCTTTGTAAAATAGAGTAGCACATCAATTTACAGTTCTCTTGCAGCTAAGTTATTACATCATTTCAAAGAGAACACCAGGAGGTTAAATGATAACTTTAATGAAGTCAGTCTCTAAATGCTGTTTACAATCCATCTGATCATAATAATAAACTAATACATAAAATAACAAGAAACTGAAAAATTTTTATCTTGAGAGAAACTACTGACAGCTGGTAATATAATTGTATATAACCCAACAGAGTATAATGTCAAAACTGGAAAGGTACATTCTGTGTAACTGCTAGTTACAATATAGTTATTCCATTTATTAGAAATAACAAAAGGAAGGTGATAGCCAAGGATAAAGGTGCTTAAAAACAAACTAAAAAACTTCTATTTTATACTGAAACCACATCATATTTAAGAAATAAGTTACATGGTGGAACATTTCCAATTTATAGAAAATGTATTTCTCCTGGAACAAGTAAGTCGGCGAAACATAGAATAGAAAATAAAAATGAAATCTTGCATGAGAGGTAGAACTGGAACTTAAAAATTCAATGCCACAGCTGGGACTTGAACCACAGACCTTCAAACATTGCCCACACATGGCTTGTGTGTTTGAAAACACCAACAGTAAGTTTGTTGGCATAAATAAGTAATGAAACCTTGCATTTTAGGACCTGTATAGTTGCCCCCAGCTACAATTTCAGCACTTATTCTTTTGTGCATGTTTGCAAGCAGTGCAGAACACCAGTTTGGGTTCTGCTGACAATGTTGCGATAGCTCCAGCATGTGAGCAACCAGATTCTCTTGCATCCTGTCTGGTCGACGTTCTTCTGATTCCTTTACCATGAAGGCTCATATATGTTCAATGGGATTCAGATCAGTAGATCTTGGATGCCAGTGCTTGGAAATTATTTCTGGATGCCTCATTAGCCAACCTGGCTGATATTTGAGGTATGCTCACCACTATCGTCGTGCATAAATACATATTCTTCTTGTGCTGTGAACCTAGCATGAACCTCAACTGCTTTGCCCAGAAAGACAGACATGTGTCTTAATAGTTGGTTTCTCATATCCTCTACCAGAGCTTCTTGAACAAGTGTTGTTACACAAATCTTACCTGGAACAACTGTATGATTTGGCCTATTCAACTTCTCCCTCATGATACTGGAGTAGCTGTTGTTTCACTGTTTTTTAATCTCAACCCAATTCTCTGGCTGATTGTGAGGCATTTTCACTGTGAGTAGCACAACCTACAATTTCACCCCTTTAACCTGCAGCACCTCCACACAACCTTGTGGATTGGCAAGCTGCTTTGCTGTGATGAAACTCAGTAAAAATGAATTCATTGCTTATAAACCTTCCAGCAATATTTTGTGCATGCACAAGAAATACAAGGTGAAAAAGTTGGAATAAAAAGTATGACCAGATGCTTGTGTTTGAACAATAAATCATCCACTTACTTGACCCAGCATGTGTTTTACCACTGAGCTATGACAGCAGATGTTAGAGCATGGGTTATATACAACATAGGTTTTGGTTCTATTAAGAACATAATTCCATGTGTTTTCAGTTTTCTTGCATATTCTCCATTGCTATGTAGTTAAAAGCTCAGATGCAAGAGAATTGCTACTTGTTTAGTCCATATTTCGTCATACTGGGTTAATATAGCCTTGAAAATCTTTGAAGTGAGTGAAAAATTAAAATAGTGACAATAACAGTATACCTCTGTGACTATGGCCAATGAGGTTTTCATGTCCCCTATTCTGGGAATACCTGAATGATAATGACCTGCAAAAAGTGTACATTTACTTTAAAATAGTGCTCATGGTGTGGTTGTTGAGGTTTTTAACGTTTAAGACCAATGATTTTAGTTTTATTTTAAACAAATAACTGCAACAGTTTACATGCTACACAATAACAGACATGATTGGTGAAAGTATACAAGAAGTAATCTAATTGGCTGACAGGCAAATATGGCGGACCAATAGGAAATCAGTATTTAAATACGTGAATTTCCTTCTATTATAAATTGAAATTTAACATCTAACATTCCCCCTTAAATTTGAATCAGTTATAATATTTTTAAACAGAATTTTGAACATTTAATCAATTTTTAAATTTAAGTTTACATTATTGAATACATGTATCTGTTCCTCAATTTCTCAAAATCAATAGGAGGCAAGGATTCTGTAAAAGCATCAGCTGGTTGATCCTTTGTGGGACATATTTCACAACAAAATTGTTTTGTTTTATCTTTTCAACAGTAAACTTATACTTGATATCAGTATGTTTTGACCTTTTTCCACTACATCCATTTTCAGTCATCTTAATTGTGCTCTGATTATCGATATGCAAATTTACATTCAAATTTTTACTGGTAAGCTCATGAAAAAACTGCTATAGAAAAAATACTTCTTTAACACATTCACTTGTACTTATTAGTTCAGCTTTAGCAGTATTTGTGGCAATATTTGTTTGACGTTTTGTAGGCCAAGATATGGCACTAGCATAGTGATGCAGAATTACCCGCTCCTCCGTTCCACGATCCTACGCGGAATGCTGCTTTCTGGTGATTTCTGCTCCAACTGCTCTGGCATGTGATTTTAACCTCAGGGTATGCATGGGTGTTTGCGAATAAAAACCAGAACTCTCGTTGAAACACTTTTTATTCTCACCAAAATAGGAATGCGTGAGATTTGCCGATCTTTATTAACAACGTTAAGTCGTTACTGTGTCTTTATTAAGACCGAAGATTGTTACTATTAAATATAATGTGTCCTCACACTCGAGGATCCGGAATGCAAGTCCCGTGACTGAAGTGCTCGCTCGGAGATGTAGGCGACGAGTGTAGTGACCCATTCCGTCCAGGTTCTGGAGGGCAAGTCAACCCTTTCTCTCCGGGTTCTCGCAGGCAAGTCTCTGTGCGTCATGACGCTCTCTATACCTTTCACTTCCTAATTAGCAACAGGGTTTCGAAGAAACGACCATCGCCTGTTTTCCGGCTCAACACAGGCACTGAGCGATTTCCAGGAAAACTGGTCTTACCAGGTCTCGCTTGACTACCTGAAGCTCGCCCCTAATGACTTGTCTGTACCTTTTCCTGCCTTTTGACAATTTTAGTCACAACTAATCCTCCAGATTCTGTAGCTTTATACATGTAACGATTTTAACATTTTCTGATTATTTAATTCCGCCATGTGATGCAGTATGATATCCATAATTATGGCATTCACAATTTTGGTTTCAATAGTAAAGGATGATGTACCCTCCAGTACTTCTTGGAGTTTTCTCATCATTTGCAAAGTCAGAATCACAGTAGGCCTCAATTGTTAGGTAGTCGTCACCTTTTGAGTACTTTATGGCAATGTCTTTTGTGCCTTGAAGGTATCTGAAAATGCGTTTTACCTTCAAAATGTCTCCTTCAGTAGGGTTTTCCACCTTTCTTGAGACTTGATTAACTGAGAAAGTTAAGTTTGGTCTGGTACCGTTTGATAGACATAGTAGGCTTCCAACAGCTTCACAATAAGAGTATTTCTTGTTTGCATTTGGGTTTTCCATGTTTTCTGGAGTTGATATACTTTTAGAAGTATCCATATTAAATTCCTTATTTATGTACTTTGGTTGATGAAGCATTAGTTTTTCTTTTTCATTTTTCAGTTCCATCCCAAGGTGGATGTTAGGCTGTTTTTCAAATGTGATGTCAAAGTTTTCTTTTACATTCATCAGGAATTTTATGATGATGTCCGAGTTTTTTTTTTGTTAACGTCCTCCAACGTAATGTCATATCAGATGGCTGAGATGTTTCCAATTACAAATCCATTGTCCACATGAATTGCCAAAATGAGCGAATTGTTTGCATTTTTGAAAACAGATTTATCTGATATTAGCTGATTTAGTCCTTTATCTTTCAGAAAATCAACAAATGTTTTATTCCAAAAATGTGCATTTTGCTATAGTCAGGCTTCTTTCCAAACCACGTCTTGTATGGTGTTTTGGCTTTGTGTTACACTTCTGTTCAATAAGTAGCATGAAACTCTTGCACATTCACCCCACATGTCAGTTGACAAATTTGGGTCATAGAGAAGCACCCTGGTCTTATCCATTAGAAAACACTTCAGCCGTTCAGCTTTGGCATTCAATTGGGGACTATATGGTATAGAATAATAAAAATTGGTCTTTCAGATTTTCATTTGCAAATTCACCACCATTACTTGGGCAAATTTTATAAACTGGCAAAGTCCTTTTCGATTCCACTTCTGCTACATACTCTTTTAAATTTTCAGCTGCGTCTGATTTTTTCTTGAGCAAGTATGTTTGTTTGAAGCATGTGAAATCATCTTGGAATGTCAAAATGTAGGTATATCTATGCCATATAGGTTTTTCAATTTGACAAATATCTGTATGTGTGATTTCTAGAGATCTGGTGGCTGTGGTACATACTGTAGAAAATGGAAAACGTGTTTGTTTTGCTTTTAGGCAAATTCCACAAATGTTTTCTGAATTTTTTGTATCAGTCTTAGAAATTTTAAAATTATTTTCCTTGTTGAGTTTTTCAAGATTTTTATAACTGAGATGTCTCTGAACTGCCAGTAAACAGCATCTTTTTTCTTGACTTGAAAACAAGACAGTTTTTCAGGGTTGTCTGGAGTGAGTTTTAGAGCATACAAATCATTTGCTTGTTTTTCCCGCTGAAGTACATGACCGTTTTTAGAAATCACAACTGTTTCTTCATTGAAAATTACTTGGCCACCATTTTCTGTTATGACACCTACTGATATTAGGTTGCAAGTATGATGTTGTTGAGTATACATTCTTTGGCATCGAAAGTACCAACACCAGTAGTAGGAGGGACTGATTTTTCTTGGCAACTTTCACTTTGTCATGTTCTGTTTTGAAGTTTGTCAAAGTAGAAGGTTGGTTTGTCATGTGTGATGACGATCCACTGTCCACATAAAATTTCAGTTCATTGGTGCAGGAGTTTTCTGGCTTTGGGAATAAATAGGCGACTTTGTCTTTATTAGCTTTTTTTCTCTCTTTTCATGTTCAGCACAAAAGTAGCATCTCTCAGATTTGTGATTATTTTTCTTGCAGTACTTGCATTTTTCTTCTGCATCATTGGAGTCTTCATTGGATTTATTCATTGCACAAGAATTTTTGAAATGGCCAGGTTTTCTACACTTAAAACATTAGGAACATTTTTTTTTTAGAGCTCTGTAAAGCAACATTTTCTGTTTTTAGGTTTCCCCACAATCTTTACTTCAGCCAAAAGCCTTGTCATAAGATTATCCAATATGCATTCAGACTTTACTACAGAGCCCCAAGCTGTATGGAAATTCAGGTATTCCATTGATAACATTGACAAAATTTTGAATATGACCATCTCATCTGTGACGTTTTGATTAAGAGCATTCAGGCAGAAAGTCAAATTTCGAACAACACTGATATTTGAGCCATATCAAGCGATTTGTCAATTTTATGTGAATAGAAAGTCTGTAAAAGTTCATTTACCTGGCCATCATTTTGATAATTGCACACCATGGTTATTTTTTTCATCATTTCCTTGGACGTCTTGCCATGCAGTATGTGACACAACACAGTTTTATTAACTAAGGCTAATGTTGTTTTTTTAGCACAAGCATCCTTATGAGCAAACTCTTTTTTTATCCTTGTCTTCAGTTAGGTTATCTTGTTTGTTTGCACCCGTGAACTCGTCAAGTCCAGCAGATTGAAAAACAATGTTTGTAGTTTCCATACGTGGAAATTGCCTACACCTCTCAATTTTTCAATGAAACATCATCAGTATTATTTGAAGACATGTTGACGTAAAAATGTTTTTACCCAAGTTCTTACACACCTGCACTGTTTTTAGAGTTTTACCTTACTTTTCCAACACACGGTTCACTTCAAATCGAAGCGTAATCTGGCCCCAGAACTTGTTGAGGTTTTTAACTTTTAAGATCAATGATTTTAGTTTTATTTTAAACAAATAACTTAACAGTCTACATGCTACACAATAACAGACATGATTGGTGAATGTATACAAGAAGTAATTGGACCAATAGGAAATCAGCATTTAAATATGTGAATTTCCTTCTATCATATATTCAAATTTAACATCTAACAGCAGCTCCTTTTTGAGGAATTGTTCTTTGTTTCTCAATGTCACATTCTTTTTCTGACTTGTGTTTTTTATACTCTGGACCTAATGTTTTTTTTTCTTCCCTTCTTCTATCTGACATAATAGTATGATGAACATATACTTTAATGATAACATATATTAGATTTAAATCAGTCACTACACAGTACACAGTACACCACTATGTTCACTATGTCAGATGCACTATTTGCACACCACCTCTGAAGATGTAAATGGGATACACCTTTAGTCACACCTGAAACTGATACCTACTTGATTTTGCTGATTCCTACGAGTGCAGTTTACATACAAATGTTGATCAAGATGAAGGAGTTTGTTGCACAGCATGTATTTGTTGTGACTGAAAGGTCACAGGTTTGCCTGTCCAGTTAGCTGTTAGCAAGCAAATTTCCTAATACCATTTTGATTTGAAGACTTAGCCAAGTATACAACAATATCTGGGTTAAAAGTATATACTGTATTTCATTGGATAATCATTGCTATGACGTAATGGTTGCACTTTGATTTATAGACAAGCAATCATGACTTAAGCATTTCACCACATAATCATCACATTAATATTCCCGGTGTTCACTATTGAGAAATATCAAAAAATAATGTGCCGCCACTGCAACCTGCTAAGTTCACAGGAGAGAATACCCATGCAGCATATTGTAATATATTCCTCATTGTTGATGCCATCAGTTTGCTGACTGCCGAGATGGTGGTTAGCCCATCAACAAATCTGATTGATTCAAGTATCTAAAGCACGGGAATTGGCAGACATGGCAAAGCAATAAGCAAATGAAGCAGGAAGGGATGTGAACCATTTGGTTAGCACGCTCCAAGTTAATAACCATCTTATTCTTGAATTGCGTATGGCTGTTTGTTTCTATAGTTATTCTAATGAGTGCTTGTGTACAGTAAATATTCATGCATATCTGTTACAATAACCTTCACTTATTATTTACCTATTTTAACTTTTCTCCAGGCCAAATTAGGGACTTGTTCAGTAGTCCAATCATAGTGGCTCCAGTTAAATAGTATAGGCGATTCAACATCGTAAATGTTTTTGTAAATAATAGATGAATTTTAATTCAATAAATCCAAAGTCACATTTCACTTGTTTTATTTATTGGAGCAGGTGTTTGCATTGCAGTGTCAGCATCACCTTTGTTTCCCCTGCTCCCCCTCAACCTTTCTTTTGACTATGAATAGCATAACATGGCTGTGCTTCAATACACTTAGACATGCTGTCACTCCCATTATCATATACTAGTCACTGAAAGTTAATTTGGGCAATCTTAAATAATTATCCTTAGCATAATGATTGTGCTTGCATAATGGTCACATTTGCACACTGGTCCCACTGTATATTTTTACTTTATGAAGAAGGCATAAAAAGAGTGATGATTATCCAATGAAATATGGCATTTTGACCTTGTGGTCATCCCTAAATCTTGTTGCCCCATGTAAATACATCTGTTGTATTGTCAGCAGATTCAGTGTTGAACCTAACAAGTTAAACTTCTGCAAATAAATGAAAAATAGTGCTTTATCTTTTATTAAAACAGATGCCTGTAACTTAAGATTAAAAATCTATGCAGATGATTTTATTCTCAATTACAACACCTAGTGCATATAACAATTAGTTCTCATAAAGTGTTGCCCTCATTTCACACCAATAATCTAAAGTATTTATTGGTATTGCTTTTTACTGTATCGTTAGTGATTAACTTATAACATTAATAAATGTGAGTTATACAATGAATTAACCTTAATATAAAGTTCTCTTTAATACACTGTACACCATATTTTATGCATTAAATTGCCCCTGCTAAGGGAGAATGGTAAGGCTTGTATGGAGAGCCTCCAAAATCTGTTTGAATTTCCTGCATTTGTCATGTTGAAATGTTATGTATAGGAGTTTGAAGAATATTTGCATATTCCAAATTCAGTTGAAGTATGAAGAAAATAAAGGATGGATCATATGAAGAATCTCACAACAATTTGTGATTTTTAGGACATACTGCACTTGCAGTGTTGAAGTTTTGTGTATAAACACTTCAAAAGAAAATGTTTTGATACATCCAATTGTGCTTAAATTTTTTACAAAATCTAATGTGGTGTATATGGAGATCCTAAAAGCTGATGTTTTAGTGTTATTTCCATAACATCCAGGATAATAAATTGTACCTACACTACTGTGTTATTTTCACTGTAAAAACACTGTATGTATTTACAGCCTTGTATATTCTATATTGTTGATAAGAGTATGAAGAGAAAAAAGGATGGTAATCTGGTATTGCACAAGAAACATGAAGTTCAGTGTTAATTACAGCTCATTTTTTTTTCTTTCTTTTGCACAGTGATCTGAATGATGTAGAAAAGTCAGCAAACCAATGAGTGCGAATAGGATACATAAATAATTCCTGTGTAGAATTAACACTCTTAACAAGTTATTTTAAGTTCATTGTTTCTTTTACCACTTTTTGTCTGTATGCAACTCATATTTAGATGACTGCTTTACAAATTACCATTATGATTATTTTATTTCTCTAAAGTAGATTTAACAAGAGAAATCCAATAGTAAACTAACATGTTTTCATTTTTTCAGGAAACTGAAGCAACCAGGCATCGTGCTAAAAAGGGAATGGTGATTCCACGATCAGATAGTGTTGGTAGTGGATCTGGTAGAAAATACTTAGCACCAACGTTATCAGACCCATCAGTTAGGTCAGAAAAAGAACGTCCAGGAGCAAAGAAACGTAATAACAGACCACAGAGTAAGTAAAATGAAATATGAGACCTCATTTATACATTATACATTGCTGGAAACAATCAATACTAGATATCCCACAGAAGAATGGCTGCACATATATACTGATAGATCCTCCACGGAAAACCTTACTGGAGCTGGAGTTACGTGTTCACATTTTTCCTTTTATCATTCTGTTGGCTGAGACACAACAAATTATGATGGAGAAATAGAGGCTATATACATTGCTCTCCGACAATTATTAAATCTTCCTTTAAATAAATTGAACAAGGCAGTAATTCTTTCAGATTCTAAAGCTGCAATTCAGGGAATATGTTCAAATACTACAAAGAAGTCAACAAAAATTAGAGAATGCTACAAAACGTTAACACAACTCCAAAAAGTTAATAAGACTGCTCATCTCCAATGGATTCCAGCACACTGTGGAGTCATGGGGAATGAAGCTGCAGACTCACTTGCAAAGAAAGGCACAACAATAAAACAAAAGTCTAAATTCAATTTCTCATATTCCTGAATAAAACGCTTGATCATTAAAAAATTTTCTCATTCATACCTACAAGAAATAGAAACAAATGCCAAAGGTAAAAAATGGATTACACTACTTTCCAACCCAGGTATAATCCCCCAGAGACCAAGGAAAACAGCGGTTGCAGCCTTCCGACTACTGACAAATCACGACTGCTTAGCAAGTCATCTCTACGGAATAGGTATCTCAGCTTCACCAATATGTGTCCTGTGTAACGATCCAGCAGAAATGAATTAAGACCACTTGAAGACCCGTGAAGCATTAAGATCAGAAGAAACTACAGTTCAAAAGTATTGGAAAGCACGAATGCTAATGGCTTCATTGCCAGATGCAAGGCACTAGAAAACAACAACAACAACATTGCTGAAGAATATAAAATATCAAATGAAAAAATTTACTACTGAATATGCAATTTAAAACAACTTACTAGAATTAGAGAATCAGTATATGCTTATTGAAATTCCTTTGAGGTTATATTTTCTCATGCATAAAAAAGAAATACTAATGGTGGTGGTGGTGGTAACAATAATAACAATGATAATGGCAGTGGCAGTGGCAGTGGTGGTAGTGGTAACAATAATAACAATGATAATGGCAGTGGCAGTGGCAGTGACAGTGACAGTGACAGTGACAGTGACAGTGGTGGTGGTGGTGGTGGTGGTGGTGGCGGCAGCGGTGGCGGTGGCGGTGGTGGTGGTGGTGGTGGTGGTTGATGGTGGTGGTGGTTGGTGGTGGTGGTGGTTAATGGTGGTGGTGGTTGATGGTGGTGATGGTGATGATGATGGTGATGGCAGTGGCGGTAATAACAGTGGCGGCTCGCAGTCAACATTTTAGGGTAGGCAAAGTGTAACAGTAACAAACAACAACAACAACAACAACAACAACAATAATAATAATAATAAACCCCGTTTATCCGAAATATAGGGGGCGAAGTCATTGCGGATAACGCAAACAATATATTGTTTGGTTGTTTAATAAGAGCAGAGGGAATGAGTGTGACTTACGGACGAATTACCGCCAAAACTAAAATCACGAGTGTCGGCAGACTTTTTTCCAGGGGGAGGGGGGGGGGGCACATGTTGGAAATTTGTAATCATATAATATTAAATGATTATTTTACTGTCAAAATTTATAGTATTCGTTGCAGATAACCGTATTAATTTGTGCTAAACAAAAATTGTTCTTTACATCAAAATTAAAATAATAGTTTAAAAGTCAATAACTGACTGCACATTAAGTTCACCAACTTCCAAGGGGGGGCCGTGGCACCCCTTGCCCCCATTTCGCTACGTCCATGACTAAAATAGATTAATAAATTGAAAAATTGTCTGACTGCAGCTTTGTGTTAAATAGCTAAAACACTCCTCTTTTCATTGTCAGTGCGCTGCGAAAGCGAAATTTGTAATAGTTCACTAATTAAGTCGGTCATACTGGTATTACACAGAGATGACGACAGATGCAGATCTCTGAGATCTTCGTTCGTGGAGTATGGCTGTTCGGAAAATGTCTCATAATTTCGGATTTGGGCCGGCAAGTGTTCGGACTGCTGGCAGACGCGTCTACGCATGCTCGGAGTGCATATACAGACCGAATGTTTCCTTATCCCTGTTCAAGGGCCTCGTACTGAGGAAATGGGGCCGGGCAGGCAGAAGTTAAGCTAGCCTGCTCTCCACTACCCAGGTTCCGTGCGTATCATTTCTGCCGCGCGTTTCAAACATACAGCGCAGTTTTGATGAATCGGAATTGAGATTAAAGGATTTGACCATGCACTGGTCATTATAACCGAGAAAACTTTTCTTGAACTGCAATTTAGGGGAAAATGACGGTTCAAATGATAAAATGCAGAATCATAGTTAAACATTATTTGTTGATGTATTACGATAGGGTAGGCAGTGCCTACCCTGCCTACCCTGAGGAGCCGCGCCTGGGTAATAATAATAATAATAATAATAATAATAATAATAATAATGATAATGATAATGATAATGACAACAACAAGGACAAGGACAAGGACAACGACAACAACAACAGGAATAACAATAGGAATAATAATAATGATGATGATAGTAATAATGATAGGAATAGGAATAATAAGAGGAATAGGAATAACAATATGAATAATAATAATAATAATAATAATAATAATAATAATAATAATAATAATAATAATAATAATAATAGTAATAGTAATAGTAATAGTAATAGTAATAGTAATAGTAATAGTAATAGTAATAGTTATAGTTATAGTTATAGTTATAGTTATAGTTATAGTTATAGTTATAGTTATAGTTATAGTTATAGTTATAGTTATAGTTATAGTTATAGTTATAGTTATAGTTATAGTTATAGTTATAGTTATAGTAATAATAATAGTAATAATAATAATAGTCATAGTATTCAAGATGCTCTCGGGCTTCGAGCCAGGTGTAGTGATGAAAAGACATCGACGTTTCGGGAGTGTACATCTCTCCCATCTTCAGGATGAATGACTAGCTTTTTTTTTTTTTTTTTTTTTTTTTTTAAAGGGGAGACAGAAAGAGAGTTGGACAAGAAAGAGTTGGCTCTTATTTCGCCGGGAAGAGTGGGAACAAGGGAGGGGAAGAAAAACTAAGCTAAAGGTTTTCAAGAGGGGGTTTGGGGAGAAGTGTATTGTGACTATCGAGGTACCGCCGAAGCACCCTCGCAGTACGGAAGGATACAGCCGGCTATTACCGGCATCAGGAAAGGGTATTCCAGGTGACAGACATGGCTAGACCCTGACTGCCACACACGGGGAATAAGGAGTGGGATGGTAAAGTTCCGGGATCTTCTTGGTTAGCGGTTCCAGTTCCACGAGCGTTTACCTGTGACGCCACTACATATCATTAGCTTGCATCGTTCGTCGCAAGGGTTGCGATAGTGATCGTAGAAACCAGTGTGTGCAAACTCTGGGTGATCAAGCTGTTGTGGCCACCATGGTTGTGGAGAGATTTGCGCTTTTGCAAGAATCTGCTGAAGTTTAACTTGTCGCTGTTGTAGTTGATTTGCCTGCTGGGATGGTGGCAGGAAGTGTTGTACTTCTGTTTGAGTAGTGGCCACTTGTGTTGTTGGAGTAGTCCTGTTCTCGATCTGTGTCAGCTTCTGCTGGACTGAGTCGAGAATTTCTCCATTGACTGCGACGTATTCAGTGAGAATTCTGACTTCAGCTCGTAGTGCTTCAACTGGTTCTTTAAGATGAAGTCCGGAGAATGTGTTGGCGGCGGTGTTGATTAAGGTGGTGACGGCGTTGGTTACTTGTTGTAGGGCGTCTTCGATGTTACCCAGTCGTCGGTTGAGGCTAAGAACCTCAGAGCAGAGATATTCCACTTCCTTACTGGGCGGTTGTGTACTAGCGGTGGCGGCGGCGTATGTGAAGTTCGACCCTTGGAGTGTTGATGATTCTTGCTGCGTTGTCGGTTGAGGAAGCTGAGGAGATTGACACTGCTCAGGTGGTGATGCGGCGTGTGTGCAATTCGTCCCTTGGAGTGTTGATGATACTTGCTGCGTAGACTGCGTTGGCGGTGGTGGAGGTTGAGACTGCTCTGGTTGTGATGCGGCGTGGTTTCAGTGCCTCGGGTAGAGCGGACAGCAAACCTGCCCGGTGTAGTGGTCTCTCCTGTCGCAGGTGGCGCAATACCTACGACGTCGGGTGAGGTCGTGGTGCTGACAGGAGGATGTCAGTACTGCTGCTCCACAGTAGTGACACTTGGCTCGGGCGACACAGGACTGGGCTTCATGTCCAAAAGAGCAGCATCTCCGACAAGGCTGGATCCATTCGTTCCGACTACACTCTATACGAATGTGTCGGCCGAAGAGGGTGAGTCCTGAGGTGATGGCGGCGGTGAAATGCGTCCTGTCTTGAAAGACAAGTCGCACTAGGGGTGTCGCTCCGTAATTTCCCCTAATCCTAGAGGCACCGACTAGTGAGCTCCATTTTCGCTGTCCCTCCTGTAGTATAATCTGCGGATGCAGGTGTCGATTAACTCCAACGGCAACTGCGCCGAAGCGACCGTACCGTGGGTTGGTTACAGGAGGTTCGGTGGCAGCAGTGTTGTGTTGAGGTGGTGCGATGCTAGTAGCGGCGTTCTGCGTCGGGTCGGAAATGGCGGCCAATGTGGCTCCATTTTCCGGCGTAGTCTGCGTATTCCCAGGAGGTTCGGTGGCGGCGGTGTTGTTTTGAGGTGTCGCGTTGCTAGAGCCGGCGTTCTGCATCGGGTCGGAATTGGCGGCCAATGTGGCTCCATCTTCCGGCGTAGTCTGCATATTTCGGCGATACTTCTTCCTGACCCCCTTAGAGGTCGTCTCCTTAGCGAGGTCCCTGGGGCAATGAATGACTAGCAATTTTTTTTTTTTTTTTTGCAAATATAGAGTGTATTACGCGATTCAGTGGTTGGGCGGGTGTGTGGCGAAGTTAACATGCCATGCAATGTGATAAGCTGTAGTCATGCAAGCTGTGTTTTTAAAAGGCAGTGTTAGGAGACGCACTTTCCAAAAATCATGTCCGGATCCATAGCCAGGTCATATTCCTTACAGGTGGGGGGGCCCTCTAACCCCCCGGTCCGCCCTGAAACATAGGGACTTTGAGGGCTAACAGGAAATAAGGAGAATTGGAGGGATGGGCAATTGTTGAAGTAAGATGATCAGTGATGCAGTTGGCAGCTTTTTTTTTTTTTAACCGTGGAGGGGAAAAACCCGTTACAGGCGGAGGCCGACATGCTGAGGCCAACAGTGTGAGGGTCCCTGCGCCCTGAAGGGGGAGGGTTACTCACTAAAAAAACCCCTCCACGTGTTAGTTCGTACAATGCTAAGGTTTCGTGCATCATCGTGCGTTAGTCGGGTCCCGCATAGCACCCCGGTTAGTAATTGAAAGCTAATGACTAGCAAAAGTGAAGGGACCAGTACTGTCAGCCAGTACGTACCAAGTAGAAAACACCCAGTCTAGTGTGGAGGTGGTTCACCGCTCCATTGGAATCTGTGTTTTCTGAGTCAGTTGATTTCCAATTTTAAGGCTGGTTTCCAAGATGGACTAAACTGCAATCCAGCGTCCCGGTTCAGTGTACTCTTCTTGGAGGAGATGGCCAGAGCCTCCTTAACCTTCCGTTCCCATAAACCGCTACATTTTGCCACAATGGTCGTTTCTTTGAAGTTAGATCTGTGGTCTTTTTCAAAGCAGTGCTCCGCCAGCCCTGACTTTTCAGGCTGCATTAATCGTATGGACCGTTCGTGCTCCTTGACTCTGGTGGAAATGGTCCTGCCGGTTTGCCCTATGTATGGCGTCCCGCATTCACAGGGGATACGGTATATCCCTGGTACATTAAGGAGCAGTTTGTCCTTTACCGGCCTCGCTAGGTGTTGGATCTTCAAAGGCAGCTTGTGGATGGTTCTGATGTTGTGTTTTGCGAGAATTCTACTGATTCTGCCGGAAAGATTGCCAGTGTATGGGATGTAGGCAGTGGCCGAATGGTAATAGTAATAGTAGTAATAGTAATAGTAGTAATAGTAATATAGTAATAGTAATAGTTGTAATAGTAATAGTAGTAATAGTAATAATAGTAATAGTAGTAATAGTAGTGATAGTAATAATAGTAATAGTAGTAATAGTAATAATGGTAATAGTAGTAATAGTAATAATAATAATAATAATAATAATAATAATAATAATAATAATAATAATAATAATAATAATAACGATGATGATGGTAATGATGATGATGATGATAATGATCATGAGGATGACGAGGATGACGACGATGACAATAATGATGATAATGATAATAATGATAATTTCATCCAGCTTATCATACATATGATTTTGGACATGTCAGAAATACAGTTACACATTTACAAATTAGTTTCTCAGATTTCCTTCAAGTCGTATAGACATTTATTAATCAGATACCTCTTCAACTTCCTTTCAAATTGCTGTTTAGAAACATCAGCTATAGATTTAATTTCTTGTGGTAGTCTGTTATAAAGCGTGATTTCGGAAATATATACATCTTTTAGAGATACACTCTTATTCACGCTATGCCTAAAATAGTCCATGTTTCCTCTTGTATAGTGTTCATGAATTTGGTTGTTTTTGATTGGTTTGAACTTATCTATTACATACATTATTGCTCTGAATGCATAGAGGGAGTAGGTAGTAAGTAATTTATAATTAATGAAGGTTTCCTTACATGATTCCCTTGCTTTTAGGTTAAACATGATTCTGATACATTTCTTTTGATATATAAGCAATTTGTCCATATGCATTTTTGCAGCAGCACCCCAAATTTCAATCCCATAAAGTATGTGTGGATAGAAACATCCATGGTGTATTAGTATCAATATATTACTGTCACTGTAATTGCTGAAACATCTAAGTAGATACAATAATGGCAGTGCCAGCAGTGGTGGCAGTAGCAGTGGTGGTGGCAGTGGCGGCGGCAGTGGCGGCGGCAGTAACAATAGTCATTGCTGCCACCACCAGCATAATAGTGTCGGTCTGGGTGGCTCAATTGATTAGACGCTGGCCTACTGTTCCCAAGGTCGCAGATTCAAATCTGGCCCAGACCGATGGTTTTTAAGTGTGCTTAAATACGACAGCTCCATGTCAGATTTGATTTACTGGCATGTAAAAGAACTCCTGCGGGACAAAATTCCGGCACACCGAGATGCTGATGTGATCCTAGCAATTGACAGCATCGTTAAACAACAGCAACAAAAAACAGAATAGGGCATGCCAATGTGCCTTACTAAGATAAATGCAATACTAATTTGCATTGTTGATTTTGCCATAAATACTTAAACTGGGGGGAAGGCAGTAATCTATGACATTAACTCATCTAGCGCTTAAACAAAGCACCGCAGCAAAAAACTTTCCTTAGTAAAAAAAGTGTTTAAAATAATGTTATCTATCAGCTCTAAAAGTTTGTCGGTCTATTTTTGGGACATCCTGCATATATATATTGTTAAGACTTTTGTGGTGCATCTCATAAAATAAGCGATGTTGGTAAGATTCTCTTGTGCACTTGAGAATGAACTAGCATTAAATGCATAAAAACTACTCCACAGCCTTGAATACAATACAGTAGCCTAATTATTTGATCAAAATGAATACCTTTTGACTCAGGTGATTAAAGCTTTAACAGTGAATAAGCTGTCTGTGTTCTTACTGCTTGAGTTAGTATGGTGAGATACCCATACATGAATTTAATCCTCTCATCTGATTCAAATATCCCAGAGAGCCAAAGATCCGTGGTTGGAGTACTGGCCAAGGCAAAGAATTTTTCAGGTCTGCTTCAGCTTTACAGTGTAGTGCGCATACAGGGCTGGTGTGAAACAACAATTAATCTTCCTTTGAGATTGCACAAACTATTGCTTTTTAAGCTTTCTGGCATTTACATTTGTGCAACCTTTGATAACTAATCCTAGTTAAGGACAGAAATGAATATGCTGTAAGAAGTTTAGCTGCAGAAAAAAAAATATTTTTATGGTAGTAGACAATGTTTTCAAGAAACAAAATCTGTGGGATGCATAGATGCAGAAATCTTGGGGTGGCTTATTCACCTGTCGTAGTAACACGCACAAGAAAGTCATAAAATCTGTGCAGTAATTTGTTTTAATTATTCTGAAAATACTTTTAAAAAGAAGCATTTTATAGAAAAAGAACTACAAAAAGATAAAAATATAACATCAATTCTGGATACCTTTCCAATACTCGTGACTAAGTAAAATCCTTTATGAACATGATGGCAACATTAAAAAAAGGTGGTGGTTGTGGTTTGTGACAAGCTACATCTTTCCTAAAAAACAAAAAGTCTCCTGGACCAGATCACATACATCCAGAGTTCATAAAAAACCTTGGAAAAACAGCAAAACAACAACTACTGAAACTCTACAATCTATCCTGGAAAACCACTGTACCTGCTGAATGGCGAAAAGCAATAATTGTCCCACTCTTGAAGAAAGACAAAACAGCATCGGAAATAAAAAATTATAGACCAATAGCTCTTACTAGCATAATAGCAAAAGTGATGGAAAGAATGGTGTCAAACAGGTTAAATTGGTTTCTAGAATCACAAAATTTAATATCCCCATGTCAAGCTGGATTCAGAGAGTTCCACTCTACAAATGAACAAGTCTTACTTCTCAGTCAAGAAATCAAAGACTCCTTCAATAGAAAAGAAGATAATTTATCAGTTTTTATTGATTTCCAAGGTGCATATGATTCTATATGCAGAACAAAACTACTAAAGAAAGTGAAAAGAATAGGGATACAAGGTCCAATGTTTTCATGGCTATGTCATTTCCTAACACAACGCTTTATTGCAACCAGATATGGAAGAAATATATCTAAATATAAACAAGTACACCGTGGCCTACCACAAGGCACAGTGCTCAGCACAACACTTTTTAATATATTTATTAACGATCTGCCACAACAAATACAAGAATCAGGTGTGAAGTGGGCACTATTTGCTGATGACTTAGTAATGTGGACTTCAAAACCAAAAAGCAAAAGTACAGAACTAGAAAAAACCATGCAACAATCCTTTACCAACTTACAAAGGTGGACCAAAGAAAATTTAATGACTGTTAATACAACAAAATCAAACTACCAAATCTTTTCACTAAGAAAAAAACCACTAAAAATAAAACTAAATTTTGAGGGTCAACAATTACCAGAAACAAAGGAAGCAAAGTATTTAGGAGTTACATTTGATACCAAACTTACATGGACCAAACAAATAGAAAATGTAATACAAAGAGCAGAGAGGCGCCTTTCACTGTTAAAACGTCTAACAGGAATGAAGTGGGGATGTTCCAGAGCAACTCTTAACACAACATACAATGTATATATAAAGCCATTATTTACTTACTGCAGTGAAGTTCTTGTAACAGCAAACACAAAAAAGATTCAAATCTTTCAAAACCAAAGTCTGAGATTAATTACAGGTGCTATCAAAACCACACCAATAGCAGCTATGGAAATACTAACCAACCAATGTCCCATTGAATATGAAATAGAAAAAGCAGCTCTTATTCAACACAAAAAGTTGATCAGACTCCCATTCAATACATGGCACAAGAGAAATTTTACACATACACTAAAGACTCAGGAGAGCTTTCTTTCCAAAATTCAAGACATCAGGAAGAATGTACACCTTCCTAATTCAAAGGAAAACTTCATATCTAAAGTCAATCCGACACATACATTAGACATCACATATTATTTACACCTGACAGAAGAAGTTAAGAAAAGTGATACTCCAACTAGTGTTCTAAAATTATTGGCATTAGAGACAATCCATACTAGATTGCCAGAACATGAATGGCTCCATATTTATACTGATGGATCATTGACATCAAACCAAGATGGAGCAGGTGCTGGAGTCACATGTCACCTCTTTTCCTATTACAAATCTTTAAGTTATGGAACTTCTAACTTTGAAGGAGAAATTGAAGCAATTCGAATGGCCCTAACAACAAACAACATCTTTCCCTTTAATGATTTGTTTGAATCTAATGCAGATATTTAAATAGGTAATCCTTTCTTCAAAATCACTTAAATGTTTGCAATATACAAGCATCTTCTTTGTTTCCTTCAAATAAGGTTGTTCGTAATTACTTCATGAATCATTTTAATGTATGTAAGTTTATTCAAATACTAAATCATTACAAAAGTATAATCTTCATAGGTGTTTTCTGATACCATGAAAGTCTACCTTATTAACAAAGATTAACACTTTACAATACTCATAGTATATCCATTAATACAATATTCCTGGTTATTATACAATTCAAAGAAATCCTTATCATAAATCTAAGTCACTAACACCAAAGCCAATCATGTGCTTGATACAGATATTCCCTAAATGTCTTATGATTTATTTAAGATTTTTTTACCTTGATTTTAGACAAATTTTTCTTTAATAAGCTGATTCTTCAAGGCTCTATACCTGAACAATCAAATAGCAACATGGGTAGAAATTTTGTTACATGTACACATTGGACATAAATTTTGCTCCAGATTTATCCTTAATCACTTTAGTTTCCCTATTCATATTATAACCATCCTAACTACTCTCTTTCTTTGTTACTACATCTTTCATTATAATCCTCATTCATTCCATCCTTTTTAACCGTCAGTATTGAATTGAATTTATTGAGTACTGTAGTATTTACATCTTGGGCTGCCATTGAACTTGGGTCCTGGCTCTTCTGTCATTGGACAGGCCTCTAAGATTTCTTACATACATTTATATTTTGTTGTGCACTATTGTTTGTTTCTTTACCTGGTGTTTGTAATGTTCTTCAGCTTGTCCTTTATTATTACTTTTGCCTTTTGCGCCACTTTTGTCACCTACACTCATTATGTTACCTTTTTCCTGAAATTCTTTACTATTTTTAAACCACTCAGTTCATTTTAATCTTATTCGTTACTTCCCCTCTTTTTGCTTTCCTAAGTTTCATAACCATTTGCTAGTAGTTTTTCACTTTCACATCCTGTCCACACTTAACCATTGCTTTTTGTGCGTGCGTGTGTGCATGCGTAAAACCACTCATTCTTCCTTTTCACACAGTGAGGGGTAGCAGTTTCCTCTCTTTTCTTTGGCTTCCTATATATTAACACACTTTTGGTATCTGGTGCCCACTTGTCCATGATGTTATCCAAATATGTGCCACTATGACCAAGTTGCTTTAACTCCTCTACTTAATGTCTTTCTTACAAGGAAACCTATACCTCCCAATACCCTTCCCTTTAATTCTCAATATAGCTCGCAACACTTTAATGAGAAAAAGTAAATATGAAAGAGATAATTCTATTGTACTGAGGAACATTAAGTGACATATATCTCAGGTTCAAGACTAAAGCCATTTTCACTTTTTACAGGTGGCAGTAAAAATAATTTACCACATTTAACAGAAGGTCCAGAGCCAAGCCGTTTACTGAGAGACATTTCCTCCAATAAGACAGCTATGCCAAAGGTGTCAAATGTACTTTTAGAAGTACTTGACTGGTGGCATGAACAGCTTGGCTATAATACTGAGTCCAGTGAGGAAAATATTGTGTAGTTTCTTGCTGATTTAATATTTATTTTTGTAGATAATGGCATTTATATAAGAAGATATATATTTAAATTATTAAACGATAATAGAAAATTGTTAACTTTGTATAGAAAACTGTTTTGGTAATAATCCAATAAAAACAAACAAAACATGCATTTATGTATTTTTTAAGTGCATTTTGTAATAAAATGTACTTGAGTAAAGCACAGATGCAAGACTTAATGCAACATGAGAATAAGTATTAGCAAATATGATAGTTTGCAGTCTGTGTTTCTGTGCTGCTAGTGCATTACACTTACATTTGCAGTTACCTTTATTTCTCCATGCTAGATAACTCATCCTGTACCTCATCCTGCACTGTGTACTGCAGGATTCACCCCTTTAGAGTGCAGTTAGGGACTAAGCATATGTTGTTTCCCTACTGTCTCTTGCTTTTGCAAGCTTGCCATTTAATGTTCAACATATGATTGCTTGGGAATGGAAATCAGAAGTAGAGTAAAAGAGAATGGGAAGGTAATCATATTACACGCAAACGAGAATGGGAATGACAAACAATCTTACACTCAATTTCATAGTTCTGAATGTATTGGTTTTCAAGCCTGGTCCATAACAAATCTGGAACAAGAATCCCAATAAGAACAGAAAGCAAAAGTCCTTAATGTTGATGGTTTTTGACTTGCAATAAACCAAGTATGGAAAAAGAAAAGTATGTAAATTGGTATTTTGAATGGAATTCTGAGCTTGTGCATTTAAATGCCATATTGTCATAACTGAGTAATGAGACTTCTTCTGAATTTAGGTCAGCTGACTTTGAAATTCAATACGGTAATATTTTTATAAAGCAATGTTTCTGTTTGTGATTCTTGAAGTAAGTGCAGCTGTTGACAGTAGAAACAAAACTGAGAATGGAAGACTGTGCGGGTTCCAGATTTTTATTTTTCAGGTGTGATACCAAAGAGTGAATTATGACCTTGAATATCTTCTACAATGAAGGCTGCTGTGCATAATTAGCATACGTTTATAATGACTGGAATAGATGAATTGAAACTTGACCTATCTTCTTTTGCCAGACTCTGGAAAGCTTCCTGATGTTTATGTTTACTCACATTTAAAAAATAATGCTTTAATTCTTTTTCCTGTTCTAGTTGGCATTTCCATTCCTGAATAGTTGTGAACCAGGCTTGAGTGTACTTGATAAAATACAGGCAATCATAAAAGCTTGTCAACACTGTGTTATTTCCGAAAAGATGTATTCCTCAACTCTTAAGTGAGGTTCATTTAGCATGAGTTTAAGGACAAACTGAACAGAATATGGCAAACAGCGTTAACAAAAACAAAAATCCAGAACCCCTCTCCAGCCAATCAGACGCCAGCTCCTTGTAGTACTCCACTGGTACAAGTCCAGCCCACTGGCCACCCGGACCTATCACAACGTACTTCCCCTCCAGCCGCCGACATAAATACCGCACCTCTGGTGGTGACCAGCACAGTCGGTGCTGAGATCTCCACTAGGAAACTTCGACCTCGCCGCCACTGAAGATGTCTGCCGTAGTCGCAGACGAAACGTTTGGGAAGAAGAAGGAACCCAATAGACCACGGCCCACAAGCCCGGTTAATATTATTGCATCTAGTATTGACACCGGCCGTGAAAGCCTTAGAACTTTGATAAAAGTAGAAGAAATTTATGCACTTGGAACCTCTCAGTTATTTATCCACAAATAAATCTGCAACTAAAATGAAATATGCTTGTTTTATGTAAAGTTTTGAAGTGTTTTTACTCTTTCATCACTTTCTACACCAGATCATATTGGGACATCTTTTGGAGACTGTTGTCTTCATCCTCAGCCTTGATTCAATGCCACATTTCCTTCTGGGACTTGTAGATGGCATTTTGGCTGAATGTACTGCACAATGAGATCCCCTTGTGAATGAAGGCCTAGGAGAGAAACAACAGTCTCCAAAATATGTTCCAGGAAGTTTTGGTGTAGAAAGTGAACTTAGAGTAAAAATATTCCAAAATTTTACGTTTAAATAACTTAATTGTGTTTCTCAAAGGAAAGATTTAAAATGCTTATTTTAACTTTTAATGAAGTAACCAAGTTTTTAGGAACATAGTGTAAAACCAAATGCTAGTTCAAACTTTTAGTAGGATATTTTTGCATGAAGCTCAAGAGACACATGAACATTCTGTTTGTGCAGGTGAAATAAAAGTTGACAATATAAAGGAAAAGAGAAATAATGCTTAGAAGTGAACAGGATTTCCTATCACTCCAACCTGGCTTAACTGTATAGCATGTTGCTTGAGTTTATTGATGGCAGATTCCAAGGGAGCACTGCTTTCCATACCAAAAAGCATACATCTGACAAAATAAGGCCCAAAAATACCTTGCTCCACTCATCATATGAAGGTAGTAACTATAAAAATGGCTGAAATTGAAGTTTAAGGGAAATAACTCTTATTATTTAATTAATTACACTGGTTGACAATGAATTTTTGCCAAAAGAAGCAAGTGTGCTGTGAGGTAGAGATTGGTGTGCTGGTTTCAGATCTGGTTTCAGTTTTGTCCTATCATATACAGTTTTCTAGTTATTCATAATTCAATATCCACTCTGCTTTATTATTTTCATGCAGTAACTGCAGTATTACCCTGGGTGACACTCGTATTCCATTCCTCCATTGTGTTCAGCATTGTCACACATAAAGCTTAACCTCATCCCATTGCAATCATTTCTCAGTCATGGTTGATGTATTGAATAAAACACATTCATTATACTAGTAATAATGAATCTTGTGTGATAGTGATAAAGGTTTTGTAGTTTGTAGTTTAAATAAGTTACATCACTTTAACAATGTATGTCATATTTTATACTAGTGTATGTAGTTTTTACTATATCTATTGCTTATTTAGATGGTATTCTTACTACTGAACATTCCATATGCCCACTTTTAATTCTGCATAAACTCAAGGGAATTAGATACTGGTACTATTAGGATTTATTCTGTTTGAGATAGCATATCATGCCCCCAAACTATAAATCATCTCTAAAGTTTCTGCTACATATGTGGTTCCTTCACTCCAAGATCACAGCCGTACACAATCATTCTACAGCATCAGAGATTCTACCAAATATATGTTGGTTATCCTCTTGGTGATCAAGGCAAAGGGTGGGCACCACATGCTGTATGTAAACCTTGTTCAGTGGGTTTTGGGGGTTGGGTACAAAAGAAGAAAATGTCAATGTCTTTTGTCATTCCAATGGTATAGCAGGAACCATAAACCACACTGATTATTGCTATTTTTGTTGTGAAAGTATTATAGGTCCTTCAGTAAAAACAAACAAAATCATACACCCAAGCATTGAATCTACAATGAGACCGGTTCTGCATAATGACAGCTTATCTATTCAGAAACCTCCGGAGCAAGAAATGAAAAGTTTCCAGGAAATGGAGTATGATTTGAATATTGGCAGTGGAAAATTACAGTGTGCTTCTGATCCTCAATACTTCCCCAAGGTGTCTAGTTCCAAACCACAGCTGTTGACCTAACATGAGCTGAACAATTTTATTGGAGATTTTGCACTCCAAAAAGATAAAGTGGAACTTCTAGCTTACAGGCTTAATGAGGAACATCATGTTGAAGATAATGTCAGAATCTGTATTTACAGAAAACAAAGCCTATAGAAAAATTATTTCCTTTAGATGCTCCAATGGTCTTCTGCAAAAATGTGTTTGGCCTTTTTGAGGAACTAAAATAATATATTGCATCACACTGGACGTTGTTTACTGACTTTTCTCAGCTAAGTTTGAAGGCCCTTCTTCTGCACAATGTCAATTGAGAGCCTTCTGTACCCACTGCTCATTTTGTACGTTTAAAACAAATCTATGAAAATATGAACATTGTGCTGGAACCAATTCAATACAATCTCTACCAGTGGCATATCTATGGAGATCTAAAAGTTATTGTTATGTCAATTGTATGCAGGGAGGGTTTACAAAATATTGCATGCTTCCTTTGTTTATGGGACTGTCAAAATACACATGAACATTACATCAAATGAGAGCGGAAATCTAGAAGTAGTTCTTAAACCTGGGCTCCTGCGGGACAAAATTCCGGCACACCGGTGACGCTGATGTGATCCTGGCAATTGACAGCGTCGTTAAACAAGAAAATAATTTTTAATTTTCTTAAACCTGGGAGAAGAAAACGTCCAGCACATCCCACTAGTTGATTCCAAAAATGTATTGCTTCCACCTCTTCCTAGAAAGCTTTGTTTAGCAAAAACCTTTGTAAAGACACTTGGAAGGAGAAATTCAAGAGGATTCGGGTATCTGAGTGAAATATTTTACCTCATATCAGCTTCTAAAATACAAGGTGTCTTACGGAGCTATTGCAGGATCAAACATTTAAAGAAAATTTGAAAGAGACAGAAGTGAAAGCTTGGAAAAGTTTTAAATGGCTGTGTATGAAATTCTTAGGGAAGGCAAGTCTCCTGACCACAGACAAGGGGTTAAAAAATTACTAGATTCGTATAAACATATGTATTGCGATATGTCACTTAAACCTCATTTCCTACACTCATATTTAGATTTTTTCCCACTAACCTTGCTGATATCAGTGACAAGATGGGTGAAAGTTTTCATCAAAATACAAGGTGCATCCAGAAAGTAAGTCCCAATGACCGATAAAGAGAATAAAAACATCACTAAGTAAGAAATATTTATTGGAATAATTACATAGACTCACTGGCTACTTTTCAACATAGTCACCACCATTGTTGAGGCATTTATCATAACAGTGCACCATTAATTGTATGCCCAAGTCATAGGATTCTACCGCCAATGTGCGCAGCTACTAAGTCACTTCATTCTGCACCTCAGTGTCACTGTGAAAACGTTTTTCTGCCAGAAAACGCTTCATGAGACGGAAGAGATGAGTCACTTGGAGCAAGGTCAGGGCTGTAGGGTGGATGTTGGAAGACCTCCCATCCAAACTTATTCAACACATTTTGTGTGGCATTGGCTGTATGGGTCTTGCATTGCCATGCACAAACATAATGCCTCTTGTCAACATTCCATGTCTCTTGTTCTGGATTGCCCGCCTGAGTTTATGCAATGTCTGGCAATATCGATCAGCATTTACGGTCTCCCCTCGCAGTAAACAGCCGCACAATAGGACACCACGTTGATCCCAGAAGACAGTGCACATGATTTCTTGACAGAGATTGTCTGCTTGAATTTGGTCTTCACAGGTGAATCACTATGCCGCCAATGCATTGATTGCTGTTTTGTCTCTGGTGTGGCATGCGCCACCAATTTTTCATCCCCAGTGACAATATTGTCGAGAAACTGATCACCTTCCGCTGTGTATCGCTGTAGGAATGTCAATGCTGCGGCCAGACATTTGGTTTTGTGTTCATCTGTCAGTTGTCTAGGCACCCATCTTGCACACACTTTGTGAAAACCAAGCCACCGGGAGACAATTTCGTGTAAAAGCGAGCAAGACATCTGGGTAAACTGACAAGAGAGTTCTGAAATTGTGAAGCACAATGGCTTGCCGCACACTTTCCAACACTTCTAGCATCACCAGGGACAGTCGGCCATTGTGGTCTTTGTTGTGAATATTGGTTCTTCCTTCCGTGAATTGCCTGCACCATCGTCTTACCATACTGTCACATATAATGTCCTGTCCATACATGTGACACAATTGACGATGGATCTCTGCTGGAATTGTTTTTGAGCATGCAAAAATTGGATGACTGCATGAACCTCTCATTTGGCAGGAGACAATATTGGAGCAACCATTTTCTCCTAGCACAGAGCAGTAACTACTGCCGTCACAAAACTGAAACTTTACTGCAATGTTACCATATACTTCCTCGCTTCTCCTGCGCATGCGCATTCCTGTCCAACTAGTGGTGCCATCTCTGGATGCGATCGGGACTTACTTTCTGGATGCACTTCATATTACGTCAATGGAGAAATGCTCTCAGGGCTTTTGGAATGAATCCATGATGTCAGATTATTTTTGGATGCCATGCCATAATGGTTCAAAAAAAAAAAAGTTATGAAAGATAATTATCTGGTAAGAACTTAGTCTCTAGTTCTGTTAACTGAATATTCCCAAGTGAATTATCATTAAAAAGTGTCATAATATAATAATTATAATACATATTTTGGTCTTATTTTGTGTAGCGTGTGTTATTCAATTAGTCACATTAAAATATGTGTGTATTTCAATCAATTTATTGCATTATGTGTAACTTAAAATCTGTATGTGATATGAAGAAACTGAAGGCATATCCATAATCTAAATGAAAAATTGATATTGTTTTAACTCTGGCAATTAAAAAAAATCTTTATTTTGTTGATTAGTGTTACATTTTATCAGTAGTATGCAGTAACTTTTACGTAATGAAAGAAACATGACTTAATCTTAGCAAATTTTGCAAGTAAATAGAAGGCGTATAAATACTCACACTTGCATGGGTGATCAATAAATAAAATTCAAGAAGACCTATACAATATATGATGAAAGAACAAGATTTTCTGAGCGAAAGCTAATAACACGTAAAGTCACACAATAATAATGTTCAATATTTCAGCTTTATTCCTTCTCTTCTTCTTTATCTGATTACCTTCCCCATATGGAGGACTGACACCCCCTAGGACTTACAAGCCTGTGCCTTGGGTCAGATGCCTGTCGGGGAGCACAGGAACCTATGGACCAGACAGAGTGAAGACTTGATAGCAGGTGGTCAGCCCAGCACCAGGTATGAGAGTGAGAAAGAGTATGATATGAAATGGGTGAATGGAAAGGTGATGATGGAGCTGTTGGTCGAAGGAGTGGTGGGGGAAACCAGAGAACCCGGAGGAAACCCACCTGGGCACCATTTCATCCACTACGAATACCACATGTGGGTCCCTGGGATCGAACCCAGGCTGCTTTAGTGATAGGCAAACAATCAAGCTGCTTGGTCACAGCACCACCCAGGTTTATTCCTTTATAAGGAAATTAAGAGATAAAAGATACACACAAAATAAAAATACACATGACAGTTGACTGCACTGGTTAGATGATTAGATCAGATTAGATTGGATTGCATTCAGTAAGTTCACAAGTAGCCATGGAGGCCGATGAACACTGAATATAATAATGGCTTAGTAAGGATCACTACCGATAGGCTGTGACACAGATTACCATGTACTGTCCTTGCAAATAGAGGTGAGCAGTGTAAACATGATGCACAGTGTTATGATCTTATTGCTGGAGTTGGCTGGTAGACAGCTTCAATCTGTTCAGCACCAAGGCAACATACGCATTGCTCTGCAGAGATAAAAATAGACTAAACAATCCACCAGTTCATAATTTCAGGGAAAAGTCTTGCACAGCCAGATACGAGATGTGATTGCTAATGTGTAGAATGGGTCGGGAGAAGATGCCTATCAGGGGGGAGATGCTTAATGCTTGCATTTCTGTCAGCTAGTAACAGATCACAACACCAACCGGTACCGTACGCAATCTCTGGAATGTGAAGTCAAGGCAACTGCATGTACCACCGTGTTAACTGTTTTCCTACTTTGAAACCAACAAATGCAAGGTAAGAACTGAAACTGACCTTTTTTAATGGCATACAGTTATTTTCAGGTGCACACGAGCTTATGAAGAAAGTAGAAGAGGCAAATGTTATACATGTTGAGCATAGTGGATACTTTTTGTATAGAATGCCATGTGCAGTAGCTCTGCAGCAACCATATTGTGCCAGTTAAGTAAAGTGGCATCTTGCCCCAATCCTTGGGAGAGATGTCACTGTTTTCTTGGGGTAAGATACTGTAGTTTATTTACCACTAATAGAAAGTTCCTTGTTGTAAGAAAATGCCTCGAACATATGTTCACACAACATCAGTGGTCCGAAGAATCCCTACAAATGGACATGGAACGTGTAAGGAATGATTGGGGTAAATTGTTATAGAGTTTCCTATTGGCAGGGTTATGGCAATGAATAAGGAAGTAATTACAGAGTATTTTTCCTCAGTTCTGAATGTATTCACAGCAAACACCTGTACAACATGGATTAAACCAGTTTAAAATGGACCCTAGACCAGACAAAATGGCTGCAGGAAAATATTCTCATACTTTTCACCAAGTAACTTTTAGACAAAAAGGAGAAACTATTACAGTTATCACTAGAGCCACAATTCTTAGTCACCTTACTGTGTGCATGGGGCTGTTTCGTTCAGTACTGATGGCTGGCCTCTTGGTCTGTGCGAACACACTCACAGCATAACTGATACTCCTACACAAGATGCAGTACTAAAAATAATGGCTTTAGTTATCACTGAAGGCAACTTGATTCCTCTGGCATACATCTTTAAAGGTAAAAGAGAGAAACCTGAATGAGAAGATGGACATCTAAATGGTTAAACTGTATCTATGATCAAGAAATCAGGATTTCAACTCTGATATATTCATGAGATGGATGAAAGATCATTTTATTCCCAGAAAACAACTAGGAAAAGTGATTCTGTTTCTCAGTGGCCACACCTCGCATTCTGCTGATCCAGATATGCTAGATGTTGCTACAGAAATGATTTGTTTACCTTTGCATTCAACACAGTACCTTCAGCCTCTTGACAGGTGTGTTTTCAAATCAATCAAACCAGCTTTTTATATGGCTATGTGCAACTGGACATTGCCCCATCCCAGACATAAAATTTCAAGAGCACAGTTCCCGATCCTCCTCACTGAAGCATGGAGGAAAGCTCCACTACCATCCAATGCTCAATGTGGTTTTGAAGTTTATCGTGCCCATACAACCATGAGAAAATTACAGATGATGCATTTCACATTTCTGATATGGTTAGTACTATTGAGGCCGACAGGAATGGAGGTCAACCCAACAATAGTGGATGTGCTCAAGCTCCTCTTCCAGAGAAACACAACAGCAGACCTGGAGCAGTGACACTGATGACCAAGTAGTTGAGCACCCTTAAACCATAAATTGGAACAGTGATTCAGAATAAGCTGATGCCTGGAACATCCTCTGAATAGATTACCTCTGCACCTATCTTAGATTCATTACCATCAAAGGTTAGAAAGAAAACTGCTATAGTTCTCATCGAACAACATAGAATGCAATATCCAAGAGCTCGATGAGAGTGGATTAAAACCAAGAGATCCATTCCAAGTCAGACTAGGATTAGAAAACCAAGTAGGTCAAACAAAGTCAGTGACTATTGTGTCAAGTGAGCTCTGCATTACTATGATAAAAATTGACCACGGGTAGAGTAGATTCAGTGCATCATTTGCAATAAATGGTTGCATGAAGCCTGCATGGATGAAGAAAACATGTACAATAAACTATGTAAGAGAACTGTGATTTCATAGAAACAAGCATTTCATTTGTTTATCTTTATGTACATTTATAAGTTTATTTTATATTTATTCAGTATGTGTGCAATAACTGTATAAAAGAACAGTGATTTCACGGAAACAAAAACATCATTTATTTATCTCTGTGTATATTTATATGTTTATTTATTTATTTTTTTGTTTATAATCATTAAATTTGCTTTCTGGCTTATATATTTAGCGAAATTTTACTGTAAATGCACAAGCAGAAGGAAGAAAATGTGTGCAATAACTGTGGAAAATAACTCTGATTTCATGTGAAAGCAAAGATTTCATTATCTTTATGTACATTTATATACTTATCTTTTGTTTTATTATTTATGATCATACTAAGTTTGCTTATGAATTATATAGTTGACTAAATTGTACTGTAAATGCACAAAACTAGCACTTCAATCTTCTTGCAATATAATTTCCATTTCACCCCAATGTTTATACTGTTTCTAAAAGAATGCAAAACACATATAATTACTAATGCTAGGGTAATGCTAACTGGACTTTATATAGAAGGGGTTCTCAGTGAACACTAGTTTAGTGCCAAACCTAAACTCTCAATAACATTTTAATCTACCCTTTGATCCTCCAAACCTAAATTTGGGCATCTTCTCCCAATCTACTCTATCAATTCATGATGAGGATGAGTGATTGTGTGAGTGAGTGAGTGTGTGAGTGAGTGAGTGAGTGAGTGAGTGAGTGTGTGTGTATGTGTGTGAGTTTGTGAGTGAGTGTGTGAGTTTGTGAATGAGTGAGTGAGTGAGTGAGTGAGTGAGTGAGTGAGTGAGTGAGTGAGTGAGTGAGTGAGTGAGTGAGTGAGTGAGTGAGTGAGTGAGTGAGTGAGTGAGTTTAAGGTTCAGTTGACAACTAGATCATTTGGGACTCATGATGAGGGAAGCTGTAGAGGGGACTTCTATTAAATTCAAATCTGTAAAGAAACGAAAAGTGGAGGCCACACATAATGTATTGTTTAGTTCGGTCTGATGAATAAAACCTGAATTAGAACCAATGTGCCTTTCTCAACACCTCACAAAGAAAGACCCAGCAGATCGAGAAAGGCCAATTGAGCTTTAATAAAGCTATAAGCTCAAAGTTAAAAATTTATCTGCAAGAGTAGTACATATTTTTAAAATTATAGAGCATTTTTAAAGACTTTGACATCATTAATGCATTCATATTTTAGATATTTTTAGTGCACAAAACCAATGTCTACAAGTAACCAAGAAATATACGTTTGCTGTGTCATTCTGGTTCTCCTGTTTTATCTTCATTTATGTACTGCCTGGCTATTGCTTGTAGGTTCTGTGTCTACCCTCCCCATTCCTTGGACTGTGCAACTGACTGCTCTTGTCTACTTGCATGGACAGCACCAACATAGTGCAGGAAATTCATCATGGAAATGTGCCACTTGTTTTGGGTTAGGCAGCATATGGGAAATTTGAAGAAAAACCAGTGCTTCAAAACTGGCAGGAAAGAATAAACTGGTTTGAGCGCAAGCTTTGTGTAATGCTATAGGCACTATTTTCATGTTAGAGCCCTATCCAGAGTTGAAAGGCATAGGTATATTACATCTATGAGCATTAAACTAAAAGCATAAATGAATGAAAGGTTGTGCGCAATGGCATGCTGCATGACTGCAAAGATAGCTGAGCCACAACAGAACATCTATGATTATACATCTTAAGGGAAGCCAGTATATATGTTAAATCATAAAAGTTATCACAATTTTTTCCTGTTTTTCATGTACAGAACATGTTGTGAAGCACAGTTTGCAAAGCAATAAAGAGTAAATATCTGTTTGAGAATAGGGCTAATGTCAAGTCACTCCTCTTCAATTGGTGTTGCAGCAATTTCATGCATGTATTTTAAAACAGCAACAAATCTAAAAAAGATTCTTGTTGCAAATATATCTGACTCTAGAGCTGCAAATATCTTTATCATTGCAACATCACCCTAAATGTAAAAGCTACACCATTATTGCTCCATGTCAGAAAGAAGAGCAGCAATAAGTAGGAGGCTCTGGAATTGCTAGAAGCAAGTTGATCCAAAATATTCTCTAATAGAACTTTCTAGAATCTTAAAAATAAAGGGCCAGTCAAATGAGTTGTGACCCAGGCAACACAACAAAAATGAGTCAGCAGCTTTGCAGGCAAATAACCAGCAGTTTAGAGAGTTTTGGAAGTGAGGCAGTGTGAACTTCAGCTCTAGCCCTTCAAAACTATGCAGTAGGGACTATGCCACCTCTGTGGATTTTACTAAAGCTAGACTATTGTATAAGGCCAAAACTGACCATATGTACATAGCATTTGGATATAGCAAAGAGACAGTATCTATTGACGTATCATAGTGATATATCACTGTTTCAATAATTTTTTCTAAAAAGCGGTTACTATTACTGCTATTGCTCTCTTCAATATCATCAGTGAAAAATATTGGAGAGCAAGAGGATTAATGACTTCATTGTCAGAAATCCAGCATTAGCTAACAACAACAACAACATAATTTTTTCAATTGATTAACTCTGGGGCTTTATGAAGGAATTACGAGGGCCGTTCAGAAAGTAACCTCCGGTTGATTGCAAAAAATTCACCAAGTTAAATAAAAATATTTTAATATATACATCTTACAACTACATCTTTGCACTATTTTTCTACATAGTCTCCATAACGATTGAGGCACTTATCGTATCTGTTCACAAGCTTTGAAATTCCTTCTGCATAAAAATCACCCGCTTGTACCTGGAGCCAGCCTGTGACCGCATCTTTGAGCTCTTCGTCGTCATCAAACCGCTGGGACCCGAGCCATTTCTTCATATGCATGAAGAGGTGATAATCGCTTGGCGCCAGATCTGGGCTGTAAGGTGGATAGTTGACAACGTCCCACTTGAAGGACTCAAGAAGGGCTGTTGTTCTGCGAGCAGAGCAAGGACGAGCGTTATCGTGCAAAAAAACGATACCGGAAGTCAGCATACCACGGCGTTTGTTCTGTATAGCCCGTCGTAACTTTTTTAGTGTTTCACAGTACACGTCTTGATTAATGGTCGTCCCACGTTCCATGAATTCAACCAACAACACCCCTTTTGCATCCCAAAACATCGTTGCCATCAATTTTCGGGCAGAAAAATCTTGCCGGGCTTTTATTGGTTTGGTAGGCGAATTTGAATGTGCCCACATCTTTGATTGTTCTTTTGTCTCAGGGTTCACGTACTCGTACTTAATCCAGGTTTCGTCCCCGGTCACGATTCTGTTTAACAATGGTTCACCTTCGTCCTCATAACGTGACAGAAAGTCTAATGCAGAGGCCATTCTTTGAGTTTTGTGGTGGTCGGTAAGAATTTTGGGCACCCATCATGCACAGAACTTACGGTAACCCAATCTTGCTGTCACTATCTCGTACAAGAGAGTCTTAGAAATCTGTGGAAAATCAGTAGACAACTCCGACATTGTGAAACGTCGGTTTTCACGAACTTTTGCATCAACTGTCTGAACGAGTTCGTCCGTCACCAATGATGGTCTACCACTCCTCTCTTCATCATGAACGTTTTCTTGTCCACTTTTAAATAAACGTACCCATTCATGGACCACTCCTTCACTCATAACTCTTGGTCCGTACACGGCACAAAGCTCACGATGAATAGCTGCTGCAGAATATCCTTTGGCTGTAAAAAACCTTATAACAGCACGCACTTCACATTTGGCGGGGTTTTCTATTGCAGCACACATTTCAAACGGCCACAAACACTAAACTAGCGCAGGTACGACGTTCACTCGACCACGGCTTGATGCCGACTGACCTGCTGAGTGCGTGAATGCACAGATGGCGTCGCTACTCCCCCCACTACCCGCACTGTGACCGATCGGAGGTTACTTTCTGAACGGCCCTCGTACAACAGCATATTTTGTTTCCTTGGCTTGAAGTAACATAGATTGTATTAAGAGTAGCTCCTTAGTCATGGTGAAGATATTTTGTTACCATGTGTAACATAATAACAGTGTAGCCTACATTTCATTTTTGAAATTCTATATTTCAGAACTGGGAGTTCTCTTCTTGAGCAATGGTTATACTTCACATTTTTGTCTACATATTCAGGAAATATGCTAAAATATAAGGAGAAACAAGATTTCAAAATTATGAATGCCCAAATTGCTGAAAGGACTGCTTGTATTCTACCGGTCTTGTTTAAGAGACAGTCATGTTGAATAAAAATGTGTTTTATTTCCAATTAGGAAACAGCAGTTTCCAATATATATGTACATTTATAAACTATAAAATACAAACATATTTAAATACACTTCATAATTTCAGCTACATATGTGCTAGTTTTTTTTTATATGTATCATTCATTATAAAATTATTGGATTAGTTTTTATAAGAAAATATTATTATGGTTAACTTATATGAATTTTTTCTCACAAATCAGTGGTGGGAGTGGAATCTGATCGTTGCATGAAAGTGAAATTTGGATTTTTAACATTTAAGTCATCATATTCCTCATAGCATTTTGAAGCCAGAGGATTAATACTGCCACGTCTGCCAAATTCATGCATGTCTCCTGAAGCCGATAAGGGATTAAGGCTTACTCTTCTATCCACTAGAACATTTTCATCCTGGTGTTTTGAAACATTTTCATTTCTAGTTTCCTGACTGGCACCACGTTGATTAAATTCTGGATTTTCTTCTATCCCAATCAAATCTGAATCACCACTGCTTTGACTGTAAAGAAACATGGTAGTAAACATTAGAATCACAGGAAATAAATATGATTATTCTGTTCACCCTACATTAGTACAACAAATGTGTTTCAACAAAACTCCTCCTTTGACCAATTTATTTTGTTTACACTTTGATTCATAACTAGAAGGGAAGAAGCAGTTAAAAGGAGCAAGGAAAGGAATAAAGGAAACAAAACCACTGTATTGGGAGAGTTCCAAGAAAGAACTTTACCAGATTTTCTTAATCTGTCACATGTATTTGTTTTTTGAAGTATTGTTGAGTGTATTTTGCCAAGTAGTTAACCAGTTGACCACCAGGTATCGGTCATGCTGCCCCTGCGTATCCTTTGTTCATGGATATGGAGAAGTGCCATTGTTGCTGCCTGGGATCTGGTCTGGTTCTTTCCTAAAATTACACATTCAGTTATGTCTGCAATGCACTTTCTTTGTAATTTTCCCCACACCTTTGTGTAATATAACTCACTTTGGTCTTCATATTTCTGACATAATTTTTCATCTCTGTTCAGTCTTTTGTGTGACAGTTCTTTTATGGGTTTATGATTGTTAGCCAGAAATTCTAATGTAATTAATAATTACTACCTTAAATCGTAAATTGTAATAAGGGGTTCCTTAGCTGATTACTGGGCTCTTGTATTGTCATAAATCCTATCCCATTTAACAGTGTTCTGCAGCAGAACTATATCCATACCTACAGTAAGATAAAGACTAGAAACTGAAGATCTGAAATGTTCAGCAAAATGTTCCAAGATTATAATCTGTAAATCCCATTATTTGTATTCATTTGTTTAGCATGTATTAGCCATGGTGTGAAAATATCTTTATCAAATTATGTTTTCTATGTTATGCATAGGAAACAGTAATTTAGATGTTGCAGAAGTCTTTGGGTAACTTAATTAGATTTGATGTTAGGGCAGTGTGTAGACAGTGCAAAACCTTTTAGAGAAGTTATAGAGAAAATGGGATTTTTGAGTAATTTGGACTTCCAGTGCCTTTCCCTCTCTGGTTGGTTGTACATTAGCATTAGGTGGATCTTCCTACCAGATAAGATATATGGTCAGGCTGATCATTGCATGATGAAGGTAAAGTAGTAAATAACACCCTTTTAAAGATGTGCACAAAATATGATCATGCTAAATTAGTAAAAGCTCCCTCTACTCATCGAAAAATGCATATAAGGCATGGACTTCATTTAAATAACTATGGTAAAAGAGTGTTAACTTTTTATCCATCTATAGAGTGTACTTAAATTCAGTCAGTATTCTAGAGACCAACTCAAAAAACTAGTAAAAAGCTGGGTTAAGACCCAATCTAATTTTTCTGAAAAAGGCTATGACCACTCTGAAAATTGTATGAAATCCCAGAAAATAACACATTTAAATTAAAAACTGAGTTAAGACCCAATCTAATTTTTCTGAAAAAGACTATGACCACTCTGAAAATTGTATGAAATCCCAGAAAATAACACATTTAAATTTTTCAGGTAGCATGGATCAGGGTTGCCAATGCGTACAATAATTATGTGGGCATACGATAATTTTGATGTTTGTACAATGGTTGCCAACCCATACGATAATTATGGGGGTGTACGATAATTTGAATGTATGATAGTTCAATATCGACGAAATATTGTTTCACTGGTTTGTCATACCAGCGAAATGAAACTAATTACAAATAGTGACACTACTTTTGCCCTCATTGTCTGTCTTCACCCCATAGCAACCATTTCCAGCCCTACTAAGCCTGCTACCCTTTATCGTCTTATTGCCAGAGTGCTCAGGTCTGATAATCTTAATGAAGAAGGCACTGTTCAGAAAATTTATGATCAATGTAGAAAACTCGGAGTACGTGATATCCCGTGTGAAATAAAGAACATTCCTGAACCTGGCAGTTTCTGGAGTGCTGTTAAACACATGTATGACACCTTGGTGGAAATACTGATTTCAAAGAACTGGCATCCTTTGCATTATCAGTGGTTTCCTTGCACCACAGAAACACTTCTTGTGAAAGAGTTTTTTTTCTAAACTGGGTTGAATAAAAACCAAAGTTAGAAACAGATTGGCACTAGATATGGTAAATGAACTCATTTTGTCTTCTCAGCTTTTGAAAGAATGTGGTAGATCTCAAAATTTGCAACTCACCGAGATGTTAAGGTTTATCTCAACAACAAATTCATAAAATGCTGCAATGGTTGAGGAAGATGAACTTTCAGATGAATAGTGCGAGAAACATAAATACTAAAGTAATATTTGTTGAGGTCATCAATCTTGTAAGTGGGTATAATAAACATCATTAATCTTATATTTTCATAAGTATTATACTGATATTTTTATTGTTATAGCATTTGGTTTATGATGTACGATAATTTTGAATCCAAATCTATAATTTTAAGTGGCTGGTACGATAATTTTACTTTTAAATGTTGGCAACCCTGGCATGGATACTCAGGTAAATACTAATAGTAATAATCTAATAATAATACACATCAACATACAGTCCTGAAAAATAAAACTGATGAGTTGACTCATTTTTTAAATATTACAAATTGTGATATTTTATGTCTTAATGAGCACTGGTTAGAAGCCAGTGGAATTGAATTAAGCATTCCAGTAGGATATGAATTGGCAAGCTGTTATTGTAGACAAAGTAGGGCACATGGTGGATCAGAAATTTTGGTAAGAAAAGTTTTAAAATTGAAATATTATGTTATAGATGTCACCCAATTATGTAAGGAAGAACATTTTGAAGCTACAGCTTGTAGAGAGTAAAATTATAATTATTTCAGTTTATAGAGTGTCGTCAACAAAAGAAGAAATTTTTATGGTTAAGCTTGAAAAACTTATGATAATGCTAAATAAATTAAAAAATCATGGTATATACATTATTGGTGATATTAATATACACATTACAAAGAACAAGAAAACCTGGGTCAATCAATTTCTTGATTTATTAAGATCATTTAATTTGTATTGCTTAAATGAAAAGCCAACTAGATATAATTCCTGTCTTGATAACATAATCAGCAATGTACATAAATCGAGGGTTCAAAATGATATTATTGACTTTGGTATGTCTGATCACAATGTCCCCTGACTTAAATTACATGTAAACAACGCAAACGACTTTTCAACTAAAACTACAAAGCTCATTTTCATCCCTAATTGCCGACAATATAATTAAAATGAAAACACAACTAAGCAATATTAATTGGGATAGTATTCTATATTCACATCCTGATGTTAATCTGACTTTCAGCCTGTTTCTTAATATAATTACAGAAATTTATAACGTTAACTGTCCACAGATACGGAAATTGTTCAATGTGCAACAAGCTAAACAAAAGCAAAATACTCTAAAGTAAGAACAAATTAGAAACTAAAAACTTCACTTATCTTAGTAATGTTGCGAGTTTTTCGTGCAAATTGCTGACTAAAGTTTCAAGTTGACCCCAACTCATTCTCAAAGCTATAGCTATAGCGAAAAACAAATTCTAATTTGTTCTTACTTTAGAATCTTGTTGCTTCACTGTTAATAGCTTCAATTTCTTTAATTAAAAAGCAAAATAGTTGGTACACTCCTCACTTAGACAAAATTAGAACACTATTATTGTACTATCGTTCCAAATATCAGAAAGACAAAGATCTTAATGATAAACAGATATACCAACAACCTAACATGCTGACCTGTCATGGCATGTAATACGTCCTCTGATTGGTAATCAGAGGATATGGTCGGTGAATTTATTTTGATAAGTCTCCCGGTCAGGTTGGTGAGACCCGTAAACCAACGACAGGTGTGGTCCTCCAGACATTCTGGGGGTTGTGAGAGGGTGATGTGACCGCCAAAACATAACAATATGGTGCTCTCTAAAAATCGGTTACTATACTGCTATTGCTCTATCAATATATTAAATATTGGAGAGCAAGAGGATTAATGACTTCATTGTCAGAAATCCAGCATTAGCTAACAACAACAACAACAGATATACCAACAATTAAAACAAACCTACAAACTAGAAATTAAGGCAGCAAAACGTGCAGCAAATGATAATTACATACAAAACTCAAAAAACAAATGTAAGGCAGCAAGGAATGTTATAAAAACTGAAATTAATTATCAGACTCACTAATACCTATCAGACCAGATAAACTAAATTCTCATTTTATAACAATTGCAACAAACAACAACTCGTTACACTGGAAGAGCAAAAACAAGTGCAGAAGATATTACAAAACACAATTATGTAAGATTTAAAGCTTTCACGGCGTGCATTATTTATTACAGCTTCACGGCTGATCACCCGTGAAGCTGTAATAAAAAATACAATTACTCTAAAAAATGCCAAATTTAACTGGTTGTATATAACACCTGAAAACATTTCTATGGCAATCAAGGGGCTTAGCAATTCTAAATCAGAAGATTACTATGGTTTCTCAAATTATCTTATCGGACTGCTAAATGATGAACTTTTGTAGCCATTAACAGTACTTGCTAATTTCATCATAGAACAAGGTATCTTCCCACAATGCTTAAAGGTAACAATAATCACTCCGCTATATAAGAAAAGAGACAAATGTGATCCAGATAACTATAGACCAATTTCATTAATACCAATATTCTCAAAAATTATTGAATACTGCACACATAAACAGCTCTCCCACTATTTTAAAAGCAATAATATAATCAGTAACTCGCGATTTGGGTTGAGGTCTAAACTCTCTACCATAAAAGCTGTTGAGAAGATAATCTACTACATATATGAATGCTTTGAAGAGAAACATATCTGTAGCGCCATAATGTTAGACCTTAAAAGAGCTTTCAACACTTTATCACACGAGACATTGATATCAAAGCTAAGACATCATGGACTGACAAACATTACAATAAATTTGATAGATACATACCTCAGTAATAGATATCAAGCAATAATCATTAATAATGAAATGTCAAAATTCTTGCCTATTAAATCAGGAGTTCCACAAGCCTCAGTTTTAGGTCCATTCTTATTCATAATTATTTACATAAATGATCTTCCAAAATATATCTCTTGCAGGACATTACACACAGATGACACAACCCTAATAACTTCCAACAAGAGTAAAGACACAGTTTCGAACACTAATATAAAAATTATGAAAATACCTGAAATGTGGATCAAAGTAAATTCATTACAACTTAATAAACAAAAAACTGAACAAATCCTTTTTAATTTAAACCTCAAAAATCAAGATAAAAAGTATGTAAATCTTTAAGGCCTTTATCTTGATCAAAAGTTAAACTGGGTACATCATATAAATTATATTTGCAATAAACCAGCACAGGTAACATTTCTGCTGTATAAACTTTGGAACAATATAAATGAGGATTGGCTCATACTTCCTATTATACGTTTTTCCATTCCTTTTTAACATATGGCATTCTTTTCTGGGGAAATTCTGTAGGAGCAAAGGTAGTTTTTAAATGGCAAAAAACCGCACTCAGAAATATGCTAGGGCTGCCTACATTAGAATCATGCAAAGAACATTTTAAATGACTGTAAATCATGGCAGCACCATGTTCAATTGAAGAGAATTTTGAGGTTATCAAAGAAATCAATTAATATATTGTAAAATATTGTGGGTGTGTATACGTTGAGTGTAAAAATTGTTAAGATCACTGCGTAAATTTACAGTAAAGTAGCAATATTGCAAATTGTGTAAATAATTTTATAAAGTTCATACATTATAATATGATAACAAACTGTCTGTATGCTTCACGAGATCTATTGCTTGGTTGTAAAACAGCCTAATGGTCAATTAACTCTATTCTATTCTACAAATTGCAGATTTGGTGATTTGCCAAACAGAGGCATTATTGTGAACCCTGTTTTAGAATATGCTCCAGATAAAAGTAAAAGTTATTACTACAAGGTTACACTAACTTTTATGAACTTTAATAAAACCTATCTGAGTTAATGAGAAATGAAACATTTATGGCATATATACCTCATTGCATCATAATTTTCAGTGGTAATTTCTTCATTGCCATATACAGGGTTTGATCCTTCTACAGCATGTTGATTGGTATTGGGTACTGCAATTCCTACACGATTCAGACCTGATTCTTGTGATCCAAACCTTGTAGTTGACAAGGCCTCTAGACGTTTGTTTAACCTGAAATTAGAAATGTTAAACTTGTATCTTATTACAGTATATTTTATAGATGGTGCTGGGTTCTAAATGAACTTTAGGGGAAACTTCAATTTGTTTTTAGCCCAAATCTGCGCAAATTCCACAATTCAGTTTATACAAATTATAATCACTGTTTAAAGGCAACTCTTCATCATAGTAACGTTATCGAATACAAGTTACATTCACACAACAGATTATTAATTGTTAGTAGACATATAATTGCAAATAATTCATTTCACTGAATATGGTTTAAAAAATTATACACACATAGACAGTAAACACAAACTAAAGCTCATTTTCTGTATACCTAAGTTGTATTCTACAGTACAATACCAGAATTACAGACAGGGATTACAAACCAATGAACAGTTTTCCTTATAAGTACTCTTAGTACACTTCACACAAACCAATTATTCCTGTGTATATTGTATGGGTAATAGCAACATCTTTTGCTTTTCCCTTGCACAGTTGCTGAAATTTAAGACAATGAAGCCGGATCCAAACCACATCTTTTCATTGCTTCAGTAGAATGTTTTGGCAGATTAGTGACTGCTGATCTTGAACCCATTAGAAGACCTACTGTCTCGTTTGCCAAATCTTTCAGAAACAGGTGTCATTTGTCCTTTCTGCTGGAATGGTAAGATAGTGGGAACAAAACAGCACTCCACTATTCATTGCAGCACTGTCCATCATATTCATCCAGAAGGCAAAGGGCCATCTTCTAGTTTGGGAATCCTCACTGCTTTCATCTCCAAGAATACTCAAATCATTGCCCACATCCTCTTCTAGCCATGCACTTACTGATCTTGCAAAAGAAGGACTTGGAGCACATGCACTTCAGTTATCTAATTTAGAACTTGAGGATGAAGTCATTTGGTAAGCACGTGTCACACGCAACAGACCATATTTGGAAGTCTGAACTCATGAAAAATACTCAGATGTCTCTACAATATACTAATTTCCTTTCAAAATAACTGTTGTAACAATGGAATCCCAAGAATATACTGTCTACTAACTGCATCATATCCAACTGTTGCTCTAACACATAAATTGAAGCTTAGATATGCATAGGGTCTTGGAAGTCCTGCTTATGCATTCTCTGGGTGTTTATGAAAAAAATAATATAATATGAAAAATAAATGAGATATATTCCTGATATCTTAACAGAAGACTCCCAAGGCTTTATTTGAAAGCCACATAGAAGCTCAGTAACCACATTTTAAAAACAATACCATGGTCCATGAGTTATTAGGTAATAGGACTTCAGAAGCCCTACATATGCCTTCTAGGGTTAAGCTCTAGATAGTTAATAATTTGTTAGAAAATTTGTTTTCTTTCTAAACAAACTTTATTGCATCTTCAAAATGCTCCTGAAACAACTTTTATGTGGTTTGACTGAATTTTGGTGGATATAGGCATCAGTGGTTGTGCCAAAGATAGATTAAAATTGTAATTTAACATACAAATCATATAAGCATGATTTAAATGGATGGTGAAAATGATGGAAATTTTTATAAATAAAAAATGATAAAATATTGTGACATTGGTCATACAGCAATACACGGATGAGAGGGGAGCAGTGTGTCCTTGGATATGGGGAGTGGCTGTGTGTGTATGTGACCATAATAATGGCGGTAAAACACAAAAGAACAGCCCGAGACTACAGGGCAACTAGCGACTGTGTGTATGTGATTGAACAGCGATAACACCAGCAAGGTCCAGAAACTTCTCGCTAATTCTGCTGAGTCATTGCACATGTGCACATGGAAAGAACTCAAAGGAGGTCACATGACATCAGCTCCAGTATAAATAGGACAGACAAAGCTGAGCAATTTGCTGTCAGTTTAGAGTTAGTCAGTAGTAGTTAGTTGGTGGTAGTGTTGTAGTCATGAGTTTAGTTGTGTAAGTCATCACATCCAGTTAGTTTTTAGTTTTGAGAGTGAGTTGGCCAGCCTGTCAGTGAGTATGTATGTGTTGTCGAATGACTGTATCGTAATAGTCAAAATATAAGGGACAGAAAAACTGAAAAAGACTAAGAAAGATTATCGAAAGAACAATTGTGAATTGTAATAGTAGAGAAGACTATAAACTGCGTTAACAATGAGAAGGTAATTGTGCATTTGTAGTAACATTTAGAGGACAATAAAGAATGGAAAAGTAAAGGATTTCACATTTTGCAATTTTGTTACATTTGTGTCAGAACTGGGATACTTCGAAGTGCCATTTGTTACATACTTGTCAGAAGTGTGACATGAAGGCTACAATGGAGAAAGATTCAGAAACAAGGATGATGGAAATGCTGGAAAAATTACTGGCCAAAGTGGACGAAATGGAGACAGGAATGAAGACAGGATTGAGGAACTTGAAATCTCAAATGAAGAATTTCGAAAGTGGGGTAAAAACATGGAGATCTGAGCTGGAAGAGACAAAAGTGGAGACGTCTGAGATGAAGATGGAGCTTCCGGCGAAGTTTGATGGGGAACTGGTCAGTGTGAAGAAAGACACAGAGGAACTTGGCAGGCGCATGTCGTGGGGGACGACGGGGAACGTCTTGGCGTCCTGGAAGGAAGAGTACACAGAAGCATCAAGGAACTGTATGCCAGGGGCAGATGGGATAGCGCGGACCTGGGGAGGGAGCGCCTAGTGGCTGAGGCGACAGTTGTGCCCATCTCGGAGAACGGAAGTGTACCTCACAAGGAAGGCAAAGAGGATCAGGGACATCAACGAGGATCCCCTAGAGGAGTGTGTTGGGGATGTAGCCAACCAGGACATGTCGTGGAGGAACCGTTGGAGCCATCCAATCAGGTGATGCACAGTGCCGTGAATGGAAGAATAGAGGACATCATCGTGGACGGCAGGATACAGGGGAAACCGTGCAGGGTACGAGTGAACAAGAGTGCAGCAGTGACCGTAATATGACCATATGCGGCGGAGGATATGCCAACGAGGAAACTGGATCGACCCTGCGAGATAGTGACAGCATCAGGTGACACCTTGCCTGTGTAGAAGGAGACCTGGCTGGAGTTGACCTTGGGACAGAGCGTCATGGGTCTGTGGGTGTTCATCGCGAGGGTGGCAGAGGAGGTGACACTGCGAATGGATGCCCTCAGGAGCCACTAGGTGATGGTCGACGTTGACAGGGAAGGTCAGGGAGTCGGATCAGACGAGATAACTTGCCGGAGCCCCAGTGAGCGTCTGAAGATTGGCAGGGTGACCCTGGAAGAGGTTGCGATTAGGTCTGCCAGGAGCTAGGTGACAGAGGTGCACCATGGAGGTCATGGTCATTGAACCCCAGGGGTCGTTTCCATGTTGTGTGCAGGATGGTATGCCAACACACCTGGGTGTCAGGCAAGTGGAGAAAACCTGTGATAAACGACCAGGTGGCCACAAAAGTGTCAGACAGAGTGTCAGACGTCACCCTACCCAGTTCAAGGAGTGATATCCAACAACATTGCCGAGGCCGTGCCACCCGGAGAAGTGATATGATGGTAAAGTCTGCTGCACCTAGGGGATGCCCTGAGAGAAGATGCTGATGGCACATCGGGATTGTCTGGCTAACTACATTGGTGCTGGTTGCTCCATTGAGGAGGGATGACCAGTGTTGAGGAGGGAGCAGTGTGACCTTGGATATGGGGAGTGGCTGTGTGTGTATGTGACCATAATAATGGTACTAAAACACAAAAGAAAGGTCTGAGACTATAGGTTGTTGTTGTTGTAGTGTTTAACGCCCGCTTTTACTACTACGGCACTGCAGGCAGTGACACTGATGATACATGGAATGAAGATGGAGCACTGGTGGAATGAGATGGCGGAGGAAACCGGAGCACCCGGAGAAAACCCGTCCTGATGCCGCTTCGTCCACCACGAATACCACATGCGGGTCCCTGGGATCGAACCTGGGCCACCTAGGTGGTAGGCGAGCACACTAACCGCTCGGCCACAGTGCTACCTGAGACTACAGGGCAACTAGCGAATGTGTGTATGTGATTAAACAGCGATAACACCAGCAAGGTCTAGAAACTTCTTGCTAATTCTGCTGAATCATTGCACACCTGAAAGAACTCAAAGAAGGTCACTTGACACAGGCTCCAGTATAAATAAGACAGACACAGCAGAGCAGTTTGGCATCAGTTTAGAGTTAGTCAGTAGTATTTAGTTGGTGTTAGAGTTGCAGTCATGAGCTTAGTTGTGTAAGTCATCATGTACAGTTGATTTTTAGTTATGAGAGTGAGTCGGCCAGTCTCAGTGAGTACGCATATGTCATCAAGTGATTGTATCATAATAGTCAAGATATAAGGGACAGAGAAACTGGAGAAAGGCATTGAAAGATTACACTGGTCAACAAAATTTAAGTTGTTTAATGTTAAAAGAAGTATAAAGGGCGATTCTTACTGAATTTTTGTGTGCTGATTACAAATCTTTTTGCAGAACTTTTCCATCACCCATAGTTTTTGAGTAATTGCATTAACAAGATTTGTTGTAATTATACAGTTAATATGTGTAATACCTTAGCTTGAGTACCTTTTACATACCTAAAATGTATGTGAATTAACTTTTAACTGTACTTTCCTTGAGGGACATCTCTCTTGAGTGTCCACCAGTAGTCTGCCGACATATTTGGAGTTCATTTTCCCTGGTAGCATCTTTCCATTTCAGCATGTCCTGATGGAAATGCTCGCCATGTTCGTCGCTGACAGCGCCGAGGTTCTCAGAAAAGAAGTCAACATGGGAGTCCAACATGTGTATTTTCAAGGACATATTACATCCCATGGCCTTGTAGATCTCAATCAGCTCACATACAAGTTCTGCGTAATGTTCAGATCTGTGGTTTCCAAGAAAGTTTATGACAATGTTTTTGAAAGAGAACCATGCAGCTCATTCTTGCATATTTAAAAGGCTTTCAAACTGCGAATCGTTCATAAGTTGTCTAATTTGAGGGCCAACAAATATTCCCTCTTTTATTTTTGCTTCACTGATCTTAACTTAGTTTTCAGGAACAGAATTGCACTCCCATCACGATCGATTGCTTTCACAAAGTTCTTAAACAAACCTAGTTTGATGTGTAATGGAGGTAATAAGATTTTGTCAGCACTTACAAGTGGTTGGTGAACAAACTTTGCCTCTCCTGGGTTGAATGACTCTCTCTTTGGCCAAAATTTTTTAACATAATGATTGCTTTTGTCTCTACTATCCCACATGCACAAGAAACAGCAAAATTTTGTATAACTAAGTTGTAATCCAAGTGAGATAGCTATCACTTTAAAATCTGCACATATCTGCCATGTGTAGTCATCATCAGGCACGGCTCGTCAATATGTGCTACAGTGCCACAGCACAATGATTATTTTGCAGAAAATAGTTTCTTCTTTGTGTTAAACATATACTCAATTATTATTGCACATTTTCTTTCACTTTCACTACTTTATATGCCGCGCGCTAGTGTTCTTTGCTCATTGTGTGCAAAGATGATGCACGCCTCACATACACGGGATAGGTGATGCGTTGGGTGCTACAAAATTCTTCAGTCCTTTGCAGGGAATGTAGACCAATCCACGCATGCGAAACATAGGTGTACGATTTTGAAATCTGTTCTCCTATTGGTTGAATTTACCTAGCGTTGTGCTCTCATGAAGTGGAGCACAAGAATTCATGCTGCTTCTGTACCAAGTCGCTAGATAGCAGGATTGCAATGTCATCTAACGACTTTGCTTGCTGTTATGCAACTTCTGCCATCTATGTGGTGTTGAGACAACTATCTGTTGCCGGTGATAGACCTTGCACGCAACAGAGAGAATAAAACTCTCGGAAGTTGGACATGTGGAGCAATTACTGTTGGCACTACTTATTTTTGACAGCAACAAATAACCGCGAAATACTCCATAAACTCAGGTTATGAACGTCAGTTTCGTGTGCTGAGCAATATCTGTGTTGTGTACGCTAAAATGAATTCTGTGGACAGCCTAATAAATTATCATTTCTCTAGGAGGACTCTAGAAGAAAAAGTTCAAGTGAAGCAGTTATAGGGAGGCAAACACCAAATTTAAACATCACGCAACCTGCAAAAGGAGGGAGAAATAATTCTTACACCAGGCGATTTAACCTCTAAATTTATGAGCATGCATGGATATGTGGATGTCAGGAAAGAAATGCTCTTTTCTGTTTTCCATGTTTGCTTTTTGGGAACAGTGATTCGTGGAGTACGACGGGAGTGACAGACCTAGGACATATTAATGTTCTTATTAACAAACACAAACAAAATGTAAAACATTTAAACAATGTACTAGATTTAAGTGCTTTAGGTAGTACAAATATTGTGACTCAGTTAAGCCGTGCTTATCAAGAGGCGAAGCTGAAGCATAATCTACAAGTAGAGAAAAACAGGTACGTGTTGTCCCGCATAATTGACTGTATAAAGTTTTGTGGTGCATTTGAGCTTGCTTTGAGAGGACATGATGAGACTGAATCTTCTGAAAATCCTGGCACGTTTTTAGGACTTATAGATTTAGTAAGTAACATTGATAGTGCTGTGAAGGAACATATGGACTCAAACCATATATTCAAAGGAACCTCTAAAACCATCCAAAACGAACTCTTAGATTGTATGTTAGAAGTCTGTCGTGAGGTGATTCTGGAGGAAATGCAAGAAGCTGATTTTGTGGCTGTTATGGCAGATGAAACCACAGATGTTTCGCATCAGAACCAGCTTGTATTAGTATTTAGATATGAGAAAACGGGTGTTCCATATGAGAGATTTTGGGGTTTTTTGCAATCAGAGGGACAAAACGCAGAAGCAATTTCTGAAAGCATATTAAAAGCGCTTAATGAACTATTCAGAGATAAACGTCATAAACTTATTGCCCAAACTTACGATGGAGCTTCAGTAATGAGTGGTGCAGTTGGTGGAGTACAAGCCAAAGTACAATCTCAGTTTCCAAATGCGCAGTATATTCACTGCTATGCGCATCAACTGAACTTAGTGATGGAACATGCAGCTTCGCAGAATAAGTCTGCCAGAATATTTTTTCTTAATCTCTCTGCTTTTCCTGCCTTTTTCTCGAGATCCCCACAGCGCTTGGCAGCTCTGGATTCTGCGGTGGCTAGAAGAGTTCCTGGTGGTTCTGCAACTAGGTGGAATTTTAGATCCAGAACTGTTAATGTCATTTATGAAAATCAGGAAGAATTGCTGCAGTGCTTTTCGGAGTTGGAAAATTCTGCCCATGATAAGACTTGTCTGGAAGCAAATGGGCTTTGGCATTATTTAGAAGACAGCAAATTCCTTTCATGGTTGAAATTCTTTCACCGAGTAATGCCTCATGTTGATGTACTTTATAACCAACTGCAATCAAGATCAATTGAGGCTGTTAAAGTACAAAATGCTGTGTCTTCATTCATTCAGTGCATCTGTGACATTCGAGAGGCAGCCGATGATATATTTGTAATTCCATCTGAATCAATGAGCAAACGCCAGAAGGTAGAATGTCTAAAAATAGAAGCCAAAGAAGTGTGTGACTGCATTATCGAGGAAGCTAGATGTCGTTTTCAGTCGCTTAGTCATCTAGATGCAGCAAAGTTGTTAAACTCTAAATTCTTTGGCAGCTTTTTAAGTCAGTTTCCTGAGGATGAACTTCAAACTGCTGTGACTACGTACACAACACTGAACAAGAAAATGCTAAAGACACAACTTAGCGTTCTGTATGCAAGACCTGACTTTAGAAACGTTGACGGGGCTGTGCAACTAATGCAATACATAATTTCTAACAGTCTGCAAGATTCGTTTTCTGAAGTTACAACTTTACTAAAAATTTTGATCACAACGCCAATGACCACTTCTGAGCCAGAAAGATGCTTTTCATGCTTAAAAGGCGTAAAAACGTTGCCACAGGATCGTCTTACTGCTCTGGCAATGCTGTACATGGAGAAAAGTATCGCTTCTAACATGGAGGGGTTTAATACCAGGGTGATCGATAAGTTCTGCAGCCGGAAGGAGCGCCGTATGGACTTTATATTTCGCCATTAGGTAAGACTAATTATATAAAATGTGTAATCATTGTGCGGTACTGTAGCACACACCTTATTTTGTTCACCAGCCGCCACTGGTCATCATATCGGATACTGCATAGCAAGAGTTGCATGTTCACTTAACTCTCCTTCATACCAACTGCATGGACTATAGGAATGGATGGAAACTTGTTTCCATTATGTAGCAAGACTCCTTTCAAGCTTGTTTTTGAAGAGTCAATGAACAAGCGCCAATCTTCAGGCTTATATTGAACACCCAGGGATTCCGTCAAAGAATCGACATTATTACAGAACACTAAGTCCTCCGGTTTAGAAAATAAGTGCTCCAATTCCTTTTGGCGTTGATGGAAAGAAGTTATTTTGGTGCCATCCTGCAGGAGATGCCAGCCTTTCAATCTTGAAGTAAGTAACTCGGCTTTACTTTTGGATAACCCGATATCACAAAACAAATCATTTAGATCCTCCTTGGTTAATAAGTGTGACTCGTTTACGGTAACTCCTTTCATAAAACCTGGGTCACTTTGTTGTAATTCACTAATGTCATTAACACTTTCAAAATCTTCAGTCACATTACTGCCGTCTAGTGGAGTTGGTATGGGAAGGCCTAGTCCATGAGGCACTGGTCGAATTGCTTATTCCAAAGATGGATATTTAACAGTGTGTTTGGATTTGGAACTTATTCCAGATATATTTGTCAAGCAGAAGTAGCAGTCTATTATATGATACTTAGGTTCCCGCCATATCATAGGGACTGCAAAAGGCATATGACGGTTCCCTTTTAACCAGCAGGTTAATAGTGTTGTACATTTGGCACAACAGATTTCTGAAGCCCAAAGCTTATTCTCATCAATTTTATTGTCAAAATAACACTCATAAGCTCTTTTAATTCGAGAAGTCAAATTTCGCCTCTGTGCTTTTAAAGTGAGCTCACCACAAATGTTGTTGTTGTTGTTGTTGTTGTTGTTGTTGTTGTTGTTGTTGTTAGCTAATGCTGGATTTCTGACAATGAAGTCATTAATCCTCTTGCTCTCCAATATTTTTCACTGATGATTTTGAAGAGAGCAATAGCAGTAATAGTAACCACTTTTTAGAGAGCACCATATTTTTATGTTTTGGCGGTCACATCGCTCTCTCACAACCCCCAGAATGTCTGGAGGACCACACCTGTCGTTGGTTTACGGGTCTCACCGACCTGACTGGGAGAGTTATCAAAATAAATTCACCGACCATATCCTCTGATTACCAATCAGAGGACGTATTACATGCCATGACAGGTCAGCATGTTAGGGGTTAAGATTTTATAGAGAAATTAGAGAAATGGAGAGGTTGGAAAAATAGACTCCCTAACCCTCGGGAACCTTAATAGCATCGGGGTCGGAAGAGAACAAGAGATGACCAAGGTAAGGTCAGGTAGAAAAGTTACAGTGAGGAGCAAAACACCAGTAAGTGGAAGTAATGTTCTGCTCAGCTTGGGTACCTTGTGGTCGCTATTCACATATCCCCTAGACGGAGATAAGATGAATTAAAATATAGTCGTTAGTAGTTTGAAACATATTCAAACATTCATTGTTGAAACAAAAACAAAAGTGATTTCTGAAAGGCAGGATGTGATTTATTTTTCAGCTATTGATTACCATATAGGCCTATATTGAAAGTGTAATTGAATTCTATTAATAGCGATAAACATATACCATATTTGATTTTCAACAAGGCATTGTTGTTCATGCAAGCGGTTAAATGTAATAATTTCCTCCGTGCCTCTTCTACAATAAAATTACGCAGCTGCAGTCTTTTCTTTTCTTTCTTTTATTCTCGCCACAAGTCCGCGACAATGCGATAAAACAACAATATTCGACATCCAAGAGTTGAACAAGATCAAACTGCAGATAAGGTTTGCCAACAGTTTCTTAGAAATAAATTTTGCAGTAACAGAAGGCAACAGAAAGAGAAATTGCCGCCCTAGGCAACTGCCTAGGCTGTAGCGAACATCTGCACAAACACCCCATTAGTTATTCCATACCCACTCGAAGCTTTTCATTTTTACATGACCCCTAATTTTTTTGCAGAGCTTCATCATAGCATTTCAGAAAGGTTTTCTCAAGGTAATACTTCAGAATGCTAGAGGAAACACTCGCGTGGATACTGAATCTCCGATACTTTATCGCAAGAGTTGTCTAGCAGTAGAAACATTGTATGAAACAGTACATATAGCCGATGAGGGATAACCAGGGTATCAGCAAGTTGATGTTATGATAGTCTATTCTATTTACTGCAAATATAAGCCTGCCATTCGTCCCGTAAAAAAAGGGACGGTCCCCTTTTTTACTTTCTCTACTACGTATAAGTTGTCGACGGGCCCGTAAACCCCACTACTCACTCACTCTACTACGTATAGTATAGAGGAAGCATTGTATTCCACATAAAAATTCGATGGCGAGATTTCACCGGAAATATGTTTTGAGACCTCCTATTAAAAAAAAAAAAAAAAACCGAACATTTTTAGAAAAAGGTGTGTGAGTGTGTGTGTGGGTGGGTGTGGGTGGGGGTGTGGGTGTGGGTGTGTGTGTGCGTGCGTGCGTGTGTGTGTTGGACAGGGTAACTCAAAAACGAAAATCGGTTAAAAATCAAAGTTGGTATTTAAGTTTAATGTCTTTAAAGGATGAGATACGAAGATTTTGAAGAAAATTCCTCCACGCTAAATTACCTTTATATGGAAAAGTTTTCGAAAATTTTGATTTTCTTGAAAATGGCTCTTAACGATTTCGATTAAAATGCCATCTGTTTGAGATATTTTTATGGCAAATGAAATGTATAACTTGAATTTTCTGGCTATAGTCCCTGTGTTCGTATTTACTCTGGTTGAATTTTGCATAACTGGTAAACCCTAAGGGATAGACCAAATCTTACTTTAAAAAAATGTAGATCTCGCTAATACACTCAATTTATGTACAAATACATTTTATTGTAGAGTGAATCATTTCGGATATAGTCCTTGTAATTTGTGTGAGCTTTGGAGAATTTAGACTTATGTCAAATGGAACATCATTATTCATTTTTTATATGTTAACCGTGCAAAGAGAACGGAACTTGAAAGCTTTAAAAGATTTGACTGTCGCTCAAAGCCTACTGTATTCTAATATTCCCCTTGCACCTACAGGGAGATACCTAATAAGATAATCGGTGCAAATGTTTATCTCAACACGAAGAAGGAACATCTCAACTAACACGAACACAGGAATAAGAGTTTGTAAGAATACTTAACACAAGAGTAGAGAAAGTCATGTGAGTGCAACACATCAGATTTTTACTTCTCTGTCTCGCGTATCGAGAATTTTTGTTGGAACGCGAATAGGTCCCGTATTGACACGGTCTTCCTAAATTAGGAAGAGTAGGCGCTTAGCTCACTTATTGTCATTGTTTGTGAACAGTGAAGACGGATGAAGTTTGGCTAGTCTATAGGAATTTTCACGTTATGAAGGCACAACGGGCTCTTATGGACCATGCTATTCTTATGGAAGATTCACGTGCGCTGTTGCCAAATGTGCGTTTTCAAATGCGACTAAGATAAAGTATGAACATGCATTTCGGTGTGAAAAGTGTCGAAGAATACTATGGCATGCACGATAAACCTTTTATATAATTGTATAGTTTTTAAAATAATAAAATCTAAAATTTTGTTGAAAGCAGATTTTTTAACATTTTTCTCGCTCCGAACGTCAAAACATGGTTTCAAATCGAAATAATTGCAATGAAAAAATCTGGAATATTCGCTTGCTTTTATAGGTCACGTTGGTATTTAGATTATATCAACATGTCTAAATATATTTTTTTAAATAAATAAAGTTTAAAACAAAGTGCTAAGATTCTTCATTTATACAGTGGAAAATGTCGTCGCTGGCTAATTCTCGTTCTGTAAGTCCACGTAAAAACTTCCAGCGACAAAGTTGTCAAGGAAATAACGAAATTATTTTTTATACACATATAGAACGTCTCCAGTACCGAAGTGTCCACGAATCACCATTTAAAGGCACATGTTTGCGGCGCGCCGGACGAAAGTCAGCCCTCGTGTGTTGGAGATTATGAAAACCAGATGTGGTATGGCAGTTGAAGGGCCGATAAGGCATTGTACTTCAGCGCAGGTTTTCAATAGGTTTTGGGAATCTGAGGCGTGAGCGAGTTTTACAAGCTCTCTGTTAATTATGTGCATTGCAGTTAAGTGATCAGTGCGGAATGGATCGCAGAAAAAAAAGGGCGAAATTATTAAAAGTGGCGAGTGGAAAACAATTCTTAGAGTATATGATTATTGAAAGAAAAAGAACCCCGGACACAGTGACTCGTTTATTGTTAGTGAGCTTCATAAGGCGACTGGTGTAAGTAGGCCTACATTTTTTATATTAAGAAAAGAATGTAAAGAGGGTCCCATCACTACACCGTGGCATACATGCAAAACCAGCAGAAGATAAAGTATGATCACTTTGAACGCAGATATGGCACAAATTTCCTAAATTTCTATTTTAAAGTACTCCCCCCTACAATTCAGACCGTGTTGAAAAAAGTCAATGAGGATGAGGACTTGCCAAATTTTAAATATTCAACCTATTATAGCTTAGGGAGGAAATGGGATTTCATTTTGAAAAGAGAGGAAATAAATCGTTTATGGTTGAGACAAATTATATTATTGTGCGGCGACATTCCTGTTTACGGAAAATAAAACAATTCAGCAAAGAGGTAAGGAAAATCGTGTACCTTGATGAAAGTTGGGTAAATATAGGGCACACAGTATCAAAAGTTTGGAAGGATAGGAAGCGCTTTTGGCCGGGTTATCCACTGGTCTTAAATCATCTACTGCTCGCGGACCACGAATTGTAATATTGCATGTGGATGGTACGATTTGTACAGGGTGCAAAACTTGTTTTCTTGAAAAAAGGTTCTGGTGATTATCATGATGAAATGGACAGCGATAGATTTGAACAGTGATTCAGGAATCAACTAGCAAAACCACGGTAATCGCTGCGGCGCAACATACGTGGCAACGCCGCGCTGATTCTCCATAAGAGCCATTGTGCCTTCATAACGTGAAAACTCCTATAGTGTTGGCAGTTTATGTGCTGTGTTGTTATTTGCGTGAACTTCAACTATTATGCCAAAACAGAAATGCCCGTTCTGTCCAATTTAAAGGAAAATAACCTTTCCTCGAAGAGACAAAGCTTAATTATAAAGTTCACTGTAAAGTTTGCAATGCGAAATTTTCGACTGCACATGGTGGGAACTCTTGATAAATCAAAGAACTGGCTTCTACTGCTGTTGCAACATCTAAAATAAATTCACTCAGGTGTAAAATACAAACAAAACTGGTAATATGAAGGATCTGTAAATGCGATTCCCTTAGGGTATTAATAAACATTGTTCTGATGCAAAGTGTATTTATTCAATGTCATGTTTCCTTCATTCTAATGTTACGCTAATACGACTTTCAGAAAGTACTGATGAACTGATCACCTTTTCAGGCGTCCCGTATTTTAAAGGGAAAAATGATAGGCTTACTTAAGTACCATGATACGGTGCACATCCTCTGATGCATCTGGTGCAATGCAAGTAATTGGTAAGCATATCCTATATATTTATAATAGAGTACATTCAAAATTGTTGTGTTCTGGCTGTTAAAACTTAATTGTAAACTTCTAACGAGGGCGTGTTATTTCGCTGTTGAAAACGTTCAGCGTACCAAACAAATTAACGCCATAAACGTGAACAAATCAATTGTGTACAGCACAAGAGCGGATCCAGAGGGGGAGGGGACCATCCCCTTTTCACCAAGCAAACAAAGTTTCAAAAAAAAAAAAAAAAAAAAAAAACTGGTGCATGATATTACTATAGTAAATGTAGTACAAGGGCTTTGAATGTCCTTTTAGATATTTTTGCAATTTATGAAATCACATCAGATGGTACTTTACAATCCCATGACTGTCAGAAATCCCTGGGCTTCTCAACGGTAAAACAATTATCAGAATCAGTTGCCTGGTCTTTGAGATTGCCCTGTAAGATTTGAGATTTCCCTACTCAGGACAGGTAACATTGCGTTTATTTTATCCGTGGCCAAAAGAGGAACCGCGCCGTGTTGTGAGTGATGACTAAGTTGTTAGTCAACTGTTATCTGAGGTGTGCCGGATGTGTGCCAGTCATATACTCAGAAGAATGCCTTTGTCCTTGAACGTGTAATCGCGGTGTGAAATGGGGAGCTTCTTCGTATATATACGATGTAAATAGAGTAACACAGCAGTCCAGAATTACTGTCTGTAATGCAGGTTAACTGTAAGCAGTGCCAGTATTGCTACAATTATGGCGTCTTGAGTCTTCAATAAACTAATTCATTAGTAATATTATTGAAAGTATGATCCTTATTGCTTTGTTTGATGCGGTAACGTAATGTATTAATGTCCGAGAAAGAAAGGATAAGTTGCTTTTGAGGCAGAGTGGAAAACGTCAGCGCCAGAGGAATAAACAACAGCGTGTCATCTCAGGTCCACTTGTGTCAACCACAAGGTCATAGCTAAACTCCCGAGTCAAATACAGTAGTATGTTGTTAACACAAAGTCAAGGACGAATTTAAGAGGGTGGGGACTCTCGAAATATCCTGACGCCTTCAATAAGAAAATCAAGACAGTATTGTTCTGAAGCACTCCTTAGTACCTAATGGAAATATGCTAAATAATCTTTAGATACACCAAATAGTATAATCGCTCATATTTTCCTTTCTAACCATTGCTAAATAATGCGTTGACGATGCATTAGAGCCACGTAAGACAACGAATAGCGGTGATCTTTAATCTAATTCTTAAAGTTGTTAAAAAAAGGTATAGAAATGGTGGCTCGATGACATTTGCATTGTATAGATCGTGAACAATGAACACGCTTTCCAGTTTCACATAAAGGGACGATTCTACCGTTCCCTGTGGTGAAAGTTTGCTGTATGTATTTTATATTTTCCTTTCTTTCAGAAACATGTGAACAAAGCTGCAAGTTCGGCCACAGTGCCATAAATGTGTCAAGTTAACCCAACACTAAAATTAGAGACGCCGAAGTGGAAACCAACCAGCTCCTAAAGTGAACATGGCTCAAAACAGTCACAAATGTCATAAATGTGTCAAGTTACATCAAGGCTAGAATCAAAGAGGCCGAAATGGATACTTGCAGAGCGACCTCTACTTTACTGTGTGTGTATAGCATGACCAAACTGCTTCCTCTAAGGCAGTGGTTCCAAAGTCCGAGACCCACCTTAAAGAATATTAAACTGGTGAAAATCGGTAAAACGAGAAAAATAGGCATTGAAATTTAATGTATACAAATTATTTTCTCTTAAAACGGCTATTATACTTTTTAAAAGTGCCACTGAATTAAAAAAATCACATACTGAAAATAAACTCTTCATGGGCGTCGCGAAGGGGGGGAGGGTAAGGACAGGCGGCCCCCCCTCCCCCCCCCCGGAATTTAATGAATTTAGTGTGCTGTCAATTATTAAGTATTAGACTATTGTTTTAATTGTGATGCAAGTGACATTTTTTCATCATTGGCAAACCGATTTCATTTTTGGAATAGTAGTCAGTGCAAGTCCGAAATTTTATATATTTCGCCACCAGCTTTGAGTTAGATGAAATTTATGGAAAAAATTACGCATAACCATTCCACCCCACCTGCTGGCTAATTAGACCGGTTCCACGGGAGCCTTCAGGGTTGTGACCTGCTAAGCTACCTGAATACGGGAGGCTTCGGTCCTGCGCACGGTTCACCTGATCCTTATTGCTTAAATGAACCTTAGACCTCAGCAGCAGTCCATTCCAAAAGCATGCACTGCTAAGGTCTATTTGCCCATGAAGGCAGGCCAAATGGTCGACGGTAATGCCGACATTGTTGCTTTCAGAGTATGAGGTGTTGTCTATCACCACAAATGTAACAAATTTGTTTTTATGATTTACACACTTGCGAGACATTATCCTCCTAATTCCCAATGCTTAAGAAAACACACTATTAGAAACACTACACTTGTTAATTTACAACTGAGAACACACAGGATTAGCTGATACTCCTTTGGCAACTATGCAGGACAGTTTGTATCTGCAACAAACCTTCCTTGTCTGCTGTTGGAGTAAACATTCACCTGGATGGTAAAAAAATAGTTTTGGAGAGGCTCATTGTTGGACTTTGTCATTCCTGAAGTCACAGACAACAATCACCTAAAGCAAATATGTCATTTGTTGTTGTATTTGTTGGTCTAATTAGATAAAAATACTTTCTTTTAATCAGCACATTTATACCGCCCTATGCTAATAATCATGATAAGTTTTTTTAATATTGCAAAAAATTGGTGGGTGATGGAGCATTTCTAACTTGATTTTTGGATTCGGCACATACAAATGCATAAGAATCAGCAGATATTATTTATTTAACATTTTCATTGTAGACCAGTGTTATCTGAAGAATAATTCTGAATTGCAATAATAAAGAAGACTATAAACTGTGTTAACAATGAGAAGGAAATTGTGCATTTATAGTCAAATTTAGAGGACAATAAAGCAATAGAAAAGTAACAGGAAATTGCATTTTGAGATTTTATTATGCAACTTGTTGAAATTGACATAAAATAACATAACTTACTGAAATTTAAAAACCTGACTTCATAACTATAAAAAATGTGCTTTCCAAGAAGTACTTTCAAATGCTAACTAAAACTTAAATTTCTTAAAAACCGTCCCACTGAAATTTAGCATAGTTACCATTTTTGCTTACTTTCTTTTCGTGATATAAATATTATTGCAAGTGAGAAATTTTGTTGATATTTCCCTTTAACATAAAGTGAATGGAACAGAAATAGTATCTTTGTAGATGTAAAATAAAGAACATTTAATTACAGCCTTACAAAACATAAGTGAAGAATATGTTATCTGCTTATTATGGCAGGTATAAATTTGAGTTTTAACATAGAATTTAATTCAACTTTTTTATTTTAACACCTACCTTGCAGTTCTGTAGAAGAATATTGCAACAACAACAATAAAAAGTGTTCCAGTTACCACAGTGACCAAAATTAATACCATTTGTAATGTTTTTTGTTCAGAAGTGTCAGAAGGTGCAGCTTTTAACTCAATCAGGTTCAAGGCTTCTGAACTCAATTTTGTCTTCAGTTTATAGAATACTGTTTGTATGCTTAACATTCTGGTAATCAAAAGAACAAGAAACAAACAACAATAAATTAACATCAGAAGCTATATTATATACCAAACAGCTTATTTCACAGAGAAAGAGAGAGTGTGCACATGCATGCATGCTTGCATGCGTGAGTGTATGCATGCATGTGTAAATGCACCCATATTGTATTACGCTGTTTAAACCAACTAATTTATCAGAGTAAATGAGTAAATCAGAGTTGAATTCTGGGATGTATACTTAAAATTATAATTGGTGGAAGCAAGAACTGGGGATCATTTTTGCAAAACTTGTTTTATGGAAAAAAACTAAATTTTGCAGGAATCAATTTTTCTAAATTAACAAGCGAGTTCAGAAGGAAAAACTGTTTACAATCAGCAAGATTTGTACAGTTTTGAACATGTTGTAGGGTAGTCTTTGTACAAACATAACATTTTAGATGGTTTATCAACTGCTTTATTTTTAAAACTTGCATTATGCTCAGACTAGATCACTAGATCAGTGATAGCTGAATATTAAATGCCTGTTTTTTACATTAGACTTTTAAACCAATATTTCTTTTTCTCTTCTACACAACTTCAGGGTTCTCTTCATTCTCATTAATTCTCTGTGAGCTGTCATGATCTTCATTATCCTCATCAATTGCAGAGAGTTTATTATAGAAACTTGCAGTATCCTTAGGAATGGTAAAGAAAAACATTAGCTCCTTTACATCCTTCTTCTCTGCACTCACATGATTTTCCTTGGGAATAATGGCAACACATTTCATGGCTTTAAAGAAGGAATGTTCTTCTTCAAAACATCAAACATTTTTCTGATCCAGAGAAATATCTCGTTTTAACAATACATTGAATCTTACTATTGTTTTGGCTGTAAGTTATTGCTGGTACATCCATTATTTTGAAAGGCAAGGTAGCCTTTAGGATTTCTTTAGAAATCTGTTTGAAGCCATAGGAAAACCAGTCTTTTTGCCACACTAGCACCTTTCCAAACTTCACTAGAATATTCCTGTACTCACAGAGTGATATGATCCCTTCTTACTTCCGATGTTCTTTCTCTACTGTGCTAAATACACAATTTGGAGGCATGAAACTATGTCTGCAAATGGGAAAATAGTGAGTAAGTTCAGACAATGCTTTAGTGCATTCCATAAAATGTACCAGTATACGGAGCATTATAGAATTCTTGTTCTGGCAGGTGCATAATTCTGAAAAAAAAAGGCTCAAGTTTCAATACTCTCTTATGAAGATTTCTAGTCCCTTCTGCCATATAATGTGTATCATAGTGCAACATTAACAGTGCAGATATGATTTCATTTGCAACTTTTCCAACTTCTGTTTCACACCAAGTATGGTAAAATACATTATCAGTATCTTGTTTTGGTTCATGTATCACCACAGTCAGGTTATAGAACCATACCTGTCAGTGTAAAACACTTCACCAATAGAAAGCTTTGGCAGAGGTTGATATGTTGCATGTTTAAGGCAATTTTTACAGCGTCTTCAGAGAAAGTCTTCTTTGCATAGGCTTTATGCAAGCACAGTTTAGTTTTACACACCTCCTGGCATTCTTTGGTTTCTGTAACCTTTATTTTTAGTTCAGGCTCCTTATACATTGAGCAGGTATCACTGTGAGGGTTACCAAAACTGACATTCAAATTCTTATAGGACACTGTTTGAATTTTGGAAGAGAGCATCTTTCATTGCCTGCTTGTCTTTGTTCTTCGCAAATATTTTCTAATATTATATTTACTTCTAATATTGGAGAAAATATATACTACTTGGCTTCTCCCTGTTGTAATGGCACACTCTACACTTATACTTCTTAATGTGCTCTTTCACTTTTTGAATCATAACGATGTCAGCTTGAATTGCTCTTGTGCCACCTCCTCATTCTTGTGGTACAGTCCCATGCTGCAAGTGTTGAGCAATCTGAGCTAAGCCATCCTGTGATACACCTATTATTTTCTAAACTGTAGCAGCACAAACTGGTACTAGGGATCATCTTGAAGTTTTATCTTATACTCGATGGACATTGATTTTGAGGCTTAGCTTGTGTGGGATCTACAACATATTTAGCTGGTGCTGAGACATCCATATATGTTGGAAGGAATGCATCTTGTTTGCTCTTTTCTCCTCTCGAATATAGCAGGTTATTGAAGCATGTTAGGTTAACATATGCAAGTTTACCTGCATGGCAGTCTTTTCTTCCATTGTTGGTTACCTCACTCCTTTCTCTACAATGGCAGTCAATATCAGGTGCAGCATTTTGGTTTAAATATCATGATGATTTTGTTAGGGAGATGTTTAATTACTTTGTTTTTCTTGTTTTACACCCACCAAGTGTTTCACACACAGGAATATTTTATTTGCTGTCACTTTCCATAATCACAATTTAACAAAGGTCTAGTCTTCTACATTTAGCTTCCACAAATTGGCAATAACTGGCAACATAACAACTATCATCAACAAATGCAGTACAATAATATGCCCTACAATTTACTGTTAAGCAAAACAATTACTCCAGAAGTGCAATAACACAATCAGAAAAATACTTGTTCTGACGTCTATCATCACTAAACAAATTATCAGAAAACACAGCAACACCTATAACATCTTTGAAAAAACTTAGTAGCATAAAACAGCTTTTGAAAAGACTGCTACATATGTATGAAGCATGTTTTGTAAAAACAGGCTCTACTCTCTGTGCTATAACTTCAAAAGAAAGCAAGTTTTGTTAAATCTGTCTTCATAGGCTTGTAGAGGATGCTGAACAGTATGTGTTAAAAAAAATAAAACAATTTTTAAAAAGGGTCCACAAAACAAGTTTTGCAAAAACAGTCCTCAATTATAAAACAAGGTTTTAGTTCAAAGGACCCACATAATAATAAAATATATTTGTATAAGTAAAATTCAAGAGCTTTTACCCTAAATCACAATTTACCCATTGATTTATTGATTGATACACACTGGATAGGATTCCATACTTATCACACAGATTCAGATATTGCATGTCTGACCTTTGGTGGAAGGGATGAGATGATAGTACCCAATGATTGGCCAGATACCCACAAGAAGATCCCCACTGAGGGTGGGTCCCTACAGGTTTAAAAGTACTAATAGTTCTTCATCTTAAGGCAAGGTTTGCACATGGCTCCCACCATCCAGGTTTCAACTGGTGGCTCCCCTAGGATAGATGACTGCAATGCCACCTTGGCACCGAGAACTGCATTTACTGAGTGCATTCAGCATCCATGGAGATGATGACCAAGTAGTTGAGCACCCTTAAACCAAAATCAAATTAAAATTCAACCCACGGAGATGCACCACCCTCACAATGGAGCCAACACACATGAAATGAAAGGAAATGAAATGAAATGAGAAATAAAATGAAAAATGAAATGAAAAATGAAATGAAAAATGAAATGAAAAATGAAATGAAGTGAAGGGACAGCAAATTCAGGGGCTATAGTTATGCTTCCAAGTACTCCCCTGATGACCTGGGAAAACCCCCAAAAAACCCATGGGTCATGAAGATCAGCCACGGAGATTGAACCCACGACCTCCCAAATGCGAGCCTCACACAATTCCATGGAGCCATCTTGTTCTTGATACTTATGTCCAATTCACTGAATCACATCTTAGAAGCAATGTAGAATTTTTTTTAGAATTTCTTAATGGCTTGTCTGCATATTTATCCAATTCATTCAGAGGAACTCCTTTTTCATAAATTCTCTGTTTCTCTTCAGTATTTTGTTATTCTTGCTGATAGTTTTATCCCATTGGTCAAGCAACTCTCTGATTTTGGGAATATCTGTAGTTGTGGGACAAAAGATGACACTTGTATAGTTTCTCATATTGCTGTGTTGTAGTGCTTAAATGGTTAAGACCATCAAATCCTGTTTTATTTCAAATGCTAGCCTGAGAAGAAAATAAGAAGTAAGGCCAACAGAAGAATTTTATTTTGTTTACACATCCAGTTAACCACCCAACAGTATTATGCAGTGCCAATGAGAAATGATGTGTGTATTCTCCAACCTGGAGTTATAGATTGTTGTTAAAATGGCAGTTCAGGATGTGATTTGCCACTGCTAATAACTGCCAATTTTTCACCAAAAGTAGGGTACAAAATGTTCTGTTTTTTAGATCTAATGTTTGCAATGTTGACTATATTTTCTCAGGTTTATATTGGTAAGAGAAGCATTACTTTATTTAAATCATTTTAAATAACATATTTAACATTGTTGAAGTTTACTAAACAATGTAAACAACAATAAAGTTCCTAATTTTGGTAAATGCACCTAATCTCATGTGCATATGGTCATCTATTACAAGGCTGACTTCCATGGGTATAGATTATGCAGGACTAGAGAAATGACATTTAAATATTAACAAATTGATATTTTTAAGATGCCTTCTCACAGGAAGCAGGTGTTTTCATAGCCTGGGCAAAAATATTGAATGTCTATTCAATCATAATTTATTAATTCAATCATAGCATGTTACATAAGTGACTAAAGGACTATAGAACTGATAGTAATGATCAGGCATAGGATTTTCCAAGCATTAAAGCCAAGACAAAGGGAAATTAGATTGATCCGTTACCAGAATTTATGCCATGATGTAGATCCCCCATCCCTAGTACAGTCTGCTGGCACATGCTGACCAATCATGATACTGCATTTTACCTGCCATCAATGACCCATGGTCACTGTTGTGTATGTTTTATGTGGTGATGATGGTTTGAGTGTAGCTAATTTGAAGCCAACTGCTTGAGAATCTCTATGCCATCGAGCAAGATGGCTTGGTGGTAATGTGTGAGGTTAGCATTCAGGAGATTATGGGTTCAATTTCCATGGCCGACCTTCCTGACCCATGGGTTTTTTCAGGGATTTCCCTGGGTTGCTAGAAAAATGCAGGGAAGGCTAATTACATCCCCTGCATTTCATGTCCTTTCATTTTGCTTCATTAACCATTTCATTCATCGTTCATCCTACTAGTTCTTTCAAGGTTGCAAGTGCCAGCAAAGGTGTTAGGTCCCACTTGGCAGTGATGATATGTGCAGAGGAATTCTTTCTGTCCCTCATGGTCAATGGGATCTAGGTAGAGGGGCAGCATATGGAGGCATTGGACACCACTGGGATACCCCTAAGATGGCCCTTGAAGATCTAAAGATTTTGAGATGTCATCAATCTTGGGAAGCCTCAGGATCTCTGCCAATGCCTATACTGTTAGTTTGGATCTTGCCACCCAGTAACTCCTCTCACTTCACCCTTTCTCCCAGGGGTGCTCTCTTGTGGGTATAGGTAAAATAAGCCTCAGGCTTCAGTGCAGAACCCTCTCCGTATCTCTCTTGTTCCTATTCCTCCTATCCTTATGCCTGGTTATAATCAATACTCTTGAACATACCTAACAAATTACAAGATAGTGTTTCTACGTGGATGTTCCATTTTGATGTAACTATATGCTTGGCATGTGCCATTGTGAACAGTGAGAGTCTCAATAAGAGAATAAATCTAAGACACATTAAAACCAATACCCTAAATCAATAAATGAGTTACCACTGGCAGTTATCCATCAGATTAGTATGTATTTTAGGATTTTTTTTAATCCTTTTCCATTTATTGTTCATTATAATAATAAACAAACCAAATTATCTATAAAAAGATTTATAATAAGCGTATACTTACAGTGTTATTTCAGAAGCTTTTACTGGTTCAGATGAATTTTCATTTATGAACAGCATAGTTATATCTGTCACATTTGCCAAAGGATTATTTGTGTCATCTCTAGCGTCCTTTATATTTTCAATGCTGCAGTTTTTACCAGTAACTTCTTTAAAAACACGTACAATCTGAAAAAGATTATTGCACACTTAAATGGATACCTCATCAACTGAATTGGAGATTCACAAAATTCTGTTATTACATTATTTCCTCTCAGGCATATGAACTAACATAACACCAAGTTGAAGTGAATTAATAACAACTTAATAATGACTTGCAAATGCTTTATTCAGTGAGTGAGTTGTGGTGTTAAAGGGCCCATCGACAACTAGGTCATTAGGACCCATGCTTTATTCAGTTTTAAGTATTTTCTTACATTCACTAGTGAAGTTAAGATAGGTCCTTACTCAGTGGTTATGTTTATACAGAAGTGCAGGCTATGAGTGATACAAAGCAGAAGTAGAAGTTGTGGATAAGGAGGGTAGTGCGGGTGACCAAGAGCAGTTCCCTTTCAGCCTCACTCCTCCCCTTCTTTTTTACCTTGTAGGTGGGATGACCCATGTCACTCAAGCATTGATGCCTGCCTATGTTTGCATATTATGCTCCTCAGGTAGATTCCTACATTCCATCAGTGAACCTTGATCTCCTTGTCCGGCTTACCAAGGATTTGATGGGATCTAGGTATATTGTCTCCATATGGATTCCCAGTTGGCATTAGGAGGCTGATTGCATTCCAGACCAGACCTCCCAATGGGTAAAAATCCCCATGCCAGTACCTTCACACCAGAGGCAGGCATGCTACCACTGTGCTACGGAGACAGTCACTCATCCCCTTACCCACAAATTCTACTTCCACTTTGTACCGCTCATAGCCGGTACTTTTGTAAGTAATGCATAAATAACCAACAATGGGTATCACACTCAGTTTTTATTTATTCTTTTCCTCTATTGTGGGTCTCTCTCTTAAAGACTAATCTACAAAGGAGCATTTAATGAAATTTACAATGACAAGTATTTTGTTTAAGAAAAGAGCATATGAGGCCAAAAGCTATGTAGTAAATAAATAACATGTTTTTTATGCAAGAGAAAAAAGAAAAGATAAATTTCATTTTAAGTGTGAATGTGATAAATTAGCACATGCAAGGCAGTAATTCAAATACTTCCTCTATCCCAAAATAATAGTCACGTTCCAGCAATGAGCTTTTATTGTAAAGAATGAGAACATAACAGCAATTGAAGCACTGCACAGTGATGTTTGATCTGACACAGATCATATAAACCGGTTTAGCACTATGGAACATAGGCATGACCTTGGTACGCTGTCGCATAAACAAGGATGTTCAGTTCAACGCAAGCTATCAGTGAATGCAGTGGTAGTTACATGAGTCTGATGCTTTGTGTGTACTTCAATAGAAGTAGAAGTAAATACGAAGCACGTATTGTTTGTATATTATACATGCTGTGGCAAAGTAACACTGAAGCAATGGGAAGAGCATTTACTTCATGTAAGTAATAAGGAGGTCTTATGAAGAATATTACAAAGAGGTGTAATAAAGGAAAATGCTATGAAATTTGCCATTTATAGACTGTCCATAGAGTGCATATGCAAACAAAGTTGTTGTTGTTAACTAATGCTGGATTTCTGACAATGAAGTCATTAATCCTCTTGCTCTCCAATATTTTTCACTGATGGGTGGGGCACTAGAAGTAGCCGGGCATATTTGAAGGTGGTCTCGATCCATTTTCTCTTGCAGATCACATAGAGGACAGAGTGGTGAAGAAAATATCCCAATTCTGTTTAAATGTTTTGCCAGACAATCATGTCCTGTAATCAACTTGAAGGTTGCAACTGCTGTTTTTCGAGGATACTCAGAAAGTACTGTTTGAATGTTTGGTAGTTCCCATCTTTTATTTTTTAATTTTTCATAGTAATATTTTGCAATAATTTTTTTGAATTCAGAGTTGACTGATCTTTTAGCTGCATAAAATGGTAGATTAACTATTAACAAAGTGAAAACTCCATAATGAATGACAACGTTGTTTGTATGTATCCTCTAGATTGAAAGAGAGTCAGCAAAAAGAAGAAATTCATAGATCAGGATAGACTTAAAAGCATTCTATTGCATCAAAGAAGGACCATCCAATCTGTGGCTATTGCTTTGGGTATGACAAAATCAACAGTGCATAGCAGAATCCAAGAAAAAGATGTGTGACAACATTCATCAGCACTAAATCCATCACTGAACTTAACAGGAAAACAGAAGCATTTGCAATTTTGTTTGTCAATGCTGTATCCAGCAATTTTGATATGTAGAGCAATACTTCAGGACATGTTCGATTGGATCCATATTGATGAAAAATTGTTTTACATGACTGCAGAAACAGGAAAATTTTACCTTACTGCAGGAGAATGCAGTCCATATTGAACCTGTCAGAATAAAAGTTTCATTATGAAGGTGGTGTTTCTAGCAGCATTGGCACCTTCCCTTCTTGATTCAATGCATAACCAGTACTTCAATGGTAAAATTGAGGTATTTCCATTCCTCAACCAGGAGCCAGCAAAATGCAGTAGCAAAAATAGGCCTATGGGGGAACTGATTACGAAAGCTATCCATTCTGTTACGCAAGGCAAATACAGAAAAGTGCTCATTGAGAAAGTTCTTCCTGCTGTCAAGTCAATATGGCCTTCATGGACAGCATCATAACCCATCTACATACAACAGGATAATGCAAAACTGCACATTGATCCTTCTGACCCTGAGTTTAAAGCTGCTGGTTCTAATACTGGTCTAACCATACAATTGTACTGTCAGCCTCCAAATAGCCCAGATATGAATGTCCTTGATCTCGGCTTCTTCCATGCCACACAATCTTTCCAGTATCAAGAGACACCATCCACACTAGATCAACCTGTTACTGCTGTTCAAAGAGCCTTCAAAGTCCTTCCTGCTGAGACACTGAACAATGTTTTCCTGACCCTGCAACAAGTTATAGTTGAACGCATGAAGGTTCATGGAAAGCACTGTTACTGCCTCACATGGGGAAACAGCAAATGCAACATCAGGAGTGTTCACCTCTAGTTCTACAGTATGATTCCGAGATTGTCTATCAGCTTGCGGTGCTTTACAAAGTGTTGAGTGACCAGGTGCAGTTGTGAGTGCTGTCAATAGCATCAGATTGTTGTGGTTTATTAGTGTTATAAGTATATTGCTTTCTGTATTGTTTGTTGCCAATAAATTACTTGCTAAAGAAATGTAACTATTATTTTGGGATAGAAGAAGTAATAACTAGTGGAAATAAAGCTTTTCCAGATAGTAATTTACAGCCCTATTACTTATGATAAACTAAAGTAAAATGTTATATGAAACTTTCTTCTTTTTGTGTTTTGCTTCCCTGCAGTTAAAAAAAATACAAAAGGATAAAATATGGAATTGTCAGATACAAAATACCAATGGTGATATGCAGAAACTTTACACATCTAATGCGTCAAACCTTGTTCCAGTGTGTAAGGTGGCAACTTGGTGCTTATGATGTCCTTTTGCTATAAATAATGCAATGAAAGGTGAAACACACACACACACACACACACACACACACATGCACACACACATGCACATGCACATGCATACATGCTCACTCTCTCTCTCATTTAAGGCCAAATCTGCACTTTTCAGAAAGCGATAAATGTGATTTATTCTTATTTTCTTTTCAATCAACTTACAAAAGATGATTCTGATGTTACGTAGGTAACATTGTTGTAAAATCTGAAAGTCACTGTGTCATCTGCTGTTATAATATAGACCTTGGCCATGGCCTCATTTGTTAAGTTTGCTGAAATAAACAAAAGTTTGTTATATTTATTTCCTGAAAACTGCTACAATTCAACTGTAAAATCCTGTAGAACTAATGAAGATGGAGAACCAATGATTATGACAAAATGACAGAAGTATGTAGTAAATAAGTACAAATTTTTGGCAAAAAATGCACCATCAAGCACCATGGAAACCCAGTTATTGTCTGGTTGATAATGGAGGAAAGTTACCTTCGAAACGCGTCCCGGAAAAATATGTTGTAAGTGTTGTTCAGTGTTATTAATTAACTCACCTTTTAAATTAAATTAATTACAACAACACTGTTTTCAAACTTCTATGAAAGAAAGATAAAGAAAGAGCATGTTGTATGCTGCATGTCCAAATGATCTAAATATTACAGTATGATTACTGCAGATGAAAGAAGTGCATTAATTAAGACTTTTATTCTATTTCAATTTCAGGATGAATAAAGTTATTATCTCACAGGTGTAATAGCTATGTTGCCCATTAAAAGAACAATATCCTAAAAAGTGTGAAGATGAAGCAAATTTTTATAGTTCCTCTTTCCAGTACAAAGTTTGTGTAAACAGGCATGATGCCACTAAAGAAATTCCTATATATTTGAAAGCTTTTGTCCATTCATAGGGTAACGAGAAGACAAATTGGGACATTACAGAAGTCACTGAAAGAAAGTACTATGTTGCCTAAATACTGTAGAGGAAAGCACAACCCACAAAAAAAGAAAGTGGCTACTGAAGATATTATCAGTATTATTAATCACATAAAATCTTTCAAGGGGAGGAACAGTCATTACTCTTTGAAGAAATCTAAAAATGTCTATTGACCTGAAGAGCTGTCTGTAAAGAAAAAAGGTCACTGATGACCAAGTAGTTGACCACCCTTAAGATTACACCATCATGTAAAGAAAATTTACACCTTATACAGAGCTATTCAACACAATCTTTTTCTAATGAATCATACAGGAATATCTTTAATGAAAGGTTTAATATAAGCTTTGGCTATTCATGATGCGCCATATGTAGTGCATGTGACAAATCCAATGCACAAGTTATGGCAGTGAATGCAACTTTGTCTGGAAATCCTTTAGATGTATAGAGAATTGGAGCATTAAATACCAGGACACAATTTATAACAACAAGGAATCAAGTACATTTGGAGAAAGCAGAAACATTTATTGGGGAAAAAATTAGCTAGAAAGAACAGTATAAAATCAGTCACTTGTGAAGCAATATGCATGGATTTCCAGAAAAATTTACCTATGCCAAATATTTCTACAAATAATGTATACTTCAAGAGACAATTGACATTTCATTCAAATATACATCAACTGTCTGACATCAAGTTCATGTTCTACCCATAACCCTGAAAAAATTTTAAAGAAAGGGATGAATGAAGTTGTGTATTTTTTTGACCACTACATAAAGAACATTCTTGATGAATGTGAGAATGCTGTATTTGTTTTGTAGAATTTCACTCTTTTCAAATGTTTAAATAATGTGGTCAAGGGTTGAATGAATAAAAATGGCTTTTGTGACATTCATATTCAGATTTTGACCACAACATGGCCAAATAAATACCAAATACCACATTGAGCTCCATAAGGACAGGGCCAAAATTGTTCTAAATGCAAGAAGTAAGGCTGAGCTTTTCACTATGGTGGAAATATATAGATCAGGCAATGGTTCAAGATTGGACAGAGTTCTTGGAAAATATCTACATTGGGAAGTGTCCATTTATGTCACATCCTGTGTGAGAGCTTGAAATGAAAGAACATGACTTCTGCATGATCTTCCATTGTGATACTTTCAATGGAGAATGGATATTTTCTGTTGTGAAACCATAAAAAAGGATCTTCCATATTGAGAGTCACTGCCTGTAGGAGAGTTTCAGTAGCCAGAAAGAGCTTATGAAGGTATTAATGGATGCTAGGATAACAATAACCACAGTGATGATGATGATGGTGATGATGATGATGATGATGATGATAATGGCGGTGGCAGTGGTGGTGGCGGTTGCGGTGGTGGTGTCGGTGCTGGTGCTGGTGCCGGTGGTGGTGGTGATGTTATTATTCAATATTGATAGAATTAGTATTTAAAGCATGAGTAAACTTTAAGAAAATAAATAAATAATACTCTATTGAAGAATTACAAGTATATGGCTGAAAATAGTGTTTTAAAGAAAATGTAGCCAAGCAGCCATGTTACAGAATACAGTGCAAATGCCAGATGGTTAAACATATTTCTCCAAAATAAGGTACAGCTAAGAAATAAAAGGCTATTCAATGCACACTGCAATAAGAATATACCATCTGTGACAGTATCAGTATTGTGTAGAATAACAACATTCATTTGAAGACAATTGTACATATGTTATATAACTAGAGCCATATCATTACAGTAGGGATGTAACAAACAGTTATTTTCAGATACAGCTGGACCCATCATCCTTGGCTCCTAGCCTTGACTGGAAATCCTGTAGGCGAACCCATAGCTTTTCTCTCTTTCATCAGCTCATATCATTTTGCAAATGAAACCATGCACAACAAGTGGGTGAGGAGGGGAAGGTAGTGATGTCTGCATCTGAGACAAAGTCCTTGCTAATTCAGCTACTTTTTCATGCAGCATGCAGTTAAAGACAGAACTTTGCAATAAGGAGTGAATATAGTGAACCTGTGAGACATTGATCACTATGCCACCAGTACTTTCTGAATTAGGGTCCAAAATATTACACAATCAAAGTAGACAAATTGTTTCAAATGTATGGGCATACATGAAGAAAGATGCTAAAAGCAAATTTTTTTTTTTCATTAACGTCCTCCAACATTGTCATATTGGACGAATGAATGAAATGAAATGGGTGAAATGATGCTCAAATGAGCCCGAGGTCCATGGAGCTTTAAGTTACCCGACATTCGTCTTCTCAGGGTAGGGAAAACCTCGGAAAAGAACCTTACCCTGATAACTTACCCTAAGCGAGATTCGAACTTGCGACCTCTTGAACGTGAGACAGACATGCTAACCATCACGCTACCGAAACGTGCGTGCTAAAAGCAAAGAACTGCTTTCATCAGAAGATTTTTAATTAAATTAAAAAAAAGTATTTCAATAAGTTTAAAAATGTGTATCAGATGCCACAGGAGTGTCACAAAGAACAGTGAAAAGAATTGTTCAAGAATGCAAACAAAATGAAAATCAGAACACATCTTTTGGCACTCCAAGCAAAAACACAACGTTCCGAAACAAATAACAGATCTAGATGACTTTGATAAATGTGTCATTGGAAGAACGATTCAAAATTTTTATGTTCAGGAAAAATGTGCTCCTGCCATAGCTGAATTACTTTTTATTTTAAGAGAAAGCATTCATTTTAAGGGCAGCAAGTCATCCTTAAACAGAATAGTGGGAGAGCTGGGTTTTAAATGGAAAAAGACCAAAACAAACAGAAAACTGCTGATAGAAAAGCACGACATTCGTTCTAAATGAGTAGACTATTTAAAAGTCATACAAAAGTGTAGGTCAGAAGGAAGAACCGACCAACCCGACCGACCTAACCCAAGTGCCCCGCCCTGACCGATCCGACCCAACTGACCCGATCAACTGACTGATTAACTTTCATTGGTGTGTCTGCAGATGTTTTTAATGAATACTAGAAAAAACATTTTGTGACTTGGCTGCATTCGAGTAGCTATGTTTCAATATGAATGATGTCAATAAAGACAATATTTACTTTGTTTCTTTTATGGAATCTAAAAATAGCTTTCTCTAGTTTTGTCAACAGTTTAATTACTATGTATTACTATGTATTCCTGCTCATATACATGCCAGTCTGGCTGGCTCAGTTGGTTAGACGCTGGCCTGCTGATCCCAAGGTCATGGGTTCAAATCCAGCCCAGACTGATGGTTTTTAAGTGTGCTTAAAAACGACAGCTCCATGTCAGTAGATTTACTGGCATGTAAAAGAACTCCTGCGGGACAAAATTCCGGCACACCGGCGACGCTGATGTGATCCTAGCAATTGACAGTGTCGTTAAACAACAAAATATTTATTTATTTCATTTTGCACACATGCATAGTTTGCAAAGGTGAGCTTGGCTGTATGGGTCCCTAAATACAACCATTTTGTGATGCACACATAGCAAAGGTAAACAGATTACTTTTGAGAAGATATACCTATACATGACTGAAATTAAGCATATGCTAATTTAATATTCTTGTGAGGCATGAGATAAAACATTGTAATGGCATTCTGAAAGGCAATGATGCTAGGGAAGAGGAACACTAACACCAAAACATTGATTTTTGTCTAACATCACTGAAAATGCACATAATCATAATTGGTTATGTATATGTAACAAAGCAAATACCTAATTAAGGCATTTCTCTCATCAGATGGAACAGTTCACAATGTCACTCAGTCTCCTGCAGATAAGATTAATATTGGGCAATGAGTTGAGGTAACTAGTTACCAATAAGCAATACCAATCACATGCAGTGAATGACATCACCCAGAGTTGGTAACTGTTAACAAGATAATCAGTTATTGTCCTCATTACTTTGGTAACTGTAATTGGGCACCAACTAGTTACTTTATATTAGTTACTTTTGTAAATGCTATTGAGTAACTGGTTTCTGTCTGTCTCCATTTCTTCTGTAACTATTACAATGTAACATTTATAGGTACCATTTTTGCACATACTTACTTTACAGTGATGGTAAGATTAAAATGGACTGGACAACAGACCATCAACACAAGGAAATGGATCTTTTCTGGTTGCTAACTTGTATACTGTGTAAACTTAGGACTTTGTAGCTTGATAATGCATGCAGGTATTATTACCCTTCTGAGATAGTTTGATTAGACATCCCATTTATTGTCAGGCTAGGTATATGAAAAATACAGCAGTTGATGTTTGCTTGTAATAACACTTAATATTATGGTATGTAAAGAATGATGCTAATATGTCTTTTCCATATTACTAATATTAATTACGTCATTCACAGTGCATGTTGAAGTACAGTGCTGTGTTAATATTTAATAAAAAGGGATGCCAAAATGTTTTGCTGATTTATTAGCATTAATTTATAAATGATTGATTAGAACTTACCTTTATCTGAAGCCACAATCATAAATTCATAATTGCCAGTAAGAGAACTGGATATAATGTTAAAATTCAGTATAAGTTCATTGGAGCCATCTTCAAACTTAAATGGATTTTTTATAAGCTCCAAGGAAGGGTCAGTCGCATGCATGCTATCCTTTTTTATGGAATACGTAACCGAATCATTTAAGTCTGGATCAAAAGTCTGCAAAAAAGGAATCATTAAAGTAAGCAAACTGTTCAGTCCTTAATGTAATTATAATTAAATATTAATGCCACTTTTAGGAGTGCAGAAGAGTAAGTCTGGTTACATTATTTAATGAATGCTGGCTGATAGAACATTTTTGGTTAATTTGTTGGATAAAAGTTGCTTAGGTGGTAAGAAAAATACTGAACATAGGCCCTTATCATCATCATCATTTAAAATTAGAAGTCACGGGACGGGATGGAATGGAATGGAATGGAATGGAATGGAATGGAATGGAATGGAATGGAATGGAATGGAATGGAATGGAATGGAATGGAGTGGAATGGAATGGAATGGAATGGAATTGAATGGAATGCAATGGTTGGCTGAGTTTGAATGCATGAGAAAGAGGAAGAAAAAGAAAAAGTTTGTTAATGTTGTGAAATAACCAGGTATATGCTAAGGTAGGTGATAAAGGCTGGTTAATAGGGGAGGATAGATCTATGGTGAAGTAGCTTCACAGTAGTCAAGCTGAACACATAATAAAACAGACATATTTCAACTTTGCTTTGCTGTTCTTGGGCAATAACTTGGCAAGCAGATTTTGCCTGAATTGAGATATTCTCATTTAAGGTAGTGGGACTCCATGAAAATAGCATTCTGAGAAAAAATGTCATCTGGAGCAACACAGACAGACTTTCTTGCACAAGAAATGCTTAAAGAGAAAATTGGGACATCAATCTTTCCTTTTTCAAAATGATGATGTCAATTGTAATGACTTCTGTGCAAACTTGTGCCCACAATGATAGCTGCAGACATTTCATGGAAAAGAATAGAAAATCCTATTTTTAGGAAATTTCCAGGGAAGTATACAAAGAGAGACATTCCCCATGAATCAACACTGCAGAGAAATTATCCGGATGCTTGCTTTGAAAATGTAGGTACAATTAATGCTAGTTTTATTCCATTATTTCTTTGTACTTGATAAGTTCAAGACTTCCTTTAATTTGTACCAAAACTTCCTTGCTTTGAATTTTACATGCATTTTATGATTATATGGGGAAAACTTCATGAATGGCTGATGCTTTTATCCAAGTTATACAATTAACTATATGTTTCTATCTACAGGTGATTGAAAATATCAGGAATGAACTTAGGGTTAGCTACCTTTGGGTTAGTGTAGATGAAACTACCAACCGCTACAGAAGATACATTGCCAATGTGATTGCAGGAAAGCTCAGCATGACACCTGGGTTGCCTTATCTAATTGCTCGTAGACAGTGCCTCCTACATGTTCAAAGTTGGAGAAACATTGAAGGCATTTTATACTAAAATGGTGTGTGTCACTTGTCTGGCATATGGGCTTCACAGTGTAGCAGAAGACACCTGTGGATGTTTTCCAGCTGTGAAAGCCATTGTTTCAATGGTGAAGAAAGTGCTTTTGAAAGACCTTCCCTTACTTTCCAAAGTATGTTGCTGCAGAACCGGTGTTAACTCGCTGGGGTACTTGGCTGAAGGCAGCACTGTATTACACTGATACGAAAGGTACATAATTTCAAAGTATGCCTTTCCTTTAACCTGTCAATAAAATTTATTCTCCAGTATATTATTTAACTTAAAAAAAGAATTTAATGCCCCTTTTAAAGCGCATTATTTTTCAGAGGCAATATTTGAAAAAAAACGGATGAAATGAGGCTCAGGGGAGCCTCGATAATTATTTTTAGTTTTATATTTAGAATTTAGTGTTCCTTTTAAATACTCTGCTTTACAGAGTTAGATGAATAAGAATGGGTGAAATTAGGTTACATATTCCCGATATAAATCTTTCCTACACAACCACCATTACAGAGTTGAACTCATGATCTCTACCACCATGCTAATCAAGGTTAGCAAACTCAAACAAAGCTATTACAAAATTAATATCTTACATTTAAATTTAAAAAAAACTAAAACATCACTACCAATGTGTTATGCTTAAAATATAACATCTCTTTTTTCAGGTACTAGAGCAATTTGAGGATTTAGCAGCAATTTCTGAGAAGGGAAGCTAAGGTGGCCATTTCAGTATTAAAGTTGGATGCTGAACTAGCTTACATCAAGTACCATTTTCATGCAATCCGAGATATAATTGTGAAACTTGAAACAAGGAACATGCCATTAATAGAAGCAGTCACCATTGTGAGAGATATTAGCGAAACATTAGGGGCAGCACCTGGCAGCAAAAGAAAAGCTGAAATATGTGCTTGAGAGAAATCCTGGTTGGGAAACCATATCAACCATAGTATCTGTGAACAAGAAACTTCAGCCACAAGAAATAGGAAATTTTAAATTTTGTCCAATTGTATTGTGTGAAGTAGAAAAATATTTCTCACAATATAAGAACATGTTACAAGAAAACATACTTAAATTTACTCCTGAAAATGTATATAATTGTCCATTGTAATACTAAGTGTAATGCTGATAAAGACAGGTGAAATCACAACAGATTCCAATAACAAAGCATTTGATTTCAGTTATTTTACATCTAAGCTATTTTGTATACTTAATCTTGATCATTGTGTCCTTGCTTAGAAATTTGTATTATTTGTAGCCAACCAATATAACATTAATGCAATTAATATTAATTATAGTGCATTTTCAGTGCCTATTTCACTCAAATGTTGTGTTTCTAAGTATTTATTTAGCAAGTTTTAATGCCTATTTTTCTCATTTTTAGTGCCCTTTTGCCTGCCTATTTCACTCATTTTTAGCACCTATAAATCTGCCCCCTAGTGATTGCATTGGTGAAAACAGACATTTGTTTCAAGGAAGATGATGTTCTAGAAAGTGGCAGTGATTGGCCTCAAACATGCTCCTTTTAATTCTTTGTTGAGGACATTTTTCAGCTTCTATGTGCACAACAAATGTGCAGTAAAACAACAAGCTAGTAGATATTACTAAAGAAGGAATAAAGTAATTTATTTCAATTATTTTATTGAGTGCTAACTAGCCAGAACATGTATTGGGAAACAAGTTCATATTCTCATAATGATTTGTGTCAAGGGCCACGTCCTTTCTGTAAGATACTGTCCAGTTTGGTTAAAATAGGCTGTGATATGGTACTTACATTGATAATAAATACTCTCTTTCCAACATAATCCCCATACTTTATTGCTCCAGAATACTCAGATTCTTCAAACACTGGAGCTACATCTATTATATCCAACACCTAGACAAAAAGCAAACAGAAAACATGTCATGAATAACCACTTATTTTGGAAAACATTGCTAGCAGGTAATGATAAAGCACTGCAAATTGCATAGGTATTTATTTGTCAACCATAGATTACTAAACTAAACCTTAAAATATACTATTACTAAACAGTATTCTAAGAGGGTATGCATTTCATGATTTTATATTTTACATAGTTTACTCCCCAGGGGCCCATCTTTGAGAGGTACAGGTTTGGCATACCTGGGGTCCTGGGCTGCCCATCGTCATTTCATTCCTTCCACTTCCATTGACTGTGCCATGTCCATATACAGTTTCATCACTACTTCTCATCACATTCTTTGTCTTCTAGGTTTATTTTGCTTACTATTTTGTCCTAATTTTATTAACCACAGTCTCACAAGCAGGGATCTATTCTATCTCCATGGTTCTTTCCCACGGTTTGAACGTAGGTTATGACATGTGTGCTCAGGTGTGAAGGTTGGGTGGAACCTTTTCACTGCCCTTATGTATGAATGAATGAGTGAATGAGTGAGTGAGTGAGTGAGTGAGTGAGTGAGTGAGTGAGTGAGTGAGTGAGTGAGTGAGTGAGTGAGTGAGTGAGTGAGTGAGTGAGTGAGTGAGTGAGTGAGTGAGTGAGTGAGTGAGTGAGTGAGTGAGTGAGTGAGTGAGTGAGTGAGTGAGTGAGTGAGTGAGTGAGTGAGTGAGTGAGTGAGTGAGTGAGTGAGTGAGTGAGTGAGTGAGTGAGTGAGTGAGTGGTATGGATGGATGGATGGATGGATGGACGGACGGACGAACGGACAAACGGACAAACGGACAGACAAACGAACAAACGAACAAACAAACAAACGAACAAAGAAACAAACGAACAAACGAATGAATGAATGAATGAATGAATGAATGAATGAATGAATGAATGAATGAATGAATGAATGAATGAATAAATGAATGAATGTGAAGTATATAGATGATGGGCTGCCCATGAACTTGGGCCCTAGCCCCTCTGTCATGGGACAGCCCTCTGCCATTGTCTACATATAATTTTTTATGTGTACTGTTTATTCTATGACAGCAGTTAATTAATCTTGTTGAAACCTGTCTTTTTCACTTTTGTCCTTTTGGTTCTCTTATTTTCACCAAATTCTCTCATACTTTCTTTTCTCTAAGATAATTACTATTCTAGATCACCCATTTCGTTCTACAATTTATTTTTCTCTCTCAGTTTTCTTATGTTTCCTGTTTAAAAATTTCCTACACTTCACTTATTCACTTTCTTCTTAGCTCTGACACTTCCACATCCTTTCCTCACACACTTGACATTAATCCTAAACTCTTATTTCCATCCCCTCTACTACACCTGATCACAATTCACCTATTTCTGGGGTATAAACTATCCCTAAGCTGAGTATGAGCTTCCTCTATATTATCCACATTACTCCCTCCATTTTAGAGCTCCATTCTTTAATCAAACCCTCCCATTCTCTTCTATACAATAAACCTGAAACTCATGGAGCCCTTCTCTTACTAACCTTCTTGAGCCCCTTTTCCAATAAATTCCCAGCCTGTAATTTTTTTTCTCTTCCTTATCCTCTACCCCTGTCTCAGCCACTGCTAATAAGTGCATTTTTTTCAAACAACGTACCAATGAAACCTTAAAACATGCTTCTTTACAAACCATCACAATTTCAGACACCCAAGCTCAAGGCCTCTATTTCCCCCATTTTACCCTATTCTGATCCCACTCTTGCTCTAAACTCTTGCAATTTTTGCTTGCTCCTAAGTTTAATCCCTTCCCTTTTGGATTCTTGTCATTGCACTATATTGTCCAGTTCCAATATGCTTCCGCATGGTGTAGACACAATACTTGATTCTGAGGAGACAGCTTCTCCACCCCGTTTTTCCCCGCTATCGCATTGCTTGTATCAGCTGTTTCTCTGGAGAAACAATTCTTCGCTGTGACGTCATCGCCTCTCCACTTGTTTGACCTTGAAGTTCCTGCACACTGCTCTGTGTTGACTTCCCTTCTCTGCTGACTTGGTCTTGAAGATCCCATGCGTTTTTCCGTGACGTATCTCCTGTCATTTGACCTTGGACTCCCCATACTTTCTGATGTAAGGTATCCTGTTTCCTTGCTCTGTCAGTATACTCGTACGTGGACAAAATGACGCTTGAACTTCCACTTTCTGTTTCCACATCTTGCTGACTGATATCCTCTGCATGTGGTCTGTAGATGCAACTTATTTCCTTTTTGCCTGTAGTAACTGGCTTCCCATCGATCCATAACTGCATGTTTCTTATATACGCGTTTTTTCCCTCCGCTCTTGCCTCTTTCATATCTCGTACCAGTTCCCTCCTGATTCTCTCGCGTGTCTTGATAGGTCCCTATTAATAAAAATGTCTGTCCGTTTAAGTTTCTTTGCCTTCTGTAAGATTTCATATACAGTATTCATTGATGTAAACTTCACTATGATCACTCTCTTAGCTGTTTGTCTCCCTATCCTAAAGGCATCTGCTATTTCCCATCGTTCTATTTTCATCTCCAGCTTTTGTTCCAAAATATCCACCACTTCAGATAGGGTGGGAACTCCTCTTCTTTCTTCAACTCCTGTGAAGACTACATTAAACTTTCTATTCCTATCCTCCAATGCTTCTATCCTCCTTTTAAGGTCCTCTACCTCCTTCTTGAGACCTAAGACTTCTTCTTGAATCTCTTGCTTGATCTCCTGGGACATTACATTCAGTTTGTTGCCCAGATGTTCTTCTAGTCAGAATTTTTCCGACCACATCATCTTTCCCAGTTGGGACAGGGTTCATTTCAATGCCAGCAATTACTAGTAAAATTGTTACCACAATGCCATTCACCAAGGTATTTATAATAGCTTAATTTCTTTTCCCATTCTCCTTTGTTTTCACTTGCTTCTTTGCAAACATTCCAATTCTTGCCCTATTATTCTCCCAGATCCACTACCATTGTGCTTTAGTTTGTTCTTCTTCTACAATTCAGGAGCTTTCCAGGAACACATCCTTCCCCTACTGTTGCTAACTCAGTACTCCACTGCCCTTATGTGTAACCTTAGGTGCAGAGCTCATCCATATCATCCTGTGTTAATTCTCTGACGTCTGTGAGCCATTGGGTTAGTATCATGGGCTGGACATGTTACCGCTGACTGAACCCCAGTGTAATCAATCACAAATCACCTGAATCCATATCTGTGTATTGCATGCAGTGCAGTTTAAAATGGGGAGACATAGATAGTTATTCCTGTATTACAGGCTTAAAGTCTAGGTGTATGGCTTACACATACAGATGAGCAGTGGAGATTGGAGGGTAGCTCTTCTGAAGTATGTCTTATAGTCAGTCCTCATGACAAGACAGACTGTGAAGATAAGGTGTCCTTTTTACTTAACCCCTCGATGGCAGACTGATGCTGGCAGTTGCGGATGGGGTTTATATTAGTCATGAATTTGCTCAAAATCTCTTTACTGAGTCTGTTTTTATGGTAACCCTGGCTTGTGATGGTGAAACAATTAAGGATTTCTACATAAAGTGGAAGTTAGATAGGATATGTGGCCCAGTAATAAACATGATAAGACTTCTAGATGGTATGTTGTTGATAGAGATGAATAATGCAGGTCAGTTTCAGAAATTATTGAAAGCGAATTTGTTGGGATCCTACCCCATCCGGTAGCCCTCACATACAGGGGAGTTGTCACCACCTCCAGTTTGGACAGTCAATCAAATGAGGAAATAGTCATCTGCATCTCAGATCAACGAGTGTGTCAAGTGTACCAGTTAGCTCGAAAGTAGAATGGCAAAGGGCACTTCACATGTACAGTGTTTCTGATCTTCAAGAATACTGTGTTACCAGAATATATTTTCTGCAGTTACAAATGTGCTGCCATATGCTAGTATGTCCCGAACCGCATGTGCTGTTCCAAGTGACAACAGAGGTTTGCACAAACCAAAGTCTCATGTAACAAACCTGCTGTTTGGGAGCATTGTGGCTTACCAGCCCATGAGGACACGTAATGTATTCAAGACCCTTGCTGCATGAACTGTGAAGGGAGTCATCCATTTAGCTCATGGCAGTGTTTGAAGTTTTTTGATAAAAAATACATACAGGAGCTGTGTGCCGTGCAGGTACTAGCTCCCAATCTATCTACAAACACTATCCAACCTGTGTTGTCTTTTGATAGAAGTCCTGTCCTCGCTCTGCAAGCCGCAGGGGATCTTCAAACTCCCGGACATAGGAAGAGTCACAGGAGGATGGGGATTATACAGTCGTCAGTCCAAAGTCAGCCAAGGTGAAAAAGAAAATAAAGACTATTAATTAATTTCTTTATTACCATGGAAATACTCCAGTGAAATCTTCATGTGTTCTGGACATGTGCTCCAAACATACAAGTATGTAAGGCATTTACTTTATGCCTTTAATTGTCTGTCTACAAGAAACTCATTTGCAGCCTAATCACGCTTTGCACTTTCATGATTTTTTGGCATTTTGGAATGACTCTACTGCTTGTTGGTGTGCAAGTGATAGTGTTGCTCTCTGGCAGCACATACTATCTCATCACCAGCATACCACTTAACGCACTGATGCAAGCTGTAGCAGTACATGTACAGTTGGAGAGCCTCTGCTTCTCTATTTGCAATGTCCATCTGCCACCACTCAGTGTCTTACAAGAGAGCGATGTCCAGTTACTTTTGCCACCGCTTGTTTTCTAGGAGATCTGAATGCCCACAGAGGGATCCAATATAGACGATGCTTGTAGGTGCCACATAGCAGATGTTATTAATATGTCTGATTTACTTTTGTTAAATACTGATGTCGCTACCATTTTATCATCTGCCTATGATGCATACTCAGCTTTAGACATTTATTTCTGAAGCCTGGCATTAGTTCCACTCCTTGAATGAATGGCTGGTGCTTTCCGACTTATTTGCCAGTGATCATTACTCCATTAACATTCATCTGTCAGGACACCATACTGCACCTTCATGACATCCACAGTGTATTATTTGCAATGCTGAATGGGGGAAATTTCATTCCCTCATTCAACTCGCTGATGATGGTTTTGCCACCATTGATTAAATGGTAGAGTATTTTATATGTTCTATCCTGCTTGCACAGAATTCCAACATTTGATGAGCCTTGATGAGGTTTTCCTACACTATGTCATTTTCTGATACCTTGGAGGACCAATCAATACTGTTTGGGTATTACAGCATGCAAACGTGCTCTGCAGTTTTCCAGTTACATCCTACAGAGAAGAACTTCATTGTTTTTAAACATTCTCATGCTATAGTACATTTTGTACTTCGCAGTGCAAAATGCACATCCTGGAAATCTCAGTCTCTTCATTTTCCCATTGTAGTCCTTAGCAACAGGTGTTGGCTGCTGTTTGGTGTATGTATGGTTAGTATCGCTGGACGATTATTTCTGGTATTGCCATATGCCTCAACTTACACCAGCGAAAGAAATATTGCCTAAACCCTTGCCACCTCTTTTGCTGCTATTAGCCAAACAGATGGTTAAGATAGATCCTTTCTACCTATAAGGTGTCTGCAGAGCGGATAGTACTTGATTTTAACAGTGACTGTAATGAATTGTACAATGCATGTTTTACCACTGCCGAACTGGTGCATTCTTTGTCTATAGCAAAGGATTCTTCTCCTGGACATGAGGACATCCACCGACAAGTGCTGCATTATCTTCAGCCTGAGATGATCTTCCTGCTAGGCATATACAACCAGATCTGACATTAACAGGTGCTACGGTCTTCTTGGGGAGAGCGTATTGTTATTTCCATCCCTTGACTTGGAAAAGACCGGGCCCTTCCTTCTAGCTACCTCCATATTTGTCTGAAAAGTGTCATTTGTAAGACCTTTAAATGGATGATTAACACACAGTTAGTGAAGTGGCTAGAGACGAATGCCCTGCTCAGCAATGTTCAGTGCGGTTTTCGTTGCCGTCTCTCAAGTGTCAACAATCTGAGTCGCATGAAAGCTTATATCCGAAATACATTTCTCCTGAAGCAGTATGTTGTAGGAGTCTTCTTTGATCTACAGGAGGACCATGACACTACTTGATGCTATGGTATTCTCTGTAATGTGCATGTTACAGCTTACATGGACTTTTAGCCGTAAGTATTCCTTTGTAACTTTTTACACCTTTGCCACTTTTGTGTCCACATTGGAAACACAATATCACAAGAGGGGGTCCAGGAGAATGATGAGCTACATGGATCAATTGTCAGTGTAATTGTTTTTGCCATAGCCATTAGCAGCTTTCCTAGTATCATTTGTAGCAGAATCCTGATGTCACTCTGTTGATGACTTGGCAATATGCTGCTGTTCTTATAGTCTGGAGCACCTAGAGCATCAACTGCAGTTAACCATAAGGCCACTCATAGCCTGAGGGCTTAGCACCGAATTTCGGTTTTCTCCTGCGAAAACACAATGTGTCCACTTTCGTCACCTTCGTGGTGTACATCCTCCTTCTGATCTTCATTTGCATAGTATACCCCTGCTCTTTATTCAGCAGGGACCTGGACCTTCACCTCAACAATAAACTCACATGGAAGTCCCACATTCGTCAAGTTTGTGCTTTATGGAATTGTTCGCTTCAAGTGCTAAAGGTTTAATCTGGAGCATCTTGAGGCAGCAATCGCACCTTAATGTTAAGGCTGTACTGCATACTGATTTGGTTCAATCTAGACTATGGCAATTTTATATTTGGCACAATGTCTGCCACTGAACTTTGCTGACTAGATTCTGTGCATCATATTGGTATCCATTCTGGTACTGGGGCTTCCTGCACCAATGTATTGAATGTCTGTGCGCTGATTTTGGTGAACTCCACTGCCTATAGCCCACTCGCTTTTACTTTGTTCCTATGTTGCAAGCTCGGCAGCTCACTCAGGTCACCCTTTAAACTCTGTATTGCATCCAGATCTCAATGTTATATGCGGAAAAGCACTCTATCATACTCAAGTGGCATTCAGTTTCGCAAACTGGTCACTGCACACAATCTCCAAATGCCTCCAGTAGAGCAATCCTGTCTCGGCCATTATCCTCCATGGTAACTTCAATTCGACCTCAAGCTATCCCTCACCAAACTTCTGAGTCGTTACCGGAACTACATTCTGGAACTTATTTATGGTTTCCAGGTGAGTAGTGCTACAGGTTGTGGTTTGGTTATAACAGCAAGGGTCACAAGCATCACATTCCATACGTCATTCAGCTGTTACTACCTAGCTGTTTGGTATATTTTATCTAAAACTTAGTTTATGGATATTTAATTATATGCTTCTACACTCTGAGCACCATGCAATACCTGAAACAGTTTGTCGGGTCCAACACTTTCATTATGAAACTTCAGATACTTGTCTCCCAGTTGTTCTCTTGTGGATAACAGTTAGCTTTTACATGGACCCCAGGCATTACTGCCAATGAAGAGGTAGATGTGGCTGCTAAGTCTGCATGCCATTTTCTAGAGTTTTCCATAGGCACTGTATTTTATGCAGATGTTCAGTGGTACTTCTGTCACCATATGCTCTCAGCCTGGCCGCAGTCATGGGAAGTGTTAGCTGGCACACAGCTCCACATACTCAAAGACACTGCACAACCCAGGCTAACCTCTTGCAGGGACTCCTGATGGTCAGCCATTATTTTAACCTCCTTAAGAATAAGTGACACACACAACACACATGGGCATCTTCTGCATAGTGAGTCAGTCTGTCTTTCCAACATATGCGATATGGTTCTCCATGTCACATGTTCTTCTTGATTGTCTGAGATATGCTGATGAGCATCAGTCCATTGGCCTGGGTTTTACACTGTGCTCTGCTTTAGGCAATGACTGTGTAGGTGTAGATATGAAGCTGTGGTTCATCAACATATTGGGTTCTGAAAACAAGTCTAACTTGTATTTTAGTTTTAGGAACATTTTGCAGCTTTAAGATTTGTTTTTGTACTATTTTAATAATCTAAATGTTTACCTTCTAAATGTTTTAATTATTTAATGATTCAACCTTCTCCTTTTACATTTTAACTTCATACGTTTGCAAGTTTTCAGGTTTTAAGCTTGGACTTCAGGCCTAAATGACCCAATTGTTGGCAGACCCTTAAAACTAACTGACTGACTGACTGACTGACTGACTGACTGACTCACTGACTCACTCACTCACTCACTCACTCACTCACTCACTCACTCACTCACTCACTCACTCACTCACTCATTCACTCACTCACTCACTCACTCACTCACTCACGCATGCACTCACTCACTCACTTGACATACTTTGGTAAAATACATTACAAGATGTCCTGTTTAACTTCAGCAACCACAACTGCTTTATACATGAGAACAAAAGCATGAAAAATGGTTTCATATAACAGCTTCAAATTGAAAAGCAGAAATGATACTATTAGAAAGAGGGCTTTGAAGCCTTATTTGCTAACTTAAGTAAAAAAGTAAAAACTGGCATTTCTGTTTTGTGACAGTGTTTAATTATTACTGAATAATTCCAGAAAATTATAGGCAATGACAGAACTAGACAGTCATAGTTCACATACTTGAGTTTCTTGGCTGTATACTGCATATAGTTTCTGGAATTATTATATACTACCTGGTGTTAGTTTCCAATTGATTCTAAAACAATTATTCAATAGTTCAATAACATATGCCTGTTCCAAATTGTATAACCACATAGCATTCTGCCAAACACAATATTAAAAAACTGAGTATAGAATGATATTTTCAGTACTATAGGGTAGCAAATATGGTAAAGTGTTCAAATTAATTACTCAAAGTTTTGACTATTGACTAAACAGGAATCAATAGAACAGCTTATAAAGCGAAGAATTTCTCATTTCATTCTTATGTATAAAGTAATTTATGACTGATCCATATTCATACTTATGTTGTTCCCTTTTGCATGTCCCCAAGCAGTTTAAACTTTCTTAGTATAGATTTTTTGGATATCCTTCCTGCATTACACAATTACTGTCATTATTCAACATAAATTTAGTATTCTTCAATTTCATGAGTTTTACTATAGTTATACATTTTAAGACTATATGATTCATAGTTGCACCAGTTCATGCAATGTTTTGTTTATAATGGGAAAGTCTCTTCTTCTTATTTACCTGATTACCCTCCCCTTATGTAGGACTTACATCCCCTAGAACTTAACAAGCTGGTGCCTAGGAGCAGACTCCTGTTGGGTAGCAGAGGAACCTATGGAACGGACAGAGTGAAGACCCGCAAGCAGGTGAGTGGCCAAGCACCAGGTATGATAGTGAGGAAGAGGATGGTATGAAATGCAGGTGAAATCGATGAATGGAAAGGTGACAATAGAGTAATTGGTGGAATGAGTGATGGGGAAACTGGAATACCTTGAGGATACCCACCCAAATGCTGCTTCATCCACCATGAATACCACATGAGGGTCCTCAGGATCAAACCCGGGCTGCCTAGGTGGTAGGCGAACAGTCTAACCGTTTGGCCATGGTGCTACCAGGAAAGTCTCTTGATTAACAAATAAAGTTGTCTACTTGTTTATTCATTCATTCATTCATTCATTTGCCTGTCCACCTGTCTGCCTATCTGCCTGTCTACCTGTCCACCTGACTGCCTGTCTACCTGTCTGCCTGTCCACCAGTCTGCCTGTCCACCAGTCTGCTTGTCGATCTGTCGGTCTGTTTGTCTTTTCATTCGTTCATTTGTTTGTTCATTTGTTCACTTATTTATTTATTTACTAATACCAAAAGTTAGCACCATTTGTGCTTGCTGTAGGAGAGATTTTCAAATATGCTTGCTGCTGGTTTCAACTGACCTCTGGCATAATTGTTATTGGATACTCAAAAGCAGTGAAGTATTGCTTAATAAGCTAGTTTATCATTTAATACATTAAGCTATTTGTTAGTTTATAATATTTCACTGTATTTAACTTTATTGCTGTGACAGACCTTCAATAACCAGCAATTACATGGTTCTGACTTGGTCACTTTGGTTTTATTTGCCACATTACGAATAGTTTCCATGCAAGTGCACTAACTGAGACTGTACACCTATGTAACATCCTATTATGGATATAGCATAAGTATTTTAATGATGAAATAGTGAGGTTGAAAACCATATTCCAATGTGAAAACAAATTTAAATGGGGCCAAAGTGTTAAAACACAGTTAATTCAGAGGACACACATGCTTTACCCAGCATATCGACGTGAAGGGAAGAAACTAAATTGAGCTGCAGGTGATGATCAAAATATAAGATAGGCACTCTTCTTGATATATTGGTCTTTACCAATGAGACCACAGATTTATCAGAATCAGTATATTTGTTGTTATTTTGAAGGCATTATGTCTGCATGACTGATATGTTGGTCATTAACACTAAAAGATTAAAGCTTCTGAGGCCACACCTAGTCTTCCAACCATAGGTGTAATCCACATCAAGTTTTAAAATCTATAAAATCTCTGAAAAGTTAGGTTTGGGAGCACACCTAATTCATTGAATACACTGTATTATGCCATGCAATGAGTTTCACTTGCTGTCACTGAACAACTTCTGGAAATTCATTAAGGTTTCTTCATAGCTCAACCAACACAGCACTTGCATGACAGCTTCATCCACTGCTAACCAGTGAGTTTAGCTGAGAATGAGGACAAATGACTATAAAACATGCTGCTTTAGAAAGTGAAATAGTTCATTGCTTGATACCCTAAGGAATATAGCAATTCATCCATATTTGCTACAAAGTATTTATAACTTGTCAGATCAATCAACTACATTTCTGAAAATATTTAACCAAATATGGTGATCTTGTGAGGTGATACTAATTAGCCTTAACAGATGCCTATTTATGAGGTATACTTAGTAATACATACTTACATGAATTGTAATATTAAGAAAACTCCTTCTATCTGGATTTTTAGGAATATCTTCACTCCTGCTTGCTAATATAATAATATAAAGCCACTCTGTTTCTTCTCGATCCAAAAGTTTTGGTTCATTTAAGCTTAGTTTTCCTTCTATACTATCTAGGTTAAAAAGTGCTGCACCACTTCCATCTGAAAACAGAAGAAATCTTGCTGCTTTTATACACATCAAATTTGTATTTAAAAAAAAAAAAACCTATGGAAACTAAGTATGTTATATTTTCTCTCCTGAGCAAGAAATTAATATATTTTTAGAAAGAATATTTTGCATTAAATCACATTAACCCTACAGAGTATTTAGATACTTTCTCTCCAAGTTTATGTTTAGCCTATGAGCAGGACATTTTATAACATTTTTCTCATACTTACCAACAATTTTATAATATATTTTCTCAGTGTCATTATCAGGATATGATGCATATACAGGTAAAAGTTGTAGTTGTGGATCTGTACTGTTTTCTGAAAATTAAGAAATTAGCATTGTAATGATAAGTATTATGTAAGACACACTGTAACTCAGCATGTATTATATACACATTTTTCTTATGTTAAGTACTTGTTTGCAGAGCAGTATTCCGGGTGGAAAGGAAGTCATTACATTAATTTAAGCCAGTGGTAGATCTTGGTATTTGTATCTTACATTTTTGTCTCTGACCATTTCCTATGGAAATATTTTAGTTTATTGAAAACAACCTGGCAACACTGCAGACTGTGTGGGTGGTCACTATCCTTAGCTCCGTACATAAACAAACAGTGTATTGGTGTGTTTTTTAAAAAAAACATACCCTGCCTTGTCCTTCTGTGTTTACTGCGACAGTTTAGGCCAATCACAAGTGTTAGCTCCCAAAGCATTACCGAAAGCAAAAGCTCTTTACATCCACAAACCAGGTAAATTCCCTGACCAACCTCAACACAACGTTGTTGAGTTACATCATCTCTGAAATAGCAGCTCAGAGTATTCCTTCACGTCTTTTGAGTGATTAATTATTTCGAAACTCTATGCGATGTCCCATAATTACTACCAAAATTCTGTCAGAAATGAGTTACTCTACGTATCTTACAAGTAACAAACTGTTATCTTTGTACATTCTTGTGGAATTACGCATGTAACTTGGATAAAAAACTATTTATTTTTTCGAAATCGGCTGATCAAAGAACAAAATGCCATTAGACTTTTTTGTTTGTAATGCTTCTATGAAGCACATATTAGAAGGAATGTAATGACTTCCCTTCCATCCTGTATCGAGGAAATAAATGCTATTTTTATGTTACTACTTTTAAGACAATGCAAATGCATGGATTAAATGCATGCTATTGTTACAGGAGCCCCATCTCCTGCATAAAGATCTTGAAAAGATTTACCCCTAATGCTAGATCCACAAAACACTAATGCCTTGAAACCATCCTTGCAATGGATGAAACTTATATAATTATTATTAGTTGAATATGTGTGGCATGGGGGTTTTATAAACCATGCAGGTAGAGGTATTTCATACCAGATTTTGGCAGACAAGACAACACAGAGCACACAGGCTTTACTTGACCTAATGGTACTCTCTTCTGGTCCATGGGGTGAACAAGACACAGACAAGGATTGCTTGCAGGTATGCAGGAAAAAACTGCCAAAATGCAGTCAAAACACTGTTGAATGTGCTACCAAACAGAACACAACTATTCAATGCAAGGTGACAGTTGACACAGTGTATGCTGATTAAACCGTAAAGGCATAACAGCGAGTGAGGTGGCACTGCAGTAACGTGTTTGACCCACATTCAGGAGGTTCCAGGTTTGATTCCCGTTACCAACCACTGAGTTGGGTTTTTATGTGGTTTCCCCTTGTCACTAGGTGAATGCTGGGGAGGATTCTGTTCTCCACAGATTCCTTTCCCTTCATTTCTCATTTCCCTCCCTTACGTCTTTCAGGTTGGTTCATAGTGTGGTACATTCCAGCAAATGTGGAAAGATGGCACAGATGCTTGCACTCTTGAACCCCTTCTCCTGTCCTTCTGGAAGTTGCTACCCAGGCCACAAGAGTCATCTCATTGCCCTTTCCCTGGGTAGAGGAAACACTTCGATTATACACTACGTGTCAATATCTGCAAGTGTTAGGGGCTTCTGTGCATCTCTGGGCTTTGCTGGCTCTACTTTCTGACAAGCCTATGGTCTCACTTTGCGTCATTCCTTCCCCTGTGGGGTGGTCGCCCACAAAAGATCCATGTCTGGGTCGTGGTTGCTCAAAGTGTTCCCCTTCGTTACTGCACACACACACATGTATGGTAAAGTGCATTACTGTAGAATATGGGGAGAAGAAACCTCATGCATCTTAATGGAATATATATATACGTCGGTCTGGGTGGCTCAGTTGGTTAGACGCTGGCCTACTGATCCCAAGGTCGCGGGTTCAAACCCGGCCCAGGTCGATGGTTTTTAAGTGTGCTTAAAAACGACAGCTCCATGTCAGTAGATTTACTGGCATGTAAAAGAACTCCTGCGGGACAAAATTCCGGCACACCGGCGACGCTGATGTGATCCTGGCAATTGACAGCGTCGTTAAACAACAAAAAAAAAATTAATGGAATATATATTCAATGTACCCTAAACTTAACATGACATGGCGTGCTTTACTTACACCAACCAATAACAATAGTTGATAATACAGAAATAAATACCTACGTATCCCAATTATTTCTCCAATTTCCAAACTTGCACACAAAGCTAGCAGCCACAGAAGCAGCTTTGTGCATAAAGTATTTGCCCAGAGCTTATTGGATTAATTTGAGCAAAACAGTCTGTATCCTCCACAACCCAGCATTATGGTTTAACATTTTGACAAGGTTAAAATGTATATATATATTCTTTTGAAAATCTAATTAAAGGAATAAAATTAATTGTTAAGCTTGAAAATTACTAACTGTGAAACTTAACCTCTCTAACCCTAGCTATAGCTTTGGACAATACTATACATGAACCCAGGTAAGGTGAAGAAAAACAAAAAACACATGTTCAGTATTGCCTAATAAACTTATTTTCATGTACATTTTTTCAATGAAACACTCACCTGTATAGCTCATTTCTGCAGTGTTTGTTTTAAAAATTGGATTACTAGGCTTTAGGGATATGAATTGCATCTTTGATGTCACCACTGTGCTTAATCTGCAACTTCCTGGCACACATGAATCTTCTGCTTTTATTATCAACTGGAACTGAGTTGGATCAAGGCAATAAGTTAAACTGCTGCAGTTAATGCAATTAGTAAGAAAATTCCAAATCTCTTAATAGAATTACACCCTTTTGTCTTTAATGCACAGCTTTGAACTTAAATAGGAGTTTACCGTTAACAATGTATCAATGTAGCAGTTATGTTATATGCAGAGAGAATGTACTGACAATGATGGTGATATGAGGAGGAGAAGGAGGAGTAGGAGGAGAAGGAGGAGGAGGAGAAGGAGGAGCAGCAGGAGGAGGAGCAGGAGGAGGACAACAATTACGATGATGTATTTCTCATTTAAATGCCAGAATTATGTTATACTATCAATGGTAGGAATTCCTAAGGTTAAACTGCTGCACAACAGCCCTTTCCAGGCCAAGGCCTACCACCCAGCTGTGGCATCCCCCACCTCTATCCACCACAGACATCATGAGTGGGGTGCAAAAGTGGAGGTGGGAAGTAGTCAGTGCCCCATCCTTCCCAGTCAGTTATGTGGTATTTGCAACCAGGGCCGCTACTTCTCAATCAAGTAGCTCCTCAATTGGCCCCTCAGGAACCTAACGAGGCTGAGTGCACCCTGGACCAGGTCTCCCCATGCTGGTCCCAGGAATTAAATCTATGCTAAGGAGATGACCAACTTAAACTACTACTACTACTACTACTACTACTACTACTACTACTACTACTACTACTACTACTACAACTACTACTACTACTACTACTACTACTACCAATAGTAATAGTACTAGTAATAATAGTAACAATAGTAATAATAGTAACAATAGTAATAATAGTAACAATAGTAATAATATTAACAATAGTAATAATAGTAACAATAGTAATAAGAGTAACAATAGTAATAACAGTAACAATAGTAATAACAGTAACAATAGTAATAACAGTAACAATAGTAATAACAGTAAGAATAACAATAACAATAATAACAACAACAGTAACAGTAACATTAACAATAATAATAACAACAACAATAATCATAATCATGATTCTTTTTTTTTAATTAACGTCCTCCATTGTGTCATATCGGACGAACATAATCATGAAGATGATGGTGGTGGTGGTGGCGGTGGCGGTGGCGGTGGCGGCGGCTGCGGAGGCGGCGGCGGCGGAGGCGGCGGTGGCGGCGGTGGCGGTGGCGGCGGAGGCGGCGGCGGCTGCGGAGGCGGCGGGGGCGGCGGTGGCGGGGGCGGCGGCGGCGGCGGTGGTGGCGGTGGCGATGGCGGTGGCGGTAGCGGTGGCGGTGGCGGTGATGATGATGATCATAGTGAACAATAATGATCAAGCAGCTACTTGTTATAATGTTTCAGTCTATGTCTTAGTGTAAGTTACTGTAAGTTATTGGCTACAAGCACAATTTCAATGTTATAAATTCAATGTTTAACAGTGAATGAATCAGTTATAAATATTGGTTACAATTACATTACAGAGATCATACCTTTGGAAATTATATTCGTTTCTTACCATTGCAGGTCATAAAACTTCTTTTTATGTAATATGTTTCAATTAAACCTTTTTTAATACCTAAGATGTTGCATATATTGCAACGAGGTAAACAAATATGTAGTGGAAATTCCAAATACTTATTATTTCAAACTATTCAAAATCTATTTGTTATTATTTCACACTATATGTTAAAGTTTATAATATCAGAAAAATTGCACAAAGCCTTTAAGCACAGCAGTTCTGCAGCATAGGCTAAGCTACAGTTTCCTGATCTGTTGCCTTAACTAGCATGATTTAAAAATCCTTTTGGTTAACCTATTTACATTGGAGAATTGTATAACATCTTCAGAAACTTCTGGAACAACTTGATGATGCAAGTTACCAAATTGTTCCTAAACATTCTGAAAATGGACCAGAAATTGGGATGGTATAAAACACAAAGGCATTTGGCAGATTTTGAATTGTCAGCCTGAATCCAGGTAGGTTACAATTCAGACTACACATTATGTTGCTGCCACTCTTAAGCTTAGCTCCATCACAAGACCAAAGGTAAGATTTAGACTCAGACCAGCCTGCTGTATAACTTCAGTGAATTCTGTGCCATCATCTTTGAAGCTCCTGGCTCTCATTTGTGTCTCAACAAGGATTGTGACATTGTATTTATGGGAACATGCCACAATTTAAAGGGATCTACACCTAATGCACCTCCTATAATACTATTTACATTGCAATTAATGTATACTATTTCATCAGAAGCAGTGGTATAAATAGCGGTACCACAGACCCCACGGTGGAAGGGTGCCCCCAATCTTTAGGGGCCCCCAGACTGCCTTTAATAATTTTCTTAAAAAGGACATTTTATATTCAATTCAACCATGGAAAATCACTAGGAAGAAGTACTGGAACAGATGCAATTCACTGATGACATACTGACAATGGAAGTCAAGCATGTAAGCACTTCCTCCTCTTTCTTGCTTAAAAGTGTGAAACAAGCTTACCTCCAAGTATGTATGCTCTCAAAAGCATTCACAATCATATAGAGAAATTCATTAAAGCACAGTGTTTTAATATTTGTTTGTTATAATATCCAAACAAACTACATAATATGTAGGACTAGTACCTTTGCGAAAATGTAATCAATTGGTCAATAAATTAGATTATTTTAAGGTATAAACATAAATCCATATGTATTTTTCTAACCAGTTGTTCAGTGTTATAGTTTGTGAATGATATCTGAAGTACCACAAATAGAAGCTTGCTTTGATTAATACCTGAGTTACCTAGGGTGTTAACAGATAACAATTTTGTTCCACCTATGTGTATTATGCATTTTAGCGAGTATAAGCTATTTATTTAAGAAAAGTAACCACTAGTGTTGGTAAAGAGGGAATGTTGCTTTAATAATTTTCTAGGTTGCTTGTTCCAAAAAGAGTTCATCATTAGGTGAGTTTATTTTAGTTTCATACTATTCTATGTGAATACATATGTAATATTTTAATCTCTCCATTTTTAAGCTTCATTAGTAAGTAGGGTCTCCAACATTTATTTTCAGGGGGGATCCCAAAACCTTAGCTATACCACTGATCAGAAGTATGAGGGTTGTCCGTAAAATTAGTTTCCCAATTTTTTTCACAGTAAAACACATATTTATTGACATTGAATAATACATTTTTGGAAACCTTGTACTTTTCCTATTTTTCAACATAGTTGTCATTCTGATCAATGCATTTTTGCATGTGATGTACCATCTTTTGTATGTCTGCATCATAGAACTCTCCCACCGCACAGCGAAGGTAGCTTAAAACAGTTTCTTTAGGTTCCTCTCTGGTTCTCAAATGTGTCCCACACAGGTGTTTCTTCAAGTCAGGGAAGAGATGGTAGTCACTTGGGGCTAGATCTGGGCTGTAGGGGGGTGTATGACAGTATCTCATCCAAATTTGTTGATGAGATTAGTTGTCACATGGGCAATGTGCACACAAGCGTTATCCTGATGGAAATATATACTCTTTGTAAGTATGCCTCCACCTACCTTGGTATACCCTAAATGACTGGTCAAAACTTTGTTAATGTAGGTCTTGTTGTCATCAGGGATCATCCCTCAAATCTCCTGAACTGTCACCCTTTGATCTTTCAGCATTGCTTCTTCCACTTTAACAATCGTTTCATCTGAAACCGATGGCCATCCAGAGTGCTGGTCATCATGGACGTCTGTACATCCGTCTTTGAATTCTCTGCACCATTTGCGCACATGTTGTATGCTGCTCTCTGTACACTTCACACAGTTGAGAATGAATGTACACCAATGCAGGCTTTTTTCACACAAAAAACTCATCACAAAATGTAATTCGCACCTGGCAGGAGAAGCGAGTGGGAGCTCCATTTCTAACAGCTGCCAAGCCAAGACTGAGGGTTGCAGATAGCTCACAGGCTGGGGAACTGGGAGAGGGAGAACCAAGCTACATGCCAGTGTTGCTGGATTTCCAGTAACAGCATTCCTTGTGACTGCAGATCCTTAGGAACCTTATTTTACAGACAATCCTCATATCCAAATACTCATCTAAATAAAAAGTACAAGTTTAGACTGCCTTTAATTTGCAGTCAGTGTGACGTTAGCCCATTCTTAGCCTTGATACCAGCCTTCACTCTTATGCATACTTTCAATCAGGTGATGGGAGGATTCCTGAAACGACAGTTCTTTCTTATGAAATTGAAATTGAGTTTTTGTTCATATATACTCTTTAACTACTATGGTTGTAGCATCCCATTCCATACTGAGCATAAAAGGCCACTTAATATTGCTCAGAGGCCTCTTTATCAGGCTTGAGGTTCTTATACATGTCGTAAATCTTTAACATGGTACTACCAGATTTACTTCACTTCCAAAGGAAGCTACGCTAAGGATTTTTGTGCATGAAAATATTCATTGCTCTCCGCACATTCTTTCTTGTGAAGTGTCAAAAGGAGAAGAGGCATTGACATGGTTTAGTGTAATCTAGCATGCCATCTTCATTCCAAATCACTCTGTAGATATTCTATTGGATTAAAATCAGGACTCAGTGCAAGTGAATCTATTAATGGGATATTGTTGTCTTCAAACAATTATTCCACAAGACCTGCAGTAAAGACAGTAAGGTGCTTAGTTATATTAAAAGATGCAATAGTCATTCCAAACTAGCTTTTGACTATTCAGCATGAAAGTGAATAATGTGCCAGTGTGAAATTGTGTGGTGATTTGTCAAATAAAGTAACAAGCTTCCCTTCAGGAGAAACATCACCACAGTGCTAACCATACCATCTCTGAATTTTTAAGTTGGCAGCATACAGGCAGTAGATGTTGTTCACCAGGCATTCACTCTATCCATAACCTAACTCTGTATCACCATGCTGTATACCATGATTTATCACTCCATACAATAATTTTCCACTGTTTCGTGTTCCAGTTTTGATGTATCTTGCTCTATGCAAGGCAGTGTTCAGCATTTACCTTTATATTTGTGAATTATCGACAGCTGTTCAGCCATGGAAACAAACTTCCATACCTCATGTTGAAGAGTCATGGTATTTGAAGCAGTTTTTAATGTAGTTTGAAATTGCTATATGATGTTGGCTCTGGTCCATTGGCAATTACACCATAACTCTTCAGCACTTGACATCTCTGGAGGACCAAATTGGAAGTTTTAATGCACGTGTTTGGCTTATACTCAGCTAATCATATTTTCACTTCCATAACATCAAAAACAGAGAACTTAAGGATTTCTAGGAAGGTGGAAATATCCTGTAAAGAGTTCTTACACATATAGCACCCACCACCTGAACATGTTCAAAGTCAGGGAGTTTCCGAGACTGCCCCATTCTGTCTTGTACCATTTGCTGACTGCTAATATTTCTGACCATATGTTCGGCATAGTAAATAAGTAATGTGATGCCTTCTATGACAAACATATGTTTTATAGAGTATCTGGATACTGTTGAAAACATAATATACTAAAACTACCTGTACACAAGATTATATAATTTTTAAATTCTATATAAGCATTTCTTGAACAGATAATTCTTCAACAGCACATTAAAAGTGTTTGCTTATGCACATCTGGTAGTTTGCTGAATAATATAAGCATTTTTAATGGTTTTCTACTTTATCTATGATGTTGCAGATTCTGCAGTCTACTGTGATGCAATGTTGAAGGTTGTAACACTAATGAAAACTAGGCATCACTTATGTCACCCAGCCATTTATTTGAATATTTCACTTACTAGGTACCCCTTTTTTCTTTTCAGTTCTGTTTAACACTTGTTCTTACTGCAGACTGCACTACAGGCAGTGGACCTGATGATACATGAAATTAAATGATAATTGGGAAAGAAAATTTTGGAAAAAATTCTTAATTTAATTTAAAAGGTGAGTTAATTAATAACACTGAACAACACTTACAACATATTTTTCCGGGACGCGTTTCGAAGGTAACTTTCCTCCATTATCAACCGGACAATAATATGGACAATGATAATGGAGGAAAGTTACCTTCGAAACGCGTCCCGGAAAAATATGTTGTAAGTGTTGTTCAGTGTTATTAATTAACTCACCTTTTAAATTAAATTAATTACAACAACACTGTTTTCAAACTTCTATGAAAGAAAGATAAAAATTCTTAAAATTGGGTACCTCCCTGATATTTGCCAGTTATGAGGACTGAAGAAAACCTGGAAAGAATCTCAGTCGATGGGGATGGTCCTGGTGGGATTTGAACCGCGGACTTACCTGTCATGAGTCTGTCTTATCAACCTCAGCTATCCATCTTATTTGTTTAAGTGCAATCGTATATTTTCGGATTAACACTAATAATGAAGTATTATTTCAATAAGTGCAATGACACATTTTTCAATGTGTCAATAAACCTGCAAAATTGTTGAACATAATAGATCATTGCTCTAATTGGATTTTAATTGTCTTAAAATATATTTTTATAACTATCTAAATGCATAAAGGGGGAATTAGTTATCTTGAACAATAATCAATGAAGATGTGATGTGCTTCTCTCCTACAACAATTCATCTAAAGTACATACATATGCTTTTATGCTACAATTATCATTTTAGGTGTTTTTAAGAACTTTTCCATGGTTCTTATCTAATTATTCTCTGACATGAAGCAAAGATTTGAGAGTAACTCATTAGTAAGTCAATTTCTATACCTGCAAAATAAGTTTCATTTTCACTAATGAAAATCATTTAGAATACTGATGATAACTATTAAGAGATACACTTTCTCAATTTAGGTCCATAGAAGTCACACCCATTAACTATGTGGTATCTAAAAACACCTAAATGGGATATAAAAACATAAAATACTTAATTTACCCGTAACAGATCTTTTGGTCATCTTGTTACATCGTCCTTTTTTACTGGAAAGTTCAATAATTTGCAGACAGGGACAAAAATCAACTTTTCAGGTTAAAAATAATGTTAATAGCATATTTATTCTGGATATCTTTCAACATCTTGTTGCCAGCAATTGACAAGGGAAGAGAGGAAGTGAAAGTCACACTAAAGGTATGTATGTTTCTTTTAAATACTGTGCAACCCATTGTCATGAATTGGATATGCTGACAATTTATTTCTCTATTGGTTTCTGTGTTTCTGTGATCTGTTTCTCATATTGAGTGGTCACACTGAGTTTCTGATTATGCTGAAATAAACAAATTTGAATTTATTACTGCAATGGATTGGTGACAATTTGAATTTTACTACAGAGTAAAAAGGAGTTAGGTTTTAAGGGGAGGCATCGGTAAAATTTGGACAAAAATGACAAAAAATGTGATTTTTCGTTTTTTGCCTTAAAATTATGTCTGTACCTTGTACTTTCAGAATCTACCATCATTTACTCATCACCATTTAAAAGGCTGTTACGCCATGATTTAAATTCCCTTGTGCGGATGGGCATGGCTGCTGAAATGCACTCATTACCCCATTGCAGCAAAATCGCATACAATTTTGAAGTTTAAATTGGGCAGTCTGATTCAGTTCTGGTGGATGTGAGCAGAGACATCTTGTGGGATTTTCTGCAAACATTCATGGCCATGAAACGGACCACTGTTTCCTGTTTTGCATGAACCACGTGGTTGCATTTTTCTGAATTTTGTTCAGGATTACACACCCTGAAGAAGAGAGAAGTCATCTTTATTGTGGTGTACATTTAGATAAGAAGAGTTTAGAATAATAATAAGTATAATATAAGGCAGGGAATACCAAATTATCTTCTTGTTGTAAGTGAAAGTCTAAATTCTTATTTAGCTGTTTGTAAACACACAAACAGCTAACTCTCTCCTCACTATTATAATTTATTGTACAGTTGTAAAGATTGTACATTAGGTGGACCAGATTTTCATTAAATTATTATTAATTGGTATAAAATTATTCTAAAATGGGTAAGCAAAAGCAAACAAAGAAATCTCTTGCAGCAAGAAAAATATATATAGATAGCAAACTGGCAAATCTCAGGAGGAAACAAGCATAACTAGATCTAGATTAGATCTTGAAGAAACAGGTTCAAGTAGTAAAAAATTGCAGTGACTTCAGTTATCAGTGAATTTAATATGAGTTGTGAGGCTACTCTCTATGTAAAGGAAAGAATCACAGCTAGTAATGTAAGTCCAGTAAGTAAAAGAATTAGTAATGTTAGGGATAAGGGAAGATTAAAGCAGAGTGCACTGAGTACATTAAATACATTTAAATCAGCAAAATACCGTTAAGAGTAGCAAAACTTAAAGAAGAAGAAGCTAAACAGTTAGCTGAAGGATCTTCATATGGTCCAGGGGGTTCTAAAGCAGTAAATGTATGTTGTCATATACTTAAAACTTTAAAGTCATTTTTCTCTGCTTTCTATTTTTTCACATTTTTCAATCTTCAAAATGCATCTTCTCATACAGTTCTTAATAGATTTCTTTTAAATTTTGCACACACGTTTTTGGATAGTTGCTTCATAAAACTTGGTATTTTAAATTCTCTAGATGGAGCAGTTTAATTGTTATCGAATTTTTATTTTGAAAATTATTAACAATTTGAAAAAAATGGACATTGAGGTATTCAATATTTTTTTTCTCCAAAACTGTTTGACATAGCCAAATAAAAATACCAGATTTTGTAGACATAATCTAGGGAAACATATGGCCAGAGTTTGGTTTACTTAGAGCAAATAATATTTTATAAGAAGCATTTGCTATACTACCCTAAAATTGCAGCAAAAAAACCAATAAAAATTGTTTTTACAAAAACTATCTTACATAGAAATGTGAAATTTGGTAAACCTTCTAGTTATGCTTTGGCACACATACATACAAATTTTCACATCATTGTGACAAAAATTGTGGATTTTTGTCATTTTCACAGATGCCTCCCCTTAAGATACAATAAAGAACTTTTCTTCATCTTCAGCTGATATAATGTGTGATTTGCATGTGTAAGAACTGAAGGAAGAAAGAAAGTAAAAACGTTTAGTAACCAGTACCATTAATGTAATACCATAGTTACTCAAAAATAAAACCTCTCAATTGTAAGACCTGTCAAGCTTTGTAAGCAAATTTTAGAAAAAAAATATTTCTATATGAATTTTGGATATGTTAATTTGAGACGGGCTGTAATTCCTAGAGAAATAGTTCTTCAGAATTCCTCTGTCACTGTACATTAGATGATTTTACCTTTCACTTGTTTGCGAAGAAAGGAGTGGGGAATTAGACATTGACATTCACTCATTAGTATTTTCAACCCTTCTACCTATTTCCTTATTGTTGGTAAAAGAAGATCTTTGGTTACAACAGCAGCAACTTTATTGAAAGTGAGTTTCTCTTGTATGTGTCTGTGTTAGCAGTAACATGAATTCACTAAAAAGGTTAATTATATATTTTAAGCTAGAAGTTTTGGAATTCACTGAAAAAAATTGTATACAAGCAGCAGGTCAAGAGTGTTTTGTACAACCAAACATGATTCATTACTGGTGAAATCAGACAATAAACTTAAAAGTCACAAAAAGGGAAGTTGGTCTTTTTGTGGCCCTAAGAAAGGGCATCATTCCTCAGTGGATGATGTGACAGAGTGGGTGGAAGAGAAGTGAGTGCTGTGTAGTGACCTGTGAAATGATGAAAATGAAAGGGCATGAAGTAGCAAAGCAGCATGTGAGTAAAAACAATAGCTAGATTATTCCAAATGTTTAGTTCTTCCGGGCTTGTAGACCGTGGTCTAGAAGGCATGGTAGGTACCAACGTTTCGCCAAGTACTGCGCTTGGCATCATCAGGGTAACATGATCCTCCATCTGCACTGGTCAGAGTTAGAATGTGGAAGCAGAGAAGTAGTGGAAGAAATGGCTGTTAATGTCCGTTACACTTATTTATATGGGTGGGGGTGGGGCATTGTTGTGCCGTCTATGGTAGTGATTGGCTGGTTGTAGGTGGGATTTTATTACAACTGTTGTGTGTGTCTGAAAGTCTATCTAAAACCGGTATCCATGCTTTATGTGCATGTAGTATTTCTTCTTTGCGATTGAAGTTGTCTTTGTGTTTGTAGATTTCTATGGCCTCCCTTTGTAGTTGGGCATGTAGTTAACTGCAGAAGTACTATGTCCGACTACAAAGGGAGGCCATAGAAATCTACAAACACAAAGACAACTTCAATCGCAAAGAAGAAATACTACATGTACATAAAGCATGGATACCGGTTTTAGATAGACTTTCAGACACACACAACAGTTGTAATAAAATCCCACCTACAACCAGCCAATCACTACCATAGACGGCAATGCCCCATCCCCACCCATATAAATAAGCGTAACGGACATTAACGGCCATTTCTTCCACTACTTCTCTGCTTCCACATTCTAACTCTGACCAGTGCAGATGGAGGATCATGTTACCCTGATGATGCCAAGCGCAGTACTTGGCGAAACGTTGGTACCTACCATGCCTTCTAGACCACGGTCTACAAGCCTGGAAGAACTAAACATTTGGAATAATCAAGACACTGACCGTGAAAGCCTAAATACATATATTACAATAGCTAGAGTTCAATAAGACATAGGTATTAAATTCATAGTCCAGTAATACAGTTCATATTTTCATTTTGTGAAATACATATTTGTAGGAACCTCCCAACTTTTCAGCTATAATTATGTTAAAAAAGGTGGTTTTATTTTTGAGTAAATATAGTACATGTTTTCTGGGCTTGTAGGCCATGGTCTAGTTGTTTTCTTCTCCAATGTTTTGCTGAAAACTTCATCTGGCATCTTCTGGGAAGTAAAACCCAAGAGTCTAGCTTTGGAGCCCAGACAAACAGTCTGCCAACAGACAGAATTAGCTAACAGCTATATTTGGCTCTCAGAGGATGAGACTATTGACAGCAGTGACAATTTCATTGCCAACATTGTTGTGGAGAAGTTAGCTCTGCTGCACCAGGTAAACTCGTGCTCATTTGATGTGTTTAGACAACACTATCCATAGTACTATAACTTGCATAGTTAAGAATGCACTGTGGGTATTGTGGCCTGGGGAGGACTGAGATGACAAGTTCTTACTTTTAGTGTCTGTGCTGCATACATGCTTAAGATGGGGAAGGTACTTATAGCGTTATATCCAAAGTTGTTGCATGTCATGCATTTGTTGCATGGTCTCCAATGTGTGAGTGAGGAGATTAGAGGACTTCTCCCAGGTGTCAATACACTTATTTTCTCTGTGAAGAAGATTTTCTTAAAAGCATTATAAGAGATTCAAAAGCTTAAGGAAATGTTACGAAGAGTGCCACTTTCACCAAAGCCAGTGCTGACACACTGGGGAACCTGGTTATATACTCTGTGTTAGTACAGTATTTTAGTAACATTAAAAGACTTGTGGACATTGAATGAGATGAAAGATGCCACTTCAGTCACAATGGAAGAATTAGTACTATGCAGTGACAAGATCAAAGGGCCCTAGACTTCTTTGTGGCACATTTCTGTAATGTTTCAGAAGCTTGGAATATTCAATCCTACAACTGAAAAATTCCATCAGTGTCACAGACTCACTTCTCAGAAAACAAGTACCAAGACCTGTCGATGAAGCCATCATATTGATACTGAAGAAGGTGTTTCAAAAGAATCAGGATTTGAAAAAATGAAAAATGTGTGGTGCATTCTTCTTGGGAAACAACATTTGAGTTCCAATTGACTTGGAAGAGTGCTATAATGGCATAAATAAAATTTGTAACTATGATGTCATGTGAGGTAGAAAAGTAATTTTCTGCCTTCAATGCGTTCAAAGGGATACAGAAAGAACTTTAGAGTTTGGAATCTTGAAAGATATTTAGTGATTTACTGCAACCAGGAAATGTGCAACATATTTCTTGATTTACTGGAACCAGGAAATGCATGACTGAATATATTTTACTGCTTCTTTTAATTGCTTGTGCTTTTTCTTTAATTCCTCATTAGTGATTAAAAAGGTATCCACAGATCTAAATAATATTTCAGTTAAATTGTATATGCATTTGGTGTTGAATTCTATATAACATCTTCAAAGTTCATTAAAATACTTAATATTGCTTAAAATAATGTTTTGGCCAGAAAACCTAAAAAGGACCAAACTATTTCACATAATGAAGCTAAAAAGTGTTTTTAAAAACCTAAAAATATAGTCTTTAGTTATATGTCTAAAATTATGTATAATAACTCTTACCATAAATGGAAGTTCCTCTAAATCATTAACTGGTTTTCTTAGTATCACAGTTTTAGACATGGTATTTTGATCAAGGTATAGATACTCTAATGCAGACTCTGAAAACAGTAAAATAATTTGCAAAATAGCTATCTCACTTTAGATATATAATTCATACAATTTCATTACATTCTCAGCTTTCATTAAAAATATGAAAATGCTTTGAAAGGAACAGACTAAGGGCATTTGGTTAGGAAATGTACCATTATTTAAGATAGCCAAAAAATA